>CM067174.1:114964884-115107384 GCA_034093135.1 Erigeron breviscapus | reverse complement strand
CATGGAAATACTCGTAAGAATTACTGTTAGGTCCAGTTTACTAATAAACTAGTAAGTCTCCAGTTGCATCTGGAGACTAGAAGATTTGTCCAGAAATATTAGAAGTCCAGTTGCAAGGTACAGTTAATGCAACTGAAGACTTCCTCCAGTTGAGATCTGACCAAGACCTGAAGCATTCCAATTGAAGTCATAGACAACAAGTGGAAGATAGAAAATGACAATGGCAGCGAAGCCCAGTTGGCATTCTAACCAGATCAAGACTGGAGAATATCAGTGTAAAGTACTTACAAAGCTTTACACTGATTACAAGGAAGACCTTTTTGCTTTATGTGCTTTTATCCGGACAATAGCAATTGTCTTTGATTAAAGTACAAAAGTACATAAAGCAGGTTGAATAAAGTGACTTTATGTCATACTTTATTAAGCATTTCGAAAGAAGTCATATTGCTTCCTTAAATGCTCTCAACCATATTTGTACGACAAAGTTGGAATCCCAATGACAACTTTGTCTATAAATAGAGGTCTTTGCACAACCAAGAAACAACTTTGCATATTCAGACATTTGCATTTCTTGGTGAACTTGTGCAATATTCTCTCAATCGCAAAAAGGAATATTTCACAACTTTAAGTGTTTCGATTGTTTAGAAAATTTCCAAGTATAGATCAATTGTATTTCATAGGTTGTTAGGATATTTATATTATTGTATTATCTTGGTTCCACAACAACCTTGTAATTTATTTAAAGTTAATAAATAAATTACACTTGAAAATTACATATTGTCTCACCAGATTTACTTTACAAGTATTTACTTATTGCATTGTCTTTACTTATTTATATTGTCACTTTAATAAGTAATCTAATCCATAACCTGGTATACTACACTCTGCAACTGGTCGTCTCCATATGAGTGTGTGTATTGCAAAGTAATCTCACTATTGACATAGAGGTGTATTCAGTTAGTACCATCTAGTTAGTTGGGACTTACAAGTGGTATCAGAGCAGAAGGCTAATATATCTGCCTAGATCTGCTTAGATGTCTACTACTGAAGGTGAAAATGGTTCTGGTCCTGATGAAACCTTTGTTAATAATCCACCCCCTATTCAAAATGTTAATACCAATCCTCCTCCTCCTCCTAATGCCCCTAACCATGTTCATGTCCACTACTCTAACACTCTTGTTCCTAAATTTGATGGTAACAGTGAGACTTTTGGGACATGGAAGGCTAGAATGCTTTTGCATTTTGGTGGGATAGAGAGGTATATGTTGAAAATCCTTAAGGATGGAGCACATATACCCATGTCTCATGGGGTTAGTCCTCTTCTTGATGCAACTGGATCTAGGAGAGGTACTAGAGAAAAGCCTGAAGACCATTGGTCTGATGAGGATTGCAGACTAGTGGACTTGGACACCAGACTGAAAAACATGATCCTTTGGGCTGTTCCTGAAGAATTAATTCCAACACTTGTATTGTTCCCAGTGCCAAGGCAATGTGGGATGAGTTAGTTCTCCAGTATGAAGGAGGTGATGACACCATTGTCATTAGGAAAGTTGCTTTGAACAAGAAGTATGAATCCTTCTTTGCTCTACCCAATGAAAGTTTAACTGGTATATACACCAGATTTACTAAGACAAGGTAAGACCCTGCACAGTCACACTCTTGCATCTCTCTATGGAGCCTTCAGATTTACTGAAGATAATAATGCAGCAAGACTGGTGGCTGAGCAGGATGCTTTAAACCATGCTCAGAGTTCCAAGGTTGCTAGTCTAACTGAGAAACCTTTTGCTGCTTTAATATCTGCTGAGAGTGTCCAGCCACACTCTATGAAGGAGATGTTAAACAGTTTCTTGAACTCTGGCCTGACTACTGAAATCAGTAATGATTGTGATGAAACTGACAATGATGATCTGGTAGCCATGATTGCTAAAACCTTCAATAGGTTTAAGCATAAATCTAATAGATTTAATGGTTCCAACAATGCTTCCAGCTCCAACTCTCTGGATAAGTCCAATCTTACATGCTATAAGTGTGGTAAGAAAGGTCATTTCATGAAGGAATGCAGATCTAGTCAGTCAAATAATCAAACTGGTCCCTCTGTCCCCAATTATAACAGGCCTGATGATAGATATAAAGCTAAATACAAGAAGTTTAAGGCCTAGATTTCCCTCTTGTCACTTGAAAGAGAAAAGGAAAAGAACAAGTGCATGATGGCCAAAACTGAAGAGAAGTGTGATTCTCTGATAACTCGTCTGATGATGATGATGATGAGATTAGGGACATGTGTTTTATGGCCTTGGAAGACCATTAACATGTGGTGAAAGATGATGTCATTGCAGGAAGATGGGTTGACATCATACTGAAAAAGGTGTGTGATTATGATAATCAACTGGACCCTGAACTAAAACTGGACCTTGCTGAATCACTTAACAGTGATCTGATTTTTGTGGAAACTGTTAGAACTGACAGTGAAAGATATCTGGACACAGTTCTAACTGAATTAAACAATTTAAAACCCCAACTGTCAAATTTGCAAAGTGTCCAGTTGGCTCTCAAAGAGTCAGTTTTGAAAATTGAGGCTCTTGAACTGGAAAAACAAGAGTTAAAAACTGCTTTGGATAAAGAACAAAAATTAATTAAGTCCTGGATGAAATCATCTGGACTGAATTCCTGGATGAAATCATCTGAATTCTGGATGAAATCATCTGGACTGAATTCCTGGATGAAATCATCTGAATTATGATTAAGTCCTGGTTCAGAGCTGCACTGCCAGAATTAAAAATTTGGAAGGAGCTTCATCTTATTCAGTTGAAAAACAAAATATCAAAACCCTCTCAAAACAAAAATAAAATGTTCCATCCGGAACAAAATCTGAAAAGAAAAATGGGAATAAATATCTCAAACCAATCATTTTTACTCCTGGACCTGAAGCTGTTCAAAATGCTCCAGTTCCAGCCTCCAGTTCAACACCACCAGAGTCAACTGAGACTTCTCAAGTGAAGTCCAGTGAACCCATCAAGAAAAGATGGGTTCACAAAAATAACTAATGATTTTTGTTGGTGTGCAGGGCGATCGAAAAAGAATATCTGGTATCTGGACAGCGCAGTTGGCCGGACCATGACTGGATGTAAGCCCCTGCTGGAAGAGTTCACTGTCCAAAATGGACCGGCAGTGACCTTTGGTAATGATGAAAATGGAAAAATTGAAGGATATGGTGTACTCAACAATGGACAAGTTGAATTCAAGAGAGTTGCATTTGTGAATGGTTTGAAATATAACCTGATCAGTGTTAGCCAACTTTGTGATGATGGCTACAGAGTTTTGTTCGATGTTGCTCAAGGCACCATATTTAACAAGGATTGGAAAGTGGTGATGATAGCACCAAGAAAAGGAAATGTGTATACCATGGATATGGAACCTTCTCCAAAAGAGCAATGTTTCTATACCAAGGCTGATGAAGACACCAACTGGTTATGGCACAAAAGGTTATCCCATATCAATTTCAAAAATATCAACAAGTTGTCTAGAAAGCAACTGGCTGATGGGATACCTCCAGTTTCCTTTAAAAAGGAAAAGCCATGTCCAGGGTGTGAGATGGGTAAGCAGAAAAGAGCCAGTTTCAAGATCAGGCAAAACTTTAGCATCACTGAACCTCTTCACATGCTTCATATGGATCTTTTTGGTCCAGTGAATGTTCAAACTAGAGCTGGAAAGAAGTATACTCTAGTTATAGTTGATGAATACACCAGATTCTGCTGGGTGGTATTCCTCAGATCCAAGAGTGATGCAGCTGCTGAAATCATCTCTCTCATCAAGAGAATTGAATTAAAGTATACTTGAAAAGTTTGTCAGTTGAGAAGTGATAATGGAACAGAATTCCAGAACAAGACTCTTGAATCCTTCTGCAATGACACTAGCATCTCCCAGAACTTCTCATCAGCATACTCTCCAGAGCAAAATGGAGTTGTGGAAAGAAAGAATCGCACACTGATAGAAGCTGCCAGGAGTATGCTATCTGAATCAGGTCTTCCTACCAGTTTTTGGGCTGAAGCAGTGGCAACAGCTTGTCACACCCAAAACCGGTCAGTCTACATCAAGAGACACAAAAAGACTGCTTATGAAGCCCTAAGGAATCGTAAACCAAATATTGGATACTTCCTTGTATTTGGTTGTCCAGTTTACATTTTAAACGATTCCAGACAGCTTGGAAAGTTTGATGCAAAAGCTGATAAAGGTGTATTTCTAGGCTATTCAGATATTCGAAAGGCCTTTAGAGTTTATAATTATAGACTCCAAAAGGTTCACGAGACAATTCATGTCACATTTGATGAATCTAATGAATCAATTAACAAAAGACAAAGCCTTGATATTTCTCCAGTTATTCCACTAGATTTTGGTGAAACTGACCAAGTTCATCAGTCAGTTGCTTCACCAGAAGATGTTTCCAGTCACACTCAACTAGAACCAGTAAAAATGAAGAAATCCTCTAGTGACACTCCTTTTTATCCCTCCATCAATTTCAATTTACCACAGAAACTGGTGATTGGATCAGATGTATGTGTTACCCCAATATCAGCACCAGTTCAAACTCCAACTTCTCCAGTTCTTCAAGAAATGCCTTTCACTGAAGAATTTCATGATGCAAATCGTGACCTCATTGACTCTGATGAGGATATTGAAGTAGTTTGGGCTGATCCTCCTCCAGAAGTCACAACTGAAGAGAATCACCAGGTAACTTGCACTGATATTGTAGTTCACCATCCTAGTCAATACACTAAATGGACAAGAGCACATCCAATCGAACAGATTGTTGGAAATCCAAATAGTGGGGTTCAGACTAGAAGAGCCACAAGTGAGCAATGCTTAAACGTCACCTTCTTATCACTGATTGAACCAAAGAAGATTGACGAGGCTATGGCAGACCCAAGCTGGGTAGAAGCAATGCAAGAAGAGCTTATCCAGTTCGAAAGGAGCAATGTATGGGAACTTGTCCCTTGTCCACCAGGGTTGAAGAAAGAACCCATTGGTACAAGATGGGTCTACCAAAATAAGATGGATGAAGATGACAATGTTGTAAGAAACAAAGCCAGATTAGTTGCCAAGGGTTATTGTCAAGCAGAGGGCGTTGACTTTGATGAAACTTTTGCTCCAGTTGCCAGACTTGATGCCATAAGAATTTTATTGGCTTATGCAGCCCATCTGCAGTTCAAAGTCTTCCAGATGGATGTCAAAAGTGCGTTCCTTAATGGAACACTGGAAGAAGAAGTGTATGTTAAACAGACTCCAGGCTTCATTGATGAGAAGCATCCTCACTGGGTATATAGACTGAACAAAGCTTTGTATGGTCTAAGACAAACCCCAAGAGCCTGGTATGACACCTTAACTAAACATCTTCTCAAAAATGGCTTTCAAAGAGGTGCAATAGATAATACCTTGTTTATCTTGAAAGAAAAAGGTAATATCTTACTGGTACAAGTTTATGTTGATGATATTAAATTTGGTTCAACTGATGATGCAATGTGTAAAAGGTTTTCTAAAATCATGTCATCTGAGTATGAAATGAGTTTAATGGGTGAATTAACATTTTTCTTGGGTCTTCAGATCAAACAAACTGAAAATGGAATTTTCATAAACCAAGAGAAATATGTTAGAGATTTGTTAAGAAAATACGAATATGATTCTATCCCATCTAAAAACACACCTATTGCAGCACCATTAAATTTGGACTCTGACCCAACTGGCAAACCAGTGAACACCACTGAATATCGTGGTATGGTTGGTTCACTGATGTATTTAACTGCCAGTCGACCAGATATAATGTTTACAACATGTCTATGTGCCAGATTTCAGGCTAACCCTAAAGAATCACATTTGCATGCTGTTAAGCGCATCTTCAGATACCTGAAAAGGTGTCCTAGCCTTGGTCTTTGGTATCCCAAAGGCTCAGGGTTAGATCTAATGGGTTATTCAGATTCAGATCATGCAGGTTGTAAGATAGATAGAAAGTCAACAACTGGTGGTTGTCATTTCCTTGGAGGAAAACTGGTGAGTTGGACCAGCAAGAAGCAAACGTCGGTCTCTATGTCCACTGCTGAGGCAGAGTACATTTCTGCGGCCAGTTGTTGTGCTCAGATTCTCTGGATCAAGAACCAGTTACTAGATTATGGTCAGAAGTATACAAAGACCCCAATCTTTTGTGACAACACCAGTGCAATTGCTATATCTCACAACCCAGTGATGCACTCAAAGACAAAGCATATTAACATCAGGTATCATTTCATTCGTGATCATGTTATGAAAGGAGACATTGAAATACATTTCATCCCCACTGACAAACAACTTGCTGATGTTTTTACAAAACCTCTTGATGAGAAAACTTTTAAACATCTTATCAGTGAGTTGGAAATGCTAAATCCTTAAAAATGAAGACTTGGTTATGAACTCATCAGTGACACTGATAAAGTTCTCCAGTTGAGGAGGTCCAGATGATCTTTGATCGCCAGGCTATCGAACGTCTTTGTGATACTATCCTGGCACTATTTGATTTCTGGATCATCATTCTAGGGGGATTGACTCAATATTTTTCTGACTAAAATTTGTTTTGTTTGAAAAATTGTAACTGGAGAACTCTCCAGTTGGAAACTTGTAACATCCGTGAGTTTTGACCCGTTGACTTTACGTGTAATTTGACTAACAATTTAAGTTAATGAAATATTTGGGTTCATTTTGTGGTTAAATGACTATGTGGTGTAATTGTAGGGTCGATTGTATGATTTAATCGGTGGATAAATGTAAGACGATATGCGAATTTGCTTGTAAAGAGAGACGGGTCGACCCATGGGCTAAACCTACGACCCATCAGCCCATGTGACCCATCTTCCCCCCTTATCTATTCATTTCACCACACATCTCTTTCTCTTTCTCTTTTCTCTCTAGCATAAAGACAAGAACATCTCACAAACCTCTCTTTCTCTCTTGAACTCTTGCAATTGTTGGTATCGTGGAGTTGCTTAAATACAAGAATCATTATCATTTCCATCTCATCTTCATCATATCAAGGATTAAATTTCATAGTGAAGGTTTTTACCCATTTTGACCTAAATTCGGGTTTGAGCTCAAGAAGAAGTTTTGGTAAGTCAAATTCATCCCATCTTCATCTATTTATGCTTGTTTACATGTTTCTAGTCGATTTAAAGTAATTGCAAGTCTTAAATCGGGTCAAAAGAGAATTTAGGGTTGAAGTAGGGTTTTAGTTTGGGTTGGTTGATTTGGAAGTGGTTATGATGTTTTGGAATGGAAATTTGATATGGGTTGTGTGTATTTAGGCTTAGAAATGTCTAATCTTTCTTCAAAAATTAGTTCACAGCACAATGGGTCGATTTGGAGTCTTAGGTTTTGAAGAAAATGAGTTTTTGGGTCATTTTTCTGCATAAACTGTTGCTGCAGCTCGTGTTCCCTTCCCACCGTCTGGGACGGTGATTGGACCATCTAAGACGGTGGCCTGCATATTCTATTTTGATGAGACGGTGACTAAACGGTGAAACACTCTGTCACACGCTAAGCTAAACGGTAAAACACAAAAATCCAAGCCACCGTCTGAGACGGTGGCGTGACCGTGCGAGACGGTGGTTCCGGGCTGGCTGACCGTCTGGGACGGTTGATTTGACCGTGTGAGACGCTGCTTCATTTCTGGCGGACCGTCTGGGACGGTGCTATACCTTTTCAGTTTTCCTGTTTTGTTTATTTTTGATTCCAACTTTCTTGCATCGAGTCGCCTTTCATTCTAGATGTTTCTTCGACTTGCCCAATGTTATAATCATGCTTCAACGATCATGTTGAGTCTCGGGAGTCTTTTAAAAGCTATAGTTGTACTTAAAACCTAATTAGGGTTTTAAACCTAGTGAATGACGAATATGTGTATATATAAATATTAATTGTGTATGTTGTATATATTAATAGGCAGTGGACGCGTGGCGAACGTTGAACGACTATAATCTCATTTTATCTCGATAATAATTCTTATTGCCAATCGAGGTGAGTTCCGTAGCTCCCTACTCATCTGAGATTCGGGCTGAAAGTGTACAAATGTGTGTTTACTTGCGTTGTTAATTGATTGATTGATCGAATGTTGGATTGATGAGTTGAATTATACGTTTGATTGTCTTAGTCAAGTTGTGAAGTATTTATTATTATTAGGATAGACGTACATACATGGAAGTCGGTTATGCCTTCAATGGGTTTTCGATGTGGTGGGAAGGCTGCGGGTGACCCTATTTATAAGCATCTAGGACTCGAAGAAAGTAGAATCCTCCTAAATATATGTACGTATAGTATAGTTTGGTTATAATTGATGAAGAGAGATTGATGGTTTATGATTGATGAATAGTGACCGATGGTTTAAGATTGATGAATTGAGATTGATCGTTGATGATTTGTGAAGTTGTAATTGATGCATATACGGTTGAGATAGGCATGCATATGTGATAACAACTTATATCCCACTGAAGAGGATACCAACATCCAAGTGTATAGATGTATACACTTGTCGAGGGATGTTGAGGACATGATTCCGAGTATATAGACATATATATCTCGATGATTTTGAGATACCGCCTTGTTCATTGCGATGACATGTGGGTATCTTTGCATAGGTGACATGAGTTCACGCAAAAGATAGGCGTGATGGCTTGTATATGCATTTGGCACTTGTATTGGTATTTATATCGTTGTGCATATTTATTACACGTTTACTTGTATTTGTGTAATCTTGTTGTGGATGATATTATGTTGCATAGGGGCTCAAAGTAAGTTATGTTTCACCTCTATTCGTGCATTGTGATTTTTGACGATGGTTCCTTGTGGACCATTACTACGAACTCACCAACCTTGTGTTGACTATGCTTAGTACACTTTTCAGGTAATCAGGTTAATCCGGGACGTGGAGTTTGATTGTTTGCATGTTGTTGAACCCGGGCTTTTGGACTTATATGGATCAAGGATTCATTTGCCTTCTTTTGCATTATACTTAGGATCAATAGCCAGCTTTTGATGTCGTTTTGTAAACTTTGATGGTTACTTGCTCCTTATGTATTTTGTACTTGTTTATTTTAATGTATGGATTCACTGAATCCTTTATTTGCATTTAGTTCATGTTCTATATGATTTCGGTAATATTTCGAGCCTTGGCTTGGGGTGTTACAAAACTGGCACCGGACTAATCCTCCAGTGTACATGTTTGGTCTTGTCTTAAAACTGGTGGTCAACCAGATTTCATAACGTTGTAAAATACTTGGTCAATATTTGTGACACGTGATGGTACTCAAGTGTATTTTCCTACTTGCAACCGTCGCATGACGTGTCAAAGACTTTTTGGTAAAAAGATGCACTTTTATTGGGATCGTGGAAAGATAGTGGGCGCGTAATACCAGTCGTCGTAGCATTTAATGCTGACTTGATGGTATTAAATATTTTTGAATTCCAAATTTTCAATAAACCAAAATATCTTTTGTTTTAAAAAATTTGGGGATTAAATAATATTTTTGTATTTATAGTGGGATTTTTGTACCCTTATAAATACCCTCACATTTACTCCGATTACAATTTACTTCTCACATTACTTCATTTACTTTCCAATCATCAAAATCGTTTCCTTTCTCGCTCTGCTTCATAAATCAAAAACCGTAATTCCTAAACATTCAATTTCAGTTTCATATTCTTATAAAATGGCTCCTAAATCTTCAAGATCTCGAGATGTTAATCTTCTCACTGTCCCATATGTTCCCCCATCAGGTGTCACATCGGCACCTGGTGCCCCATCAAACCCTGCCCTCATCAAATTAAACCCAAATAATCCGATGGCAAGTTTGATGGGATCCCAAGGATCCGATACTCTCATTGGTAGAATCCAGAAGTTCTTAAGAGATTCTCCAATCGGTCCTTCCTTCTCTGCAAACCCACGAAAGATGTACCATGATTATCTTTGTGAGTTTTAGTACACTGCTTCCTTTTCTCCTGACTGTTCATCCATCACCTTCACTCTAAAGGATGGTACAGTCCAGTGTACCCTATCGGCAGAAACCTTGAGGGATGCCCTTTCCCTCAACTATTGGCTTCCTGGGGAGAATCCAACAGTCATCTCTCCAAACATTAATTTCAAGCAAGTTCTCCTTGACATGGTACACAAGGATTGCCTTGAAAATGGTGTCCTTAAAACAAAAGGCGCCATGACAATGAAGGGCCTCTCACCATCCTGGAGGTACTTCTTCGTTCATTTGGTTGAGAGTATGGGTGGGAGTTCTGGTGGATTGAACCAGATAAACTCCTCACAAGCAGAAATGGCTTACTGATTTTGGAATGGTCTGAGGGTAGATTACGCTGACATCTTGTACAGAAGCCTGGTACAAAAACTGAAGAGCTCCAGGGGACTTTGTATCCCCTTCTCCAGGTATCCATCCCTCTGCTTTAATCTGGGCCTCAAAATAATGAGGGACCCACTGGTTTGTCTGTTGGACAAGAGACAGTTGTTGAGCCCGAACAACAGTCTAACCGCTCAAGCTCCAGCTTTTCAGTTCCCTCAACTGTCACTGGAGACCTCCAAACAGGTCTCCAGGGTGTTCCAAAGGCAACCAGATCACGTCGTCTTAGGAAACACTCAGAAAGTTGCTACGGCAACTACACCACCAACTGGTGAAACCTTCCAGGAAACTGGAGATGGTTACCAGGGGTCTGGATCACAAGTTCAGTCATCATTAACATTCATGAATCTGGGCATGAATGATGATGAATTCCAGTTAGAGTCTTCGGACTCTGAAGGGACTGCTTCTGATCAAGAGATGGTTGATGCTTCTGTACAAGATCAATCTCCTTCATCTCTTGATCCGCCCCCAGAACAAACAGTTTCGGTTTCTTCCACTTATATGCTTACTCATACCCCACAACCACAACAAAGATCCCTCATATCTTCTCTTTTCGTGCCTAGAAATAGGCATACTCCCCAACCGCCGCCGTTGACCACACCTGAGCATTCTCAGCATGGTCAACACATTGTTCTCACTAGATGTCCTTCTTCTTTTCCAACACCTGGTTCTATTTCCTTTTCTACTGTTCAGTCAAGTGATGAGGAGCCATTTCCTTTTCCTCCTCCAGTTGCTCCAGTAGCATCTGTTGCTGGTCCAGTGACACCTTCCCCTCCGTCACTGGACAGTCAATTTGTCGCATTTCAAGCCGATATCCAAAACCTTCTTACAAGGGTGGAGGATATTCAGAACATAATTGACAAGAACGCCAAGTCCATCTCCAGATATAACAAGGACACTCTTACAAATCAAAAGGTTGTTGCTCTGGGGATTAATAAATTTGCTGCTAATGAAAAATTGGTATTCCAGAAGCTCAATGAGTTGGTTAGAAGCTGCAACACCTTGTCAGCTTCATTAAAAGAAGCTTTTAACCTTACTCAGACGAAAGTCTCCACCTCTATCTCCAATTTGCTTGGTACACTGTTATATCTTCAGAAGTTGATCTGAAGGAGATAGAGAGGCAGGTTAAGGAACTTGTGAACACACCTGGCCTAAATGTGGTTGAGCTTGGGCAACAGATGGCCACTTTAGTCGGCCAGAAGATTGATGATACATTGGTTGCCAGAGAAGAAGAACTGGTTAAAAAGGTAATGTCTGAGATTGCCAAGATACTCCCTTCTCAGGTTGATCTGGCCCCACTCACTCTTGAGATCAACCAGTTGAGAGGTGCTATCAATGCCCTGAACACCCAAGTATCCTCCCGTTCAACTTTAATTGATAAGTTGGTCACTGAAGTAAGGAATTTGAAAACGGATGAGAAAGATAAAGAAGTTGCACAGGCTGGTCTCTCTCCAGCTGTCATAGAAGAATTCAAGACTGGTCAAGCACACGTTGCTGGTAATGTCTTGACCCAGTCCAGGGAGACCAACCATCTTTGGAGGTCATTTCGCATGATTTGCACTGTCTTCAAAGAGTGTAAGGACATGCAGTCGTGGCAGCCTCTTGACCGATTGCCCAGCAGCAATTCAGACTGGGAAGTGATTCGGGTAGGTCTAGATGTTGCCAAGGGGGAAAGAACTGTCCCTGCCCCCAGATTGACTGCAAGTGCAAGGTCTTTGGTGGAAAGGCAAGTGGTTGTTGCTGGTGCTGGTACTGATGCTAGCCAGCATGTAATTGAAGAATTTGATGATGTGGTTGATAGGGGGAATCTTGAGCTGGCCACTGATGCACAAGCTAAAGCAACTGGTACTGATGCCAGTGTGCTAGAAACTGGTAATGTTGATCAACTTCCTCCAGTGTCTGAAAGTGAAAGTAAAAGACTGGCAGCTATTGGCGACTCCTTTAAAGAAAAGAGAAAACAAAGAAAGAACAACAAAGGGTTGCCAGGGCTCAAATTTCAGATTTGGGTGCCTTAGATGCTAGTAATGCTGCTTTATTGGGCATCACACTGGAGCAATATGCTCAAATAAGCAATGATCCAAGGATAGTTGGTATGGTGAATCAAATTCTTGACATTCAAATTGAGAAAGACAATCCAGATGATGAAGTTGAGTTTGATGCCAGAAATATAAATGTGTCAGTGGAGAAGGCGAAACAAATAAGAGCATCTGGGATCGAAAGAAGGATCCAAAATGTCCAAAAGGTTGTGAAAAGGGTACTTAACCTACCCAAGCTCAAAGGTAGAACCAAGCCTCTGCCAAGAGATGCAAATTTAAGAACTTGGGTGGAACCAACTGAACCATCAACTGAAGATATCAAAGCTGCTGTGCAAAGACTGAGCACTGGCCAGATCCAATTGGCAAATGAATCTGAAGCCAGAGCATTCCTTAGTGAATTAATGCAGCGGAGATATCACCCTGGCAAGATCATCAATGTGGAAGTTTCGATCAAGCCAGGAACAAAACGTTTCTATGTTGGAGTCAAGTACCTTGATGGACCAATGTGCTTTATTGAAGATCCAGATGTACATAGGTATGGCCATGCTGAGCATGTGGAAATGCTAAACTTGTTGGAGGCCAAACAAATGAAG
This sequence comes from Erigeron breviscapus, assembly GCA_034093135.1. Lineage (NCBI taxonomy): Eukaryota > Viridiplantae > Streptophyta > Magnoliopsida > Asterales > Asteraceae > Erigeron > Erigeron breviscapus. The sequence goes on along the minus strand of CM067174.1, from coordinate 115,094,343 downwards.
AGCAAGTTGGAAAGAGGTTGGATTCATGTTCTCCATAATCTTATAAAATTTAAAGAGAATGTGGAAACAAGGCTGGGCATTGATGCAGAAGATACCCTTCCAATCTCTTCAGCGGCCAAGCGAAGGAAAACTGGCGAAGGGCCATCTGTTTAAGTTTTCCTTCCAGTTATCTTCTTGTAATTTTATTTACTTTCTTGTGACTTATGTAAATTTCAGTTTCATGTTTATACAAGTTGCCAGATTGTAACCCACAAGATAGATAACAAATTAAATCTAACAAACTCAAAAGAAAAACCCAAGGCATTTAATGATCTATAAAAATGCCTTGGAAAATTAGATAGATTTAGTCAAACAAGTCCTTCAAGTTCATACTTGTATAGATACAAGAACTTGAAAAGACTTGGCAATATTTCAGGACAAATAGGGGGAATTTGTTAGGTCCAGTTTACTGATAAACTGGTAAGTCTCCAGTTGCATCTGGAGACTAGAAGATTTGTCCAAAAATATTAGAAGTCCATTTGCAAGGTACAGTTAATGCAACTGTAGACTTCCTCCAGTTGAGATCTGACCAAGACCTGAAGCATTCCAATTGAAGTCAAAGACAACAAGTGGAAGATGGAGAATGACAATGGCAGCGAAGCCCAGTTGGCATTCTAACCAGATCTAGACTGGAGAATATCAGTGTAAAGTACTTACAAAGCTATACACTGATTATGAGGAAGACCTTTTTGCTTTATGTGCTTTTATCCGGACAATAGCAATTGTCTATGATTAAATTACAAAAGTACATAAAGTAGGTTGAATAAAGTGACTTTATGTCATACTTTATTAAGTATTTCGAAAGAAGTCATATTGCTTCCTTAAATGCTCTCAACCATATTTGTACGACAAAGTTGGAATCCCAATGACAACTTTGTCTATAAATAGAGGTCTTTGCACAACCAGATTTACTTACAACTCGTCTCACCAGATTTACTTACAAGCACTTTATATATTTCATTGTCTTTACTTATTTACATTGTCACTTTAATAAGTAATCTAATCCATAACCTGGTATACTACACACTGCAACTGGTCGTCTCCAGATCAGTGTGTGTATTGCAAAGTAATCTCACCATAGACATAGAGGTGTCTTCAGTTAGTACCATCTAGTTAGTTGGGACTTACAGTAACGGAAACGAATGATCTTGGGAGAAGCTCTACTTACAAGGTAAAATTATAGAACGAGTGGTCAGAGATTTTGGAGGATGATCAGTCGGGGTACAAGTAGAGAAACGAAGCTGACGAGAGACGAGTAGCTTGAACTTACAAAATCCTTACGAGAGTCGAGACCTACGATAAAAGATGGAAACGAAACATGTATGGGTGACGTAGTGTAACCAAAGTGTGAACTTAATGGACGAGAATGTGTTTGTTACTTACACTACGTTAGAATCGCGAGGTCGAAAGAGAAATCAACGAGGCGAAATGAGTTGCGAGTCTTGAACTTCCTGCTGCTAGTTTGCTTCAAGATCAAAGAGACAATTGGTGAGACTCTTGTACTACTCTTGTGAGGGTTGACGAGTAACAAGAAGAGAAAAAATAACAATTTCGAAGCTTACATTTTTGGTGGCGAGTTTGTCGAATGGAACTAAGAGAGCGCCATGATTGAAAGACAAAACCGAATGCAAGACTCTATTCCTTATAACCTACTGTTCGGACCAAGCAACAAGAAGAGGATGAGACCGAAAGAGAAACGCAGCTGCTGTGATGTTTTACCCAAAGTAGAACCCAACGAGAAAGAATAAGTGGAGTAGCACTATGTCACGGTGCTGCAAGAATATATTTGTTGTTTCTTTTAAGTGTTTTTCGAGAGTAATAGGAAGATTAAGTGAGGTGATTAAGTTGATACTAAGGACATGTAAATCATGGTGATCAGAATGTGAGGTTTTTTATATGGTTCTTGTATTTGAGTATTACTGCCAAAATAACAGAAAAGTGAGGGAGTGATTAAGATGAGATTTGAAGTGTGTTGTGGCGTGGTGTAAGGGAGCAAATGGTCTCCTATTTATAGACCAATTAAGCTGTTAACTAGCCTTATCCATAACAAACTATCTAAGTTGGGTTTTAGTTGTCTTGGTTAGAAAAAATAAGAACTAAATCCTTAGGTTCCACATATTAGGGAAAATCGGGCTAAGGTTTAGGGACATTAGAGTAGTTTTTAATTAGTTTTAGGTTATTGAGTGGTCATTCAAGAGATCTTGAGAATACTAATATTGATCATGCATCTTAAGGGTGTAATACTAAAAGGGATCCAAGACTGTACAAGGTCTTTGTGACTGATTCCAAGAAAGCTAGAAATTGTGACACATTAGGTTTGTTTATAGTTTAGCTTCATTAGTTTATAATTTGTGTAAGACCTTTTGTCATAAGATTGTCTTGTGCCCTTGTTGTTCGATCCAAAGAGAAAGGAATAAGGGAAAGCATGTTATTTTATTATTGTTTATGGGTTAGGTTTAAGGCTAAACATTAGTTTGTGGGTCCTAAAAGATTGTATGTCAAATCCATCTTATTGTGTTGGGTTGAAAGGAGGCCCATGGCTGTTCCCATGGCTGTTTAACATTCAGTCAAAAAAGAAAAGAATGAATTATGAATTATCTATCCATATTAATTCATTTGGAGTATTGGGGTGTCAAAATTTTAAGGCCATGTGGTCGATATTTTGTCACAAGGAAAAATTTAGATTTTGTTTAGTTATAGTTTTAAGTAGACATAATTCTGCTCCTGTATGCTAGTCTTAATAACAACCAAAGTAGGAAGGTTAAATATAACATGGTCTCTAAAGTTTAGGCATAAACGACATTTTTAAATTTGCTCACCATCAAATACAGATATTTTCGCCATGGTATTATAGGTTGATCAAATAATAACTTCACACATCCTTAACTACTTAGTCATGCCTTAACTTAACTATATCATGCTTAAAAGGGAAGATTAACTCTAATAATCTTAACTTAACCACTAGGATTAAAGCAATTTTTTTTTTTTTTGCAAATGTCACAAGAGGTATTCTTGTAGTCAAATGAGCTAGATTGCTTACATTCTGGATTACTACCGGCCCATTTTTGTAACACCCGTCATTTTAAAACCTGGATTTTCAAAAACTTTGCCAAACGGCGTTTAAACGTAACGGAAATAGATAACTTAAAAACTGCCTCATCCGTAAGGGATGGTACCTTTCATAAAACGATGTTACAATTGCATCATCAAAACAATGTAAATGAAATCCAAGTTATGGCACCAACATAAATGTCATCATTATTACAAGTATCATAAAACATTATCAATGTAGCCGAAACAAAAGGCTAAGGTAAAGTCTAAGCATTTAGGACACTAATGCTATCTTCTTTATTCTTCTACCCATCTCACCGGGCTAATCCTTTCTCTAGCTCAAGCTTGCTTATCCTGAAGGCACAACATTTTCAAAAGATAACAAGCATTTGAAAACATTTGCCAATTCTTTATATATTAACAAAATCATTTCATAGATGTGTTAATATCACATAATAATCATAACACAATAGGATCAATACTTTCCTATGGTATCTATCATATCATACATGGCAATAACATGTCATCATTACTAATATCACATACATATCTTAACACATTAGGATCCATCGTAGTCCTATTTGCGCCTATCATCAATATACTTTACTTTTCGTCTCTCTTTTCTTTTCTTACTTTACTTTCTTTTCTTTTCTTTCTTTACATTCTTTTCTTTTGCCTAGACGTAGGCTATGTGACATAAGCCACTTATCTTAGGGATGTGAGGTTGTGTGTAGGCGGCCACAAGACCTTACATGGAGTCCTCACACCCGACTTAATGGGTAGACCTCACGGCGGTCCATCGTCGTCGTTAAGGAAAGACAAAGTCAATCCAACTGAGTATACCGTTTAACCTTTGTGCGTATAGTGGTTAGTTACTCCACCCGGATACACTCAAACATAACTATGCCACGGGGAGGTATCTAGATTCCCACACCACGTGACCACATACACACTAGCTCCGAAGAAATAGCATGGGTTAAGCTTAACATAACTTTACTTATGCTCGAGACTTCTTTATTATATTAGCTTAGGCTACACTTTCACCTAAACTAATCACATACATCTTTCTTTACTTTAGGGCCCTTAATCGTGCACGTGTCATGGCAAACCTATAAAAGTCTAGTGACTAGGTGTTCAAGCCATGTAAGTAATCATATGACATACATACATCATCATATTGTCATCACATATTAGCATCACATCGTCATATCATTTTATATTCATATCATCGTATCATTCATAACATCATATCGTTATATCATAATAACATCATATCGTCATGTCATACTAGCATCATTTCATCGTAACATGATAGCAATATATTGTCATATCATTTCATTATCATAACATCATAGCATTGCGTCATCATAACTTTACATTAACATAACATCTTATCTTCACATCATAAACATTTCATCATTTCATAACATGTACATACATAACTTACCTTTGCAACCTGCATAATCGTACCATACATCGTTAATGGTAATCATCATATCCCGTATCAACCTCCCATAAGTACCCATAAAGATACTTACATGCATTTATAATCATTTGGGAAGTTTAACATATAAAAACGTGTTTTGTTGTACCATCAGGTGACAAAAGATGTTATCTTACCTCGGTACTGCTTAATAATGAGTTACGTATGTCTTACAGTGCTTGCTAAGTGCTCCTGACAACCTAGAACGAGTATAAGATCGATTTATACGCTAAACAAGTCAAAAGTACCAAACTGGACAAAAATGCTCTGCATGGCCATAATATGCGCCTCATATTTTGAGTTTTCAAAAGTCAGAGAATTTCATGCGTTTGAATATGCTCCACATATCGGGCTCCGATCAGCAAATCCCTAACTTTACTTGCTCTAAACGATTGCCATTCGAACCCAAACCCTTACCCCGACCTAGAGACATGAAATTGACCTCTTTTAAGACACAATTGATAACTTCAACCATCAATTTATTCCTTGGTCCTTTATAAACATAAATCACTTGATTCATCACCCGAATAACATGAAATCGGTAAACGTTTTGTATTATAACCCAACCCAAACCCCATGGCCTGGATCGAATTCACATATATGACTTACAAGATCAGAAATCAAAGGGAAATCACCTATATTACCTGTAGACAAGGTTGGGGAACTCGTGACTCGGGATCGGATCGGCGATGGGGGGAGTCACGAGTTTTTAAAAACTCGAATCGGAATCGGGGAGAACCCAGATCGGGTTTTTATATAGAAAATTTATAGTTTTTGAAATTATATGGAATAAACTTCAAACTTAAAACATAATTGTTTAGAAACTTTAATATAATACTTCAAAGTTCAAACTCCATTCATTAGAAACATAAACTTAAACCAATTTAGGATTTATTTTTTTTTAAAAAGCAACAAAAAAATTTTGACCAAAGTTGACCCGAGTTTTGACCCGATCCGGCCGATTCTTGACCGATCCGGACGATTCTTGACCAATCCAGGCGAGTTTGACCGAGTTTTACAAGCGACCAAGTCGTCGATCGAGTTTTCACCCGATTCTAGCCAACTCGACCCGTTTAACCCGCGATTTCGATTCCGATTCTGAGTTCCCGGCCGAGTCGGCCGAGTTTTACAACACTACCTGTAGATGACTTAAGGGATTCGAGATCTTAGCAAAACTTGATCGAAACTTTTAGGTCGAGTTTACTGATAAACTGGAGCGTCTCCAGCTGCATCTGGAGACATGAAGATTTGTCCAGAAATATTAGAAGTCCAGTTGCAAGTGTACAGTTTATGCAACTGAAGACTTTCTCCAGTTGAGATCTGATCAAGAAATGAAGTCATTCCAGTTGAAGTCGAAGACAACAAATGGAAGATAGAAAACATACATGGCAGCGAAGCCCAGTGGATGTTTTACCTAGATCAAGACTGGAGAACCATCAGTGTGAAGTACTTACAAAGCTTTACACTGATTACGAGAAAGACCTTTTTGCTTTATGTACCTTTATCCGGATAATAACATTTATCTATGTATAAAGTACAAAAGTACATAAAGCAGGTTGAATAAAGTGACTTTATATCATATTTTATCAAGCATTTTGAAGGAATTCAATACACTTCCTTAAATGCTCTCAACCATATTTGTACGACCAAAATTGACATCCCAATGTCAACTTTGCTTACAAATAGAGGTCTTTGCACAATCAAGAAATAACTTTGCATATTCGACATTTGCATATTCTTGGTGAACTTGTGCAATATTCTCTCAATCGCAAAAAGGAACATTTCACAACTTTAAGTGTTTCGATTGATAAGAGAATTTCCAAGTATTAGATCAATTGTATTTCATAGGTTGTTAGGATATTTACATTATTGTATTATATTGGTTCCGCAACAACCTTGTAATTTATTTAACATTAATAAATAAATTACACTTGAAAATCACATATTGTCTCACCAATTTACTTTACAAGTATTTACTTATTGCATTGTCTTTACTTATTTATATTGTCACCTAAATAAGTAATCTAACCTTAACCTGGTATACTGTTCACTGCAACTGGTCACGTCCAGATCAGTGAACATATTGCAAAGTAATCTCACCATTGACATAGAGGTGTCTTTAGTGGTGCCATCTCTTGAGTTGGGACCTACAAGTGGTATCAGAGTAGAATGCTAATACATTTGCCTAGATCTGCTTAGATGTCTACTACTTAAGGTGAGAATGGTTTTGGTCATGATGAAAATCCTAATGTTAATAATCCACCCTTGCAAAATGTTAACACTAATCCTCCTCCTCCTCCTAATGCCCCTAACCATGTCCATGTCCATTATTCTAACACTCATGTTCCAAAATTTGATGGAAATAGTGAGACCTTTGGAAATGGAAGCCTAGAATGCTCTTGCATTTTGGTGGGATAAAGAGGTATATGTTAAAAATCCTTAAGGGTGGACCACATATACCCATGTCTCTTGGGGTTAGTCCACTTCTTGACCCTAATGGATAGAGAAGGGGTACTAGAGAAAAGCCTGAAGACCATTGGTCTAATGAGGATCGTAGATTGGTTGATCTGGACACCTGACTAAAGAATATGATCCTTAGGGCTGTTCCTGAAGACCTAATTCCAATATTTGTATTGCTCCCTAGTGCCAAGGCAATGTGGGATGAATTAGTCATTCAGTTTGAAGGAGGTGATGACACCATTGTCACCAGAAAGGTTGCCCTCAACAAGAAGTATGAATCCTTCTTTGCTTTACCCAATGAAAGTTTAACTGGTACTTACACCAGATTTACTAGTCTCATTAATCAGCTGAGAGGCTTGGGTGTTGAGAAGGATAAGGATATTTTTCTTGAGAAGTTTTGTGATATACTTCCTTCCAAATGGGAAAACATGGTTCTTTTCCTAAGACAAGGAAAGACCCTGCAGAGTCACACTCTTGCATCTCTATATGGAGCCTTCAGATTCACGGAAGATAATAATGCATAAAGACTTGTGGCTGAGCCGGATGCTTTAAACCATGTTCAGAGTTCCAAGGTTGCTAGTCTAACTGAGCGACCTTGTGCTGCTTTAATGTCTGCAGAGAGTGTCCAGCCATACTCAATGAAGGAGATGTTAAACACCTTCTTGAACTCTGGCCTGACCACTGAAATCAGTGATGATTGTCATGAAACTAACGATGATGATCTGGTCGCCATGATTGCTAAAACCTTCAACAGGTTTAAGCATAAATCTAATAGATTTAATGGCCCCAACAATGCTTCCAGCTCCAACTCTCTGGACAAGGCCAATCTTACCTGCTATAAGTGTGGTAAGAAAGGTCATTTTATGAAGGAATGCAGATCTAGTCAGTTGAACAATCAAACTGGTCCCTCTATCCCCAATTTTAATAGCTCCTGTTACTTGAAAGAGATAAAGAAAAGAACAAGTGCATGATGGCTCAAACTGGAGAAAAATGGGAATTCTCTGATGATGAAGAAGAGATTAGGGACATGTGTTTCATGGCCTTGGAAGATCAGCAGCATGTGGTAAAAGATGATGTAATTACTAGAAGATGGCTCGACATCATTTTGAAAAAGGACGATCGAAAGAAGAATACCTGGTATCTGGACAGCGCTGTTGGCCGGACTATGACCGGATGTAAGCCCCTGCTGGAAGAGTTCACTGTCCAATGGACCGGCAGTGACGTTTGGTAATGATGAGAATGGAAAGACTGAAGGATATGGTGTGCTCAACAATGGACAAGTCGAATTCAAAAGGGTTGCATTTGTGAATGGTTTGAAATATAACCTGATCAGTGTAAGCCAACTTTGTGATGATGGCTACAGAGTTTTGTTCGATGTTGCACAAGGCACCATATTTAACAAGGATTGGAAAGTGGTGATGATTGCACCTAGAAAGGGAAATGTGTACATCATGGACATGGAACCTACTCTAAAAGAACAATGTTTTTATGTCAAAGCTTATGAGGACACCAACTGGTTATGGCACAAAAGGTTATCTCATCTTAATTTCAAAAATATCAATAAGTTGTCTCGCAAACAACTGGCAGATGGGATACCTACAGTTTCCTTTAAAAAGGAAAAGCCATGTCCAGGGTGTGAGATGGCAAGCAGAAAAGAGCCAATTTCAAGACCAGGCAAAGCTTTAGTATCACTGAACCTCTTCACATGCTTCATATGGATCTTTTTGGTCCAGTGAATGTTCAAACTAGAGTTGGAAAGCGATATACTCTAGTTGTGGTTGATGAATTCACCAGATACTGTTGGGTGGTATTCCTAAGATCAAAAAGTGATGCACCTGCTGAAATCATCTCACTCGTCAAGAAGATTGAGCTCAAGTATACTCATAAGGTGTGTCAGTTGAGAAGTGATAATGATACAGAATTTCAGAACAAAGTACTTGAATCCTTCTGCAATGACACTTGCATCTCTCAGAATTTCTCCTCAGCTCACTCTCCAGAGCAAAATGGTGTGGTTAAAAGAAAGAATCGTACACTGATTGAAGCTGCCAGAAGTATGATATCTGGATCTGGTCTTCCTAGCAGCTTTTGGGCTGAAGCAGTGGCAACAGCTTGCCACACCCAAAATCGGTCAGTTTATGTCAAAAGACATAAGAAGACAGCCTATGAAGTCCTTAGGAATTGTAAACCAAATATAGGATACTTTCATGTATTTGGTTGTCCAGTTTACATTTTAAACGATTCCAGTCAGCTAGGGAAGTTTGATGCAAAAGCTGATGAAGGTGTCTTTGTGGGATATTCAGATATTAGAAAGGCCTACAGAGTCTATAACTATAGGCTCCAAAAGGTCCATGAGTCAATTCATGTCACATTTGATGAATCTGTTGAAGCAATCAGTAAAAGACCAAGCCTTGATTTATCTCCAGTCATTCCAGTTGATTTTGGTGTATCTGACCCAGTTCATCAGTCAGATACTGCACCAAACAATGTTTCCATTAACAATGACATGGAACCAATTGTTCAGAAGAAACCCCCTGGTGACACTTCGTTTCATCCTTCTATCAGTTTTAATTTACCACAAAAACTGGTAATTGGATCTGATGTTCGTGTTACTCCAAGATCAGAACCAGTGGAAACTTCTCCAGTTCTTCAGGAAATGCCTTCAACTGAAGAATTTCATGATGTTGTTCATGACCTCAATGACTCTGATGAGGAAGCTAAAGTTGTTTTGAAGAGTCACTGGAAGATCCTCTAGTTGACCCTCCACTGTCCTCTTGCACTGATCTTGTTGTTTACCATCCTAGTCAATACACTAAATGGACACAAGCACATCCAATTGAACAGATTATTGGAGATCCAAATAGTGGGGTTCAAACTAGAAGAGCCACAAGTAAACAATGCTTGAACGTCACCTTCTTATCACTGATTGAACCGAAGAAGATTGACGAGGCTATGGCAGACACAAGCTAGGTAGAAGCAATGCAAGAAGAGCTTATCCAGTTTGAAAGGAATAATGTATGGGAACTTGTTCCTTGTCCACCAGGGTTGAAGAAAGAACCCATTGGTACAAGATGGGTCCACCAAAATAAGATGGATGAAGATGGCAATGTTGTAAGAAACAAAGCCAGATTAGTTTCCAAGGGTTATTGTCGAGCAGAGGGTGTTGATTTTGATGAGACTTTTGCTCCAGTTGCTAGACTTGAAGCCATTAGAATTTTCTTGGCTTATGCAGCCCATCTGCAGTTCAAAGTCTTCCAGATGGATGTCAAAAGTGTGTTCCTTAATGGAACACTGGAAGAAGAAGTGTATGTTAAACAGACTCCAGGCTTCATTAATGAGAAGCTTCCTTACTGGGTATATAGACTGAACAAAGCTTTGTATGGTCTTAGACAAGCCCCAAGAGCCTGGTATGACACTTTAACTAAAAATCTTCTCAAAAATGGCTTTCTAAGAGGTGCAATAGATAATACCTTGTTTATTTTGAAAGAAAAAGGTAATATCTTACTCGTACAAATTTATGTTGATGACATTATATTTGGTTCAACTGATGATGCAATGTGTAAAAAGTTTTCTAAAATCATGTCATCTGAGTATGAAATGAGTTTAATGGGTGAATTAACATTTTTCTTGGGTCTTCAAATTAAATAAACTAAAAATGGTATTTTCATAAACCAAGAAAAATATGTCAAAGATTTGTTGAGAAAATACAAATATGATTCAATCCCTTCAAAAACTACACCAATTGCAGCACCTTTGAATTTGGATTCTGACCCAAATGGCAAACCAGTTAACACAAATGAGTATAGAGGAATGGTTGGTTCACTGATGTACTTAACTGCTAGTCGACCAGATATAATGTTTGCAACATGTCTATGTGCCAGATTTCAGGCTAACCTAAAAGAATCACATTTGCATGCTGTTAAGCGCATCTTCAGATACCTGGAAGGGTGTCCTAGCCTTGGTCTTTGGTATCCCAAAGGCTCAGGGTTAGATCTAATGGGTTATTCAGATTCAGATCATGCAGGTTGTAAGATAGATAGAAAATCCACAACTGGAGGTTGTCATTTCCTTGGAGGAAAACTGGTAAGTTGGACCAGTAAGAAGCAGACGTCAGTCTCTATGTCCACTGCTGAGGCAGAGTACATTTCTACGGCCAGTTGTTGTGACCAGATTCTCTGAATCAAGAACCAGTTGTTAGATTACGATCTAAAATACAAAAGAACACCAATCTTTTGTGACAACACCAGTGCAATTTCTATATCTCACAACCTGGTGATGCACTCAAAGACAAAGCATATTGACATCAGGTATCATTTCATTCGTGATCGTGTTATGAAAGGAGACATTGAAATTCATTTCATCCCCACTGACAAACAGCTCGCTGATGTTTTTACAAAACCTTTTGATGAGAAAACTTTTAAACATCTCATCAGTGAGTTGGGAATGCTAAATCCTTAAAACTGGAGACCTTGTTATGAACGCGTCTGTGACACTGATGAAGTTCTCCAGTTGAGGAGGTCCAGATAATCCTTGCCCGCCAGGCTATTGAACGCCTACTATCCTGGCACTAATTGATTTCTGGATCATCATTCTAGGGGAAAAGACTCAAAATATTTTTTTGACCAAAATTTGTTTTGTTTAAAGGCACTGGACCAATCCTCCAGTGTACATGTTCAGTTTTGTCTTAAAACTAGTGGTCAACCAGATTTCATAACGTTGTAAAATACTTGGTCAATTTTTGTGACACGTGATGGTACTTGAGTGTTTTAACCCACTCACAACCGTCACATGACGTGTCAAAGACATTTTTGTAAAAGTTGCACTTTTTATGGGGATCGTGAAAAGTTAGTGGGCGCGTGGGAATACCAGCTGTCGTAGCATTAAATGCTTACAAGTTGGTATTAAATATTTTCGAATTTCAAATTTTCAGTAAATCAAAACATCAAATCATTTTAAAAATTTGGGGACTAAAATATTATTTTGTATTTAGTTTGGTATTTTATACCCATATAAATACCCCCACATTTACTCCAGTTACCATTTACTTCTTTTCACATTCCTTCATTTACTTTCAATCATCAAATATTGATTCCTTTCTCTCTCTGCTTCATAAATCCAAAACCCTAATTCCAAAACACTCAATTTCAATTTCATCTTCTAATAAAATGGCTCCTAAATCATCCAGATCTTGAGATGTTAATCTTCTCACCGTCCCATATGTTCCCCCACCAGGTATCACACAGGCATCTGGTGCCCCATCAAATCCTACCCTCATTAAATTAAATTCAAATAATCTGATGGCATGTTTGGTGGGATCCCAAGGCTCCGATACTCTCATTGGAAGAATCCAAAAATTTTAAGAGATTCTCCAATCGGTCCTTCCTTTTCTGCAAACCCACGAAAGATGTATCATGATTATCTTTGTGAGTTTTGGTACACTGCTTCCCTTTCTCCTGACTGTTCATCCATCACCTTCATATTAAAGGATGGAACAGTCCAGTGTACCCTGACGAAAGAAACCTTGAGGGATGCCCTTTCCCTTAACTATTGGCTTCCTTGGGAGAATCCAACTGTTATCTCCCAAAACATAAACATCATGCAAGTCCTTCTTGAAATGGGACACAAGGAGTGCCTGGATAATGGGGTACTAAAAACAAAGGGACCCATGACGATGAAAAGCCTGTCACCTTCGTGGAAATACTTCTTCATCCACCTGGTGGAAAGCATGGGTGGGAGTTCTGGTGGTCTTGACCAGATAAACTCCATACAAGTAGAAATGGCTTACTGCTTGTGGAATGGACTGAGGGTAGATTTTGCTGATATCCTATTCAGAAGCCTGGTACAGAAACTGAAGGGCTCCAGGGGACTTTGCATCCCCTTCTCCAAGTATCTATCCCTCTGCTTTAAACTGATTCTGGGCAGTGATGAGTACAAAAATACACAATCACTGTACAATGTCCCAGAACTGTTAAGGAATCTTGACTCCTTAGTATCTGAACCTGGGGATGTTGAGATTCCTCAAAGGATGTTGGTGGAATTTAATAAAACCGATGCACCAATACCAGGTGAGTTGGAAAGGCAACTGGGTGGGCCTCAAAATAATGAGGGACCCACCGGTTCGTCCTCTGGCACTATGGCAGTTGTTGGGCCTGAACAACAGCCAAACCCCGCCAGCTCCTGCTTGTCAGTTCCTACAGATACAACTGGAGGCCTCCAAACAGGTCCTCCAGTTATCCAAAAGGCTCCACAAACTAGACGTCCTAGGATTCAGTCAGCACTAGCCACTGATACTAGTACCTAAGGCAACCCTTCAGTATCCTCCCAATAGGGTGTTGAAGAAAGTCAAAGGGAAAACTTGCAAGCAACCACTTCCGCAATTTCTGTAGGAGGAAGTGGTGAAGAGATATTTGGGTCAGCCCAACCCAGAGTAGAGTTAGAGTCTGCACAACAAAGTGTCAATGGCCAAACTTCTAACACTACTAATGCACGAACTAATGAAGTCCCTGGCCAGTCACAACTAGAGACTGAGGTTCCAAACTCTTCGGCCAATGATGTTATGACTGAGGATAGAGCAGTTGTAACTGAGGCAATTCAAGTGACCTCTATTCCTTGCAATGATGTCACCACGACAGAGCCAACAACTGATGAAACCATCCAGGACACTGGAGATGGTCATCAGGAGTCTGGACCACAAGTTCAGCCATCACTATCATTCATGAATCTGGGCATGGATGTTGATGAATTCCAGATAGAGTCTTTGGACTCTAAAGGAACTGCTTCTGACCAGGAGATTGTTGATGCTTCTGTACAAGTTCAACACCCTTCATCTCCTGGTTCGCTCCCAGACCAACAAATTTCAGTTTCACCCTCCCATCAAATGCTTACTGAAATACCTTTACCTCCCTCGGGGTTTGTGTCTAGAAATACACATACTGCTCCACAATCATCCGGCATGATATCTCTATTTAGAGATAGATCTATGCCACCACCACCGCCATCATTGGACACACATGAGCATTCTCAGCATGTCCAACACATTGATCTCACTAGACGTCCTTCTTCCTTCCCCACTTCCTTTTCTATTTCCTCTACTACTGAGTTGTTAACTGAGGAGGTTTCCTTTAATTTGCCTCCTCCATTTGCTCCAGTAGCACCTGTTGCTGGTCCAGTGACACCTTCTCCTCCGTCACTGGACAGTCAATTTGTCTCCTTCCAAGCCGACATCCGAAACCTTATTGAAAGGGTGTAGGGTGTTCAAAAGACAATTGACAAATGCCAAATCAATCTCCAGGTACAACAGGGACACTCTGACTAATCAAAAGGTTGTGGACCTAGGGATAAACAAGTATGCTGCAAATGAAGACTTGGTATTCCAGAAGCTCAATGAGTTGGTCAGAAGCTGCAACACTTTAACAGCTTCAATAAAAGAAGCTTTTGACCTTACTCAAACGAAAGTCTCCACTTCTATATACAACTATTAGATCCTCAGAGGTTGATTTGAAGGAGATAGAAAGGCAGGTGAAGGAACTTGTGAACAAACCTGGCCTAAATGTGGTTGAGCTTGGGCAACAGATGGCCACTTCAGTTGGCCAGAAGATTGAAGATGTCTTGGCTGCCAGAGAAGAAGAATTAGTTAAAAGGGTGATGTCTAAGATCACCAAAATTGCACCTTCCCAGGTTGATCTGTCTCGACTTACTCTTGAGATCAACCAGTTGAGGGGCAGTATTAATGCTCTGAACACCCAAGTGTCTTCCCACACTTCATCGATTGACAAGCTGGTAACTGAAGTGGGCAGGCTAACAGAAAAGGAAGTTGAAAGAACATAAGTGGGTTCGACAGCTGGTCTCTCTCCAGATGATGCAAACTTGTTACAAGAACTGAAGACTGGTCAGGAACAAGTTGCTGGTAATGTGCTGACCCAGTCGAGAGAGACCAATCATCTCTGGAGATCATTCAGGATGATGTGCACTGTCTTCAAAGAGTACAAGGACATGCAGTCGTGGCAGCCTCTTGACCACTTGCCCCATAGTAATTCTGACTGGGAAGCAATTAGGGCAGGTCTAGATGCTGCCAAGGGGGAAGGATCTGGAGCTCGTACAGTCCTTGCCCCCAGATCAAGTGCAAGGAAACTGGTGGAAAGGCAAGTGGTTGTTGCTGATGCTAGTACTGATGCTAGCCAGCATGTTATTGAAACATTTGATGATGTGGTCGATAGGGGGAATCTTGAGCTGGCCACTGATACACAAACAAAAGCAACTGGTACTCATGCCAATGTGCTAGAAACTGGTAATGTTGATCAACTTCCTCCAGTGTCCGAATCTGAAAGCAGAATTCTGGCAGCCATTGGCAATGCAATCAAAGAAAGAAAGAAACAAAGAAAAGCCAATCTGCTAGCTTCCAGGGTTCAATTACAAGGTTTGGGTATATTGGATATAAATGATGCCAATCTGTTGGGCATCACAATTGAGCAATATGGGAGTATAAAGAATGATCCAAGGATAGTTGGAATGATAAATGAAATGCTCGATATCCAACTGGAGAAAGACTATCCAGATGATGAAGTTGAACTTGATGCCAGAACAATAAATGTGTCAGTGGAGAAGGCTAGAGAACTAAGAGCATCTGGAATTGAAAAAAGTTTTCATAATGTCCAGAAAGTTGTGAAAAGAGTACTTAACCCACCTAAGTCCAAAGGAAAGCTAAAGCCACTGCCAAGAGAATGCAAATCTAATGACTTGGGTGCAACCAACTAATCCAACTACTGAAGATATCCGAGCTGCTGTACAAAAACTGAGCACTGGCCAGATCAAACTGGCAAATGAATCTGAAGCAAGGTCCTATCTAAGTGCAATGCAACAGCGGAGATATAACCCTGGCAAGATCATTAATATGAAGGTTTCAATCAAGCCAGGAACTAAATGTTTCTATGTTGGGGTTAAGTATTTCAATAGACCAATGATTTACACTGAAGATCCAGATATTCATAGGTATGGCCATGTAGAGCATGTGGAGATGCTAAATTTGTTGGAGGCTAAGCAAGATTGAAAGGGGTTGGATTCACATTCTCCAGAATCTCATCAAATTTAAAGAGAATGTGGAATCAAGATTGGGCATTGATACTGAAGATACCCTTCCAATCTCCTCAGTGGCCAAGAGAAGAAGAGATGGCGAAGGGCCATCTGTATAAGTTCTTCTTCCAGTTATCATCTTGTAATTTTATTTACTTTCTTGTAACTTATATAATATGTCATTTCCTTGTATAAATTAAGTTGCCAGATTGTAACCCACAAGATAGATAACAGATCAAATCTAACAAACTCGAAAGAAAAACCCAAGGCATTTAATGATCTATAAAAATGCCTTGGAAAATTAGATAGATTTAGTCAAACAAGTCCTTCAGGTTCATACTTGTATAGATACAAGAACTTGAAAAGACTTGGCAATATTTCAGGACAAATAGGGGGAATTTGTTAGGTCCAGTTTACTGATAAACTGGAGCGTCTCCAGCTGCATCTGGAGACATGAAGATTTGTCCAGAAATATTAGAAGTCCAGTTTCAAGTGTACAGTTTATGCAATTGAAGACTTCCTCCAGTTGAGATCTGATCAAGAAATGAAGTCATTCTAGTTGAAGTCGAAGACAACAAATGGAAGATAGAAAACATACATGGCAGCGAAGCCCAGTGGATGTTTTACCCAGATCAAGACTGGAGAACCATCAGTGTAAAGTACTTACAAAGCTTTACACTGATTACGAGGAAGACCTTTTTGCTTTATGTACCTTTATTCGGATAATAACATTTATCTATGATAAAGTACAAAAGTACATAAAGCAGGTTGGATAAAGTGACTTTATGTCATACTTTATCAAGCATTTTGAAGGAATTCAATACACTTCCTTAAATGCTCTTAACCATATTTGTACGGCCAAAGTTGACATCCCAATGTCAACTTTGCCTATAAATATAGGTCGTTGCACAACCAAGAAATAACTTTGCATATTCGACATTTGCATATTCTTGGTGAACTTGTGCAATATTCTCTCAATCGCAAAAAGGAACATTTCACAACTTTAAGTGTTTCGATTGTTAAGAGAATTTCCAAGTCTTAGATCAATTGTATTTCATAGATTGTTAAGATATTTACATTATTGTATTATCTTGGTTCTGCAACAACCTTGTAATTTATTTAACATTAATAAATAAATTACACTTGAAAATCACATATTGTCTCACCAATTTACTTTACAAGTATTTACTTATTGCATTGTCTTTACTTATTTATATTGTCACCTAAATATGTAATCTAACCTTAACCTGGTATACTGTTCAATGCAACTGGTCACGCCCAGATCAGTGAACATATTGCAAAGTAATCTCACCATTGACATAGAGGTGTCTTTAGTGGTACCATCTCTTGAGTTGGGACCTACAGAAATGCCATGAAACGACGGAATTCGAATGAGATTTGCTTTGAGAGAGGGGAGAGGAAGCTTGGGGCTCACACATACGTAATGATGCAGATTTTTGAGAATTAGGGATGCCTAATTAACTCTTAACCCCTGGCCATCACTTTCGTAAATTTACCTTAAGTCCCTCAACTTCTTAAACGTCGCATTCTAAGCCTAACTTACTAACCGGGACACTTAACAACCTAACAAGCACTTGACCTTAATACTTTACTTTTAATTACTTTCATTTAACTCACATTAATCATAACATATTAAACACATAAGCATTTAATCACATAATCCAATTAAGGCACATAAACTTGATGGAACCTAACGTTAACTAACGGACAAGTCAACAAGTCAAACATGAAAAGTTTGGGATGTTACAATTATCAACGACATATATTTTTGGCATCTTTCAAGCATTAGAACACAAAAGTACACCTGGCAAGTTTTTCGTGTTCTTTATTTTGCTTTTTGTTTACTTTCCCCTATTTCCCATATTTGCCTTAGTTCATTGGTTTAGGGCATTGTCCAACTCAAGTGTGGGGGGGGGGTAAATAGGAAAAAGTCGGATAAAAAATTGATAGTGCGTTAACGACCGTTAATCAGGCCAAAATATCTTCACATGGCAGTTTTCGCAATATCTACCCTTCTGATCTTAACGCCCTTCAGGATACGTTAAGCGCTGTTATTGGCCATTTCCACGGTTCATCCACGAACTTCAGTTTACACTTCATTAGATCATTTTTGGCCATTCATCCGTCTCGCATGCTATAAACCTGAAACCACTCACTGTCACACATACCATAAAGCATCACAAGTGTATGCAAATGGCTAATAATTAAGCATAAAATGACCAAAAAACATGTGAGAAATATGTATATGTTTGGTAAAATCAATCTTCTTCAACAATTTATAAAGATATATCTATATCAGTGGCGAAGCTACGTTGTGGCCAATGGTGGTCATGGCAACCCCACAATATCTATAAAACTCTATATTTTAGTACCATGTTTATGTATCTATTTAGTTTTAAACGTAATTGGCAACCCAGACTGGTGGAGTTTAATCTTACCCATATTAGTATCATGAAAATAGTTTGAAAACCCCACGATGAACATCCTAGCTCCGCCACTTATCTATACTACTATATAAATATTATACACCCTATCATAAAAGTGTTAGATGCAAAATAACCATTTTATCCTTAATAAATTAATTTATACCATGAGTCCCTTATTTTCTAAAATATCTACACTACCCCTTTAGATCAATTATTTTTACATGAATTACCACCACTCGCCGTCGCCACCATCACCACTTGCCACCACCACCGGTCGCCGCCGCCACCACCACATCACCGCCGCATTGTACGGGTATCCTTCTATCTTGTTAAATATTTCCACCACCACCTTTACATCCGTTACATTTGCATTAACCTACACTATTCGACACCGCCATCACCACCAATAGTCGCCTACATCACCATCTGTCGCCGACACTACCAAACCGCCGTCGCAGCTACCACTGCTGCATTGCGCAAGTACTGTGCTAATATTTCATGATAAATCAGTCTGTCACTACTTTTTACAAAGGGAAATAATGATTTGCTAGATATAAGTTTAAACATTCTCCTAAACTCACATATAGTTTGAATAGGGATGGCAATGGGGCGGGTATTATCGGGGATCTCGGTCTCCATTCCCATACCCGATTCCCACTTGCAATCCCTATCCCCGTCAGGAATTAGATTACATCCTCATATTCGTCCCCATCGAGTATCGGGGATCCCCATCTCGGGTAATGGAGGATATGTTATAACTAAACATAAATTCATAAAAGTAGAAGACAACTATAATGATAATATAGCTATCTTGATAAGTGCTTTAAAAGCTACTTGAGTGGACTGAAGTTTCCTCTTAAACGGTTTAACTGCCTCAGCAGTACTAGTAGTATATTGTTAGTATACTATCTATATCATGTAATTGCTAACTATTAAACAAATTAAGCAATGTTGTCATGTTTTTCCTCCAATAATACAGCTCCCAGTCATCAGATTTTCACTGTATTTATAGTGCTCCCTCCTTATCTTATCAAAAATAAGTGTTACTTATGATTTTAACAAATCGTTAGAACGACAAGCTTTGGTGGCAACTAAATGGTAGGGGGAACATGTAAACGAATTAAAACATTGTGAACACTGGTACTTACGGAATTACATGTGAAGCGGGAAGTGTAGTTTCTATATGGGAAGTGATATTTGTACCACACAATTTGATTAATCTACCACACAGTACAACTATTACAGCAGACTGTACAAACAGTTAATGCATAGTTATGGTAAATTAATCAAGTTATGTGGTACGAATATCATTTCCCTTTCTATATATATTGACTACATGCTTAGAAATTATTCCTATTAAGGTCCACATGATCAGCGAAGCCTCGACTTTTCGGCATTTCCGAACCTTGGTCGTTTTGTCGTTGATAACTTCAGGCTTGAAGAAAGCATTCCAAAGCAGATTGGTTTGCTATCAAATATGACGACTGAACTCTCACTTTCTTAGAATAGCCTCACTGGTACCTTACCCATTTCACTCACCAATCTTTCCTATCTAGAAATTCTTTATCTTGGTGAAAACCAACTTACAGGTTCAATCCCACCGTCTTTTGGTTCCATGGTCGATCTCATATCCCTTGACTTGAGCACAAATCAACTGAATGCATCTATCCCGCTCGAGCTATCAGCTATGTGACTTGCAACATCTAGAAGAGTTGAACCTGGGTTACAACTTTCTTAATTGCCCAATCCCTATAAATTTTGGTAATCTTGGCAAACTGACATTTTGAAACCTCTACACAAACTATCTTCTTCAGAATTTGCTTCTTAATACTTTGTTATGTGCTTTACTATTGTATAAAAAGGCTACCAAAAAGAAAACTCATCTTGAAAAGATAAAACATGGAGATTTCGGTTTTATGAAATAGAGATTTTGAGAAACTCGAAATAAAGTTTTACGAAATAAATCAAAATTAAGAAAGAGTTTTTAATTTCATGCATTATTGTTTGTGTTGCTCTTTTATGCCTTAGACGTCACAAACATATTTCGTAGAACTTAATAGGTTAAATTTGTTAACTTGAGTAGGTGCAAGTAATTTGTTTTGAATGCATGCGAAACAAATTGTCATTAGGCTAATTTATTAGTCTAAACTATTCTACCCTTATAAAGAAATCCCTGTCATCTTATGAGAAGCATCTGACCGTCTACACTCCCTGTTTCCTTGGACCCATAGTGTAGATACGGGGTGGTTCTTCATGTCTGTCCATCCCAGTTACCGGACATGGACAGCCACATGCCAGCTTATATGCGGATTTTGCTAGGTCTCCCTGGACCGTTGCCTAGGTACTAATCGGCAAGGATGATACTAAACATGCCGTTGGATCAAGGAGTGATCGAAGTTTCATTAAGAGTCGTAATTGCAAACCGGCCTTATTGATAAACGAACATGTGGTCGTTCGGACTGTTGTCGGATACACGTGATGTGGACTCAATTTGGTTCTTTAAGCTTTAACTAAATAGAAGATTTTGCTTTGAAATCTTGGGTAGCTATATTAGTTAAAGATAAATATCAATTGCTAAAATGAGACCCTATTTTAAATTAGTAAACTTCGCTAGTTGTTAAATGTTATTTGAATTATATCGTACTAATATCTTTGCTAGATAATGAGAAGCTAAATGAGAGCGACTTCGATATCTAACTCGAGATTTATTCTTGAGGCATGAGATGAAGTTGCATTTTCTTAACGTTGTCTCCGATAACAAATACACTATTGCTATCTTGTATTCTCTAGTAATACGATGAGCAAAGTGGGATTATTTTGTCTTGTGATTGCAATATACCTTTTGATGATCAAAAGGAGTCGAGCATTCGAAAGCTCACTTCGTGGCTAGAAAGTTTGTAGCATGTTCAAGAAACAAGCTCACTAGAAAGTCGTGTTAATATTGCATACGATAATACAATCTATGTAACCTTATGAAGCGAGTACATGGATAGATCACAGCGACTTATGTCACCTATGTAGAGTTTGGGACGAATTTAAATTCACCGACCGAACTCTACAAGCATATTCAATGTGCCAAGGTGAAATAAGAGTGTGTTAAGTTGCATCAATAATTGAAGGCAACTAATGGAGCTATGCTAGGCAAAGCTCTAGTTGTGATAAGTATGGAGAAGTCGAGATACCCGATAGAAGGTACAAGAGGTAGAGTGAAGAACAAGTATGTTTGGTTTTCACGATGACATTTCTTAATCCAAGAAAGGGAACAAGAAGAGTTCTTGAGAGATACTACCTATAACCAATGTGGTTTAGATAGGTCATTTGGAAGTGAAGCAATTTGACTATCTTATTAGCAAGATTATGTCGAATAGAAGCTTTGCTAAATAAAGTATCTAAATTGATTATATGTTTTCCTAAGACGGATGATACTAGGTGTCAACCTAAGATTTATTGAGTTGTTCAATATCGAAAAACAAGTAGGAAACGCAAGACTTGAGATTCTAGAATCACAACCTCGAAGAGCATGTCGGATTTTATTTGTGATTGAATCTTGATCTAGTCTTGTCACTTGAACAAGAATTGTTCTTGGTCTTTGGAATGTAGTATATACAAAGTTTTGGATATTTATATTCCAAATTTTCTAAAGTATTACACTTAGTTGTTTTGCTTATATATGGAGACATAAATTCCTACTCGTTGATAATCAAAGTTTATTTTGGATCATACGCGTGAAAATAGGAATGCCTTGCATTTAGTTTGTCTTCACTATTGAAACATACTAGGTATGGTTCAAGATGATCTAAAATAACTTCATCCCTTTTTGGTTAAACCTTATTCCAAGTAGTAGAAGGTTATATGTTATGACATTAATGAGAATTATCTTGTTTTATGCCTAACAAGAAATGATTCGTGAATCGATCAAGAGTTAGCCTTGATTGATAAATATCTTCATGGTTTCCTCGATAAGTGAAACTTATCAAAATCAAGGATTGCTAGAATTCTTAGATTCAGTGGGAGCGGTGTAGATCTTGAAAGGGTTCAAGAGACACGAATCACAACCTTCTTATGATTAGCCATTACGCATGGTGGGCCTTAGAGTGTAAGCTCAGAGGCACAGCGGATTTAGATTAACCGAATGTCTACATGTTGGATTAGTAGGTGTTAATTGAAAGATCCATTTAAGTGTTGATTGAAAGCTTGTAAAGTTGCAAAGCATTCGAAGTCAATGAGATTGATATCTGAATCCAACTTAAAGCTTGTCTTGAAGTAACAAGATACTAATTGCCCTAAGCTCATAAGTTAGCTATGAGTTTTAAGCAATAAAAAGTCACCTTAGCGAGGACGATAAATGGTGCAACCTAAAGGTTATTCTAAACCTTTAAATAGTATCTTGAGATATGATCGGAAAACTTCAAATCATCAACAATCCGAATGTGCTCTTTAGAAGCATAATGGATTAACGCGTCCTTTTTGGTTAATATAAACACAAATGAGGTATTGTGTATAGACTTGGAATTTAATCTATGCATATTAGCTTAAGTAAGATTACATGATCGTGTCTAGAATTATCTCTAGATAGATGTTCGCTTTAGATGAACCTCATGACATGAAGTTTCTCGGATATGTCATAGTTCATGTATATAATTCAAATAAGTTGGTTAGCTTGTCTAAACCATATTCGAGATCCAAGAGTCTTGGATTTTCGATAGGCGGAAAGGAATAAATTCCCTATGGACGAAAGAGATGTATAAGTTCTTCATAAAATCTCCTTGGTAGTAGTTCATTATTGGAATTATAGAATATATCACCCCTTTAGAGGCATATGGAAAGATCTTGTGAGATATATGATATTATATCATATTTACGAGATGCTTGCGATACGCTTGAGAGAGATCGCGTGGATATTCTAAAAGGTTCAATACAAGTGATGATTAAGCAAGACCCCTAAGGGAAAGACATATTCTTGGTTAATGTGAATTGACTAAGATGTTGGGGTCAGATTTGCTGATTAATCACGTTGTGATAAAATTTTAGTAGTTGATATTGGAACCTATCAGAAACGTTGAAAGAGAACAATAGCATTCTCTTTCTTACGCTCCGAGTTCTATATTTGCATGCTTAAAATCAATCCATAAGTCATGTAAATGATTCTAAAACGTTGCCCATTACCACTCATTGATTACGGGAGTAATAATGAATAAAGGTAATTGTGAGGGATGATATATTATTTGCGTTACGTAAATAATGTGTATAAAGGTACAATCATTTCACAAGTATTCAAGAGAGAGAGTTGAATATTGGGATTAGACCCATTCCTCAAGTAATCATGTGGATCATGTTGACATGCATGAATCTTGAGAAGTGGTAGTGTCTAGTTGTCCTTCGACTTGAGACGCATAGGCGTGTCCCGGAGTACGTAGTCTCATGCTTTGATTTAGTTCCGAACCGGATCTCTTTACCGGCCGCAGTAGGGCTACTTTGGGTGTGAGGTGAGATATGGAAGGGACGTATGTTGTCAAGAAAGAATTTGTTTGCCACAGAGTTGGAAAGATATCACGCGGCTACTCGATGAAAGGAACTGATTAAGTGCATATACATCAAACAGATCGGTCAAAAGTTATACAAAGCGTCATTGTTAATGAATACTCAAATTTTTGGGACAAAAGTGGTTTGGATGACCAACCCTAACCCATTTCGGCAACTACGTGCTCACTTTGTTCCAAACCCTTTTTGACTCATTATCTGACCCGCCCCATCCATTTTCCCATCTTCAAACAGAAATAGACCTTGGTGACCGGAGAAAAGACTTGCATATATTATGTAAGGCATTTAGCTGACGTTTCCTTCTCCTACTATTATGCCAATCAATAAGTTGCTTTTTGCAACTTCGTTTTCCCTAATCAAATTTCTCTACTGAATGACATGTGACAAAATTTAGTCAAAATTAAATACCTTTTTTAAACCGTTTGGTTACTACAAATCTATTAGCATGCGGTCTCAGGTCAAATTCAAATCTTAGTCAAGTCGAATCGGGTCCTTGTCAGTTCCATTTTAGGGAGATGTCGAAGAGAAGCATTGCGTATCATATTTTATATTAAATGTTTATTGCTAGTAGTTAGTTTTTTAAGTCAGGTCTAGATCAACTGACAACTATCGGACTAATATGGAGACATGTGGGGGTTTTTACCCATAGAACAAGGTCCAAATTCTGGTTATATATTATGGCGTTTGTTTTCGTAAAGTTTAATAATGCTATATAAGTTTACTCCTTTAAAGGTCAATCATTTGAATTGAGAGCTGTCACGTTGAATGTTAAGTCACATAAGATCAAAATCCCTTTCTCAAATCATAAAAGTACATTTTTTTTGTTTTGTTGGTATTGTTAAGATTTTTCTAATGAAGAAAGAAAAGGAATGGGAAGAGAAAATTTATAAAATGCATTCTTAAGATTTTTTAAAAGGCGGAAAAGAGAGGAGAGGGGAGGAGAAGTTACAGCATAAATTGTTCCAACATTTTTCCTCTCAAACTTGGGATTTGTTCCCCTCCCCTTTCCTTTCCTTTCCTTTCTTCATTAACAAAAACTAAAAAACATAAACCAAAAATATAAGGTCGCATTTGTTCGCAGATTCTGATGGAATCTGATGGAATTGGAATTGAATTTCATTCCTTAGTGCGTTTGGTTGCTCAATGATGAAGGAATATCATTCCGTTGGAATGTAAACATTCCCTCATTTGATGGAATCTCCATTCCATGGGGATGGGGGAAGGAATCTCATTCCGTCCGTCACTTAAATCTTTAAAAAATGAAAAACATTCCGTCAAATTCCATTCCATTAGATTCCAATTCTTTTAAAAGATTTCATTCCTTCCAAAAACATTCTGTGAACCAAACGTGCCTCCTAGGCATGGGTGTAATAGTAATCGACGGTTCCACTATCCGTTCCTTCGTAAACGACGAACCCCACTTCAAATCAAGCGTGGACACACAGTTCACTTCTCTGGATGCCAACAACGACGGCGTTTTATGCGTTGCGTAAAGCCTTTAAATCAATGCTAGTACTCGAAACCCATTTCGGGTTCGACACTGCCATGCCACCCGAAGAACTTACCCGACTCTATGATTCCGTGTTTATGAGTTTTGATGCGGATCATAGTGGTGATGTTGATAAGGATGAGTTTAGGTCCGAGATGAAGAAGATCATGTTGGAGATTGCTGATCGGCTGGGATCGTCGCCTATTAAGATGATGATTCAAGATGATGATCAAGATCTTTTGAATCAGGCTGCTGATTTGGAAGCTGCCAAGGTTTCTGGGGGATGGTGATCGATGATTTTAATTTGTATCTATCTGTATCTTTAAGTTTCAATTTATGGTGTTTTAGATTTTGTTTTATGGATGTGAAATAAAAGAGTCAAAGTCAACGGTCATGCATTACGACGTCATCTATGAATGTAGTTTTTAGAAGTCTTAGTTTCACTATAGAAAAAGGAATGGTGGCGTAACTTCTTGTCAATTTCTATGTAAATTACCAAGTCTGAAAGTCAATGGTGTTTTGAAAACTGATCCCATGTGTTCTCGTTTGAGTACCTTGTTATGGGACCTTGAGTGCCAGATCGGGAGTACTAAGAATGATAGGAGTGAGGCGGTATTAAGCCCGACGCCTCCCCACGTCGCCCCTCTACATTCCCCCGAGGAGCGTTTTGAACCAAAAGAGCCCCTTCCACGGTAGATATAAGACGCCCTCTTTGATGGCTGACCCGATGTTCCTGGTGGCCACAGTTGGCTGATCGGAGTGGTGGTTGATAGAAACTAGAAAGATTAAAATATGAGGGAAAATGAATAGTTAAAATGACCAACTTGACCTATAACAACAATTGTCTGTTTTATGTGGTCCTATTTTTATAGCATATGTTTACTAGATAGCGGAAAACATACCAGGTTAGTACAGTTCGAAACACTTTTTGCGGTTTGATCTTCACTCAATGCAAAATGGCTGGAAATCCGTCTGGATTCAGGCATGCAGCCTCTCTCCCTTTGGGTAGGGTTTAGACCGTTTATATTTTACCTCTCGCATACCCTATAGATGTATGTGAAAATTGGTGTCTTGTGGCATCAAGTAACAATGTTGCTTGAAAACATCATCGGAAAAATCATGGAAAAATTACTGAAAATTTGCCCAGAAAATGAAGGATTGTTGGAACTTAATCGGGATCCAAAAAATTGACTATACCTTAATACTGTAAAAATTTAAAGTTCAATGAAGAATACATGGCTGTACCGTGTAGGCATGTATTAACCGAAAGTTCATTGACATGTTACTTCTTAATTACACCCAGATAAAAAAAAAAATTGAAATTCAGAACTTTTTTGTAGTATCTCCAAGATTCACAGTTAAAGGTTTGATGGTAATACTAATAACCAGGTAATGAACACTAGAAACCTTGAAATACATACATTTACATACAATCTCTCACTTAAATTTAGAAAAAACATTATAGTTATGGCTTAAACTAATCATCTTTTAAATAACCTTACAAGAAGTTGATACAAATCCCTCACTTATTTATCAAGACAATCGACTAGGAAACCTACCTGGTTGAAAACGATAGAAACAAGAACACAATAATCAATCATTGGAGATACCGTCGGGTTCAGAAGGATCAACATATCTCCAAAAGAAGCCCAAACTGCTACCCATCATATTCATTAACACAGCAGAAACCGCAGGTGGTAATGCAACCATGGGTGAGCTGAAATGTGATGCCGCTAGTACCACTCCCAAAGATGAATTCTGCATTCCAACCTGCTCCAAAAGTTATCAAAAACCATTATTTAGCAAACTTATGGAAAGAATGTTCAAAATTAAGGTATGTTTGGATGTGTGCTTTCAAATGAATTATTGCGACTTATAAAAAGACGATCACATTATCGTTGAGGTTACGGATATTTGTGTAAATACCATAAACTAGTTTTCTATCATACAGTAATTCTTCGTTGTTTCGTTAGATCTACACATTGACCCTATTCAACTAGTATTTCAAACACTTCTTCTGACGCTTTAAACGAGAAGGATATACATAAAGCCAATAACGGTAAATATTCAATTTATTAGTCTGCACCGGGTCTGATTGGTAACAGGTCAAACATGTAACAAAAGGTACATCTTTTCCAAACATCTGAAAATGAATCAAAATGGGTTGTGGGTCAGGCTGGCCTCTTGGAACCTCAAAGTATTACCTCAATGGATACCGCACGTCGTTGTGGTTCTTTAAATCTAGCTATAGTTGCTGCTATATACCTGCAGGTAGACACTTGACTTGTCAATCTTGTCAAATAACCAGATACAAAAATTATTTTAGTTACGGAAAGTTTTGTATCAGTGCACATTATGTAGAAGTTACAAAATACAATAAACATGTTAGCAATGATTAGCGTTTCTCCATTACAGTCGATCTATGCATGTAACACGAAAGTTATTTGGATGTAGCTTTTGTAACTAATTATGTGATATCAAAAAGTTACAATCACAATATTGTGGTTATGGAATGGGCTGCGATAGACATTATATGGACGTGGAAATCAGATAACAGTTCTAGTGCTTGACAACAATGATTATTCGGCCCACAGATGAAGGCTGCAAGTCACAGGTTCAAATCTTGCCAAAGGCAAGAGGAGAAACTATATTTAGTGACCCATGTGTGAGAATGGTGAGTCACCGGGCATGAGTTCTATGCGGTGTGCGCTCTGGGTACTAAAATGGTACATGGGACCAGAGGGTTCCCACCCATTTACCCTCTTTAATAAATAGGATGATTAAATAAAGAAATGCAATTGTTTTATATCACCAAAGTTTAACCTTTGTAACATGTCAATAATAAAACCGATAACTGTAGATGTAAAATAACAAAACTAAAGGATGGATATATGACTGGTTTTGTGGCAGTTGGCATAAAAATAAATTAACAAATTTGATTTTACTACAAGCATTACTGAACAAAATAAATTAATTACTTGTAATTATCAGATAAGCAGTTTCATGTGGCACATCCAAACACCCCTAGTATTTCGAATATGTGATTATGAAGCTAAGTGGATTGATGAGATTCTCCTAAAGGAGGCACATACATGACAGGCAAAATTAACAAAAAAAGATTAGAAAAGCTGCAAGTCTTACCCAACAAAGAAACCTGCAAAATGAAGTAAAAACACTGAAAGCACGACCATTCCCATTTCACTTGACAAAAAAGCACGAGCGTGAAGAAGGGGGGAGGTATTGGATGCTAAGGATGTGAGAACCATTGAAGACTTCAAACGGCCAACATTTTCAGAAAATACACTGAGAAATCAGAGAGAAAAACCAAAACAAATCAATGACAGTTTCATATGGAATGTATGTTTGTGAGTGCAAAAGGCAATACCTGCAAGCCAGTAGAGAGGAGGTTAATACAGCTAGTAGTGGTGCAAAAGGTAGTGCAGTTTTCACTGCACGAGGAAAGGTGCTTTGCAGATAAGATCCCAGCAGAACAGGCGCAACAACAACCTTGTGGGTAAAACAGTGGAGATCGTTTAGCTTAAGGTACTTCATTTGGCTTCAAATATGTACACTACAACATTTGAGGTCACACAAGTTTCGCGCAGAAAGTTTAACGTCGTACTTTGTTACAAATTAATACGAACTTTTTTTCCCATTTTTTAATTTGTAATTAGCATTTTCTTGAAATTTATTATTAAATAAGTACCAACCTTGTCGTTGAACATTGGTAAAATACAAAAAATGGCAATGCAATGCTCATTATTATCTTACTTACATACTTTAGTAGCCTAACCAAAAAAAAAAAAAAAAAAGGTCATCAACCACCCATAGATCTCACTGACAACCAATATCGACAAGTCAAAATAAAGATTATAACTAGATCAACAAACTGAGAAGAGAATCAAAGCATGCTAACTGTGGCTATGCTAAAGCATGTAGAAAATCATTTTGTTGTTGAGGTAAAAAAGGTGAAAAGAGTACGAAACTATAATGATCATTTTACGTATATTGGTTTAATACTTAGCCAGTTTGACCTCAACTCGATGGAAAATTCTTAGCACAATTAAATACCTGCAAGGTGCTGATGGAAAGTATGATGGCATCGACATGAATATAAGTTCCAGCCAAAACCATTGTCAAAATAGGAGTTAAAATCACCGCTCCTAGAGTACTACATACCGTCATTACAATAGACAATGGTACATCTCCTTGAGCAATCAAGGTAACCTGTTACACTACCACACGAAAAGATAAAAAAAAGTGTCCATAAACGAAAATATTGGCAAAATATACTACCAAATGAAACAAGTGAAAAGATGAATTAGATTTTCTTTAGGCTTCTTTTACTCGATTGTATTGTTACTACCAAATGCAATATGTGATACTGATTTCCCACTTATCAAACAGTCATTTTCATGTGGGACGAAGTTCTCGCAGAGCCTCTCAATTATTTAGCATGAGTTGAGACTTTGGGTTGAGAAGCAATGCTTACCACATTAGAGGCCGTACCTCCAGGGCAACAAGAAAGCAATATCAGACCAACTGAAAGAGACGGTGAGAGCCCCAATAATCTGCTTATCAGAAATCCAAAAGCCGGCATAATTGTGTACTGACAAGCACATCCAAAGACTATCTACAAAGAAAATTTGATCAGTTTATGAATATATTTATCAGTAATTAGATTTGAACAAACTATTATATCATCTTATCTTGAAATGTGCATATTCAAAAAGTGACAAAAAGGCGATCTTTCATAAAGATACAAATATAGAATTTATTCTTGGAGTTTAGATCCCAATCCAGTCTTTTGGTAGTTCAAACTTTATACACATGTATACGCAAAGTTGCCACGTTGAAAAAAACCATAAACACGAATATTCATAATACTAGAACCAAGGACACTAATATTGTTTGAACCCCTGGTTTGTGTTGTAATGATCCGCACATGTTTAATATTGCAGCTGATTAATGAACTCTGTAAACTGGAAGAACTAGACAAGAGTCAAACCAGGAACAACAAAGTCCAAGTTCAACCAACTTCATAAAATTCACTTATAACCCCTTCATTCCTCTATAAGGGAGATAAACTTTCATTCTATAAGGTCACCGATCCTCTAGGGTGCACAAATAAAGTTCATAAGATTCACATCGCCGCGCGCACACACACACACACACACACACACACACACACACACACACACACACACACACACACACGCACACACGCAGCAAACACACGACACACACACACACACACACACACACACACACACACACGCACACACACACACAAACACACACACACACACACACACACACCACAAACACAGAACAACACTGTAATTTCGGTGAACATGAACACTTTGCAAGATCAATTCTAACGTCTAAAACTATAAGCATTACCATACAACATTAGTTCATTTTTGATCCCCCAATGTCACAAAAGAAATGAAATTTGACCATCAAAATTCCATAAAGTCAAACTAGTCATGAACTTTATAGTAATTTTAACTCCAAGTTTCATCTATTTCTAGCACTTGAAACATAAATCAATCTAGTTTTTTGAAACATACTAAATGAACCGACATCAATTTCATAACTGCAAACCAATCACGAGACTCATGTCCTTTAACCTATACAGTTACATATATGAAATATCTCATGTAGACCGTGTCGGTGGAAACAAAACTATCCAAAAAAAACAAATTACCAAAACTTGAAAGATTCCAAGAAAACTTACAGAAAGAGGTCTTTCCAAGAACAAACTGACCAAATCTTGAAACTCTAAGGTAAGACCCATTGACAACATAATAAACCCAAGTGACCAACTATAAGAATGAGGTGCTCTTTCTACAAACCAAGAAAAAGTTGAAGGCTTTAAACAAGCAACAACACCTCCAAGTGTCACATATACAGGATACAAGCTTGCTAAACCTGATAACATATTTTCCCATTTGGGATGAGTTACAGATGGTTGTGATGAGTTTGGTTGGATTGATCTAATTTTGAAGATTTTGGGTTTTATTGAAAGTTGGTTTTGGAAAATGGGTTTTGGTGATTTGACAAGTGGGATTTGGATTGTTGAATGATGGTGTTTTTGGAAATGCAGAGTGAGTTGTGGACATAGGTGAAGAGAAGAGAGTGACATTGTGTGTGTGTGTGTTTCAAATAGGTTTTTGTGAAGTGACATTGGTTCATATGTAATTTTATTATTCGTAATTATTATTATTAATTTAATAACTTTACTAAATTTTAGACCGTGTCCAACACCGGACACGGGTTTACGATATTATCAATATTAAGTCTTTATATATTTAAGTCATAAAAGCTTATAACTTTGAAGATATACGGTTCTAAGTGTTATATTGTTGTAGTACAATAGGCAAACTTAAGATAATCTGGGGATTTTAAGTGGTTGAGATTCACTTGGACACTAGCCTAGCTGGGGATTAGTGAGTACCAAATGGTACATGGGATCAGGGGGTTTCCATCCAATTACCCTTTTTTTAATCATAGGTTCGTCACTGTCATTATTATCCGAAACATATTAATGGAATTGTTTGCAGTAGTCATTCCACAAGGCACATGCTATAATAATTTCTCTATTATAGAATATTTTGAAACCAGTTGTACTCATAATGTGATATTATTATGAAAGATAATTAAGAATTAAATATAAACATACTTGTGATCTTGTACTTGACATTCAAGTATATGTATTTGATCATGATGCGGGCCCATAACACGCATAGGTTTATTTTCAATCATCTGTCCTATGATAGTTAGTAACAATTAGGATTGTTTTTATATTATTTGATAACAATTTGGACTCTTGATTTGAGTGACAACTGTAACTTTAAACATTAATACGCAAAACTAATATATAAAAAGGAGAAAATTATGTACCTTTTTTATTGAGAGATAGAATGAATCTTGAATGGAGTTCATATTGATTTGGATTTAGTATTCAAGTAACCCTCTGTTGTAAATCGTGTTTTGTTCTGTGATCGTCCCATGTTCTGTGATTTCTATTGCGTTTAGGATAATGATGTTGTATATCCTCGTCTGTTATTATGTTTGGGATATGTATCTAGAGTTCAAATTGTGTTTATATTAAATATTAAACTAAATATTAATATTTATAATTTATAAAAATCTAATCTAATATTTGTTAATAAGTCATTAGGTTTGAAATAAATTTTTGTAGACAATATTTCATATGTTGAAATTTTTTTAAATAATTAAATGATTGTAAATTTTAAAAAATCATCTCAAGTTGATGGCTAAAAATAAATATAAATTAAGTATTCAGGGCTAAAAAGTGTAAATTATTGATGGAAAACAAAAAAGTATAAATTAATGAGACTTTTTCTACAAATTAATATAAATACTAATATAATAATGTTAGGTCCAGATTTAGTCCAGATTTACTGGACTCACTCCAGACTCGACTACTGGAGCCTCACTGAAGATCTGACCAGAATCGTGTTCTACTGGACCTACTCCAGACTTGGAATCTGGAGTCCCTCTGAAGATTTGTCCAGAAATAATTGAAGACCAGTGAGCAAATACTTGTATAGGAAATCTGGAGTATTCTCCAGATGAGCTCACTGAACTTCACCCCAGTCCAGATCAACTCTACTGAAGACATTTATGACTGAAGTCTGAAGAAAGAAGACTTAACAAATGGCGGAGTCCACTGGAAAGTCTTACCAGATTTGTTCACTGGAGGATTATCAGTGTTCTAGATCCTGCAAGTCTGAACACTGATATCAAGGATTGACTTTTCCTTTTAAACACTTTCCAAAGAACAATCCACTTGTTCTTTACCAAAGTATACGTGTGTTAAGGTGGTTGGATAAAAGGATACACTTGCACTTGATGTGACTTTATCCTTATTCCTTATCCAATACATTTAATGTTCTTGTCGGATCATTAAATGTATGCAACCATATTTGTACGGCACAAAATTCACTGGTGAATTTTGTTGCCTATAAATACAAAGTCATTTCCTTGACAAAAATACTTTTAAGCATTCATTTTGCATTGAAGTGAATTTGTCCAAATACTCTCGATCTTAAACTGGGATACTTCACAACTTTAAGTATCTCGATCCTAAAGAGTTATTTGACAAATATAGATCATTTGTAACTCATAGGTTGTTAGGATATATACTTAATTGTATTATCTTGATTCCGCAACAACCTTGTGTTTTATTTAAACATCATAAATAAAATACCCATGAAACAATACATAATGTTCCACTTTATTTGTTTATTGCTTTAAGTCTTGTATTACTTTATTTATATACTTGCATTTATATTAAAGTAATACTAGTCCATTCTAGTGCTTATTAGACTTGTTGTATTTTGCACTTTCCTGGTTTAACCATCTCGAACTTAAAGGGACTCACATTTGGTATCAGAGCAGAAGGCTAAACATTGCCTAGATCTGTTTCTTGATGCCTCCAGTAGTTCTAATGTGGTTAGTCATACTGAACCACAAAGTACAGCACTGATATCTTCTGAGAATGTATTTTCTATGAAGAAGATGGTGTCGGAACTCATGGATTCTGGAGAATCCAGTCAAATCTCTCCAGACTGTTGTGATGAAACTGAAGATGATGACCTCATTGAAATGATTGCTAAAACGTTTAACCGTTTCAAAGCTAGAGCAAATAGGCCATCTGGACAATTTGCATCCAGTTCTTCCACTGACAAGACCAATTTGACATGCTTTAAGTGTGGCAAAAAGGGTCATTTCATGAAAGAGTGCAGGTCCAACCAGTTTGCATCCAAGCCTGGTCCATTCTCTTCTAATAATAAGCCTGATGATAGCTATAAAATGAAATATAAAAAGCTTAAGGCCCAAATTGCTCTCATGGCACAACAAATTGAAACAAATAATAAGTGCATGATTGCAACAACTGAAGAGAAGTGGGTTCCTTCTGATGACTCATCTGTTGATGAAGAAGAAGAAAGAGATTGCTGTTACATGGCTCTGGCAGACGAAGAGCTCCTGGTGAAGGAAGATGTCACATCTGGACGATGGGTGGACATTGTTATCAAAAAGGTTAGTGATTATGATAATGCAACTGACCAAGAACTAAAACTGGACATTGCTGAAGCTTTAAATTCTGATTTAATTTTTGTAGAAACTGTTAGATCTGATTGTGTAAATGGTCTAGAAACAGATTCTTCTGAAATAAATGCTTTAAAATCAAAATTAAAAGAACTTCAAGACATTGAACTGGCATTTCAAGCCCAGGTTCTGGTAACTGAACAATTGATTCAAGAAAAACATGATCTTGAGATCATTTTAGAGAAAGAAAAACTGGTGATTAAGTCATAGCTAGAAACCAAAAAGCCATATGATGCTGCAGTTAAACAATTTCCTGCTCAAAAACGTGCATATTTAGATAGAAATACTAATATAGCATCATTAATACCAGTAATCGATCGATTACCAGAGGAGTTCAGGCCAACCACTATTTATGATAAGCCTGTAACTCCCAAGACCAACTTTTACCCAGTTCAATCCCCAGAGGTTAAGACTGGAGCGCTCCAGATGGCTGCTCCAGTTAAAGAGGTTTATCGGAACAAGCCTTTGCCTCAGACCAATCCCCTACTAAAGCCTTGGACTGGAAAGGCTAAGGTATCATCTGAAGAAAATGTTTTGTCCAGATTAGAGAGCCAGATTCAAATTCTGACTTGTCAATTACAAAGTTTTAATGCAAGATTAAACTTTATTGGGGGTACTTCATCTGGCCCTAGACAAAACACAAAACCTTTTGCTAAGAAAGACAAATCTATTTCTCCAGTTGAGAAAAAGAAAAAGGTTTTAAAACTATCAACTCCAGTGGTCTTTTCATCTAAGACCACTGTTGAAGAAAATGAACTAGACCAGATTGCCCCAGGGACCTATAAGGGAGGGTCCAGTGAACCCATCAGTCGATGGGTTCCCAAATCTAACTAATTAATAACTGGTGTATGTGTAGGGCGATCGAAAGAAGTATATCTGGTATCTTGACAGTGCAGCTGGCAGGACTACGACCGGATGTAAGACCCTACTGGAGGAGTTCACCATTTCTGATGGACCCTCCATCACTTTTGGAAATGATGGTTGTGGAAAGACTGAGTGATATGGTGTTCTGAACAATAAACAAGTCAAGTTTACACGTGTTGCATTTGTGAATGGTTTGAAATATAACTTGATCAGTGTAAGCCAACTGT
Source organism: Erigeron breviscapus (assembly GCA_034093135.1). Lineage (NCBI taxonomy): Eukaryota > Viridiplantae > Streptophyta > Magnoliopsida > Asterales > Asteraceae > Erigeron > Erigeron breviscapus. Next base: position 115,058,535 of record CM067174.1, on the reverse strand, counting down.
GTGACGATGGCTATCAAGTCTTATTCAATGTTGCTCAGGGCATCGTATTCAACAAGGACTGGAAGGTAGTGTTAATTGCTCCCAGAAAAGGGAATGTATACGTGATGGATATGGAAAGCTCTCCTTCAGAGCAGTGTTTCTATACTCAAGCTGATGAAGACACAAACTGGTTATGGCATAAAAGGTTATCCCATTTAAATTTCAAAAACATTAACAAGTTGTCCAGAAAACAACTTGCGGATGGGATACCTTCAGTTTCCTTCAAAAAGGAAAGGCCATGTCCAGGATGTGAGATGGGTAAGCAAAAACGTACCAGTTTCAAGACCAGACAGAATTTCAGCATTTCTGAACCTCTTCATATGCTTCATATGGACCTATTTGGTCCAGTGAACGTTCAGACTCGTGCTGGTAAAAGATACACCCTGGTGATCGTAGATGAATTCTCCAGATATTGTCGGGTGATCTTTCTAAGGTCTAAAAGTGAAGCTACTGCTGAAATCATCAGTCTTATCAAGCAAATTGAGCTCAAGTACAGTCGAAAAGTGTGTCAGTTAAGAAGTGACAATGGAACAGAATTCAGAATGCAACTCTGGAGTCATTCTGTACTGACACTGGCATCTCCCAGAATTTCTCATCAGCCCGATCTCCAGAACAAAATGGAGTTGTGGAAAGAAAAAATCGAACGCTGATAGAAGCTGCCAGGAGTATGCTTGCTGAATCTGGTCTGTCTACCAGTTTCTGGGCGGAAGCAATTGCAACTGCTTGCCACACCCAGAATCGATCAGTGTACATCAAAAGACACAAAAAGACAGCCTATGAAGTCTTAAGAAATAGAAAACCAAATATTGGTTATTTTCACGTTTTTGGATGTCCAGTTTACATCCTGAACGACTCCAGTCAGCTAGGCAAATTTGATGCCAAAGCTGATGAAGGGTATTTCTTAGGATATTCAGCCATTCGCAAGGCCTTCAGAGTCTACAACAAAAGACTGGAGAAGTTCCATGAGTCAATTCATGTCACATTTGATGAATCAAATGCTGCAATCAACAAGAAGCCAGCCCTTGACACTCCCCAGTAACTCCAATTGTCTTTTGTGAATCTGATCTAATAAACTACAAAATTGAAGATTCACCAAACACAGTTTCCAGTCATCCTGATCTGGAACCTGTTCAGAAACTCTCCAGTAGTACTCCATTCTATCCCTCTATTATTTTCAAACTACCCTCTGAAATTAATATTGGTTCAGATGTGCGTACTACTCCCCCAGTATCAGTATCAGTTGAGAATAGACCAGAAATGTCTTCTTATGAAGAATTTCAAACTGAACCAGTACTCCAGGAAATGCCTTCAAATGAAGAATTTCATGATGCAAATCGTGATTTAAATGACTCAGATGAAGATACTGAAGTAGTCTGGCAAGATCCTCCTCCAGAAGCAACTCCAGAGGACACTCAACTGAACTCTTGCACTGATATTGTTATCAGTAACAATCCTGGTCGGTACTCCAGATGGACAAAAGCGCATCCTATTGATCAGATCATAGGTGACTCCAGTCGTGGAGTTCAGACCAGAAGAGCCTCCAGTAATCAATGCTTATACGTAAGTTTTCTATCTTTGATGGAACCAAAGAAGATTGACGAGGCTATGGAAGATCCAAGCTGGGTGACTGCTATGCAAGAAGAGATTCACCAGTTTGAAAGGAACAAGGTCTGGTATCTGGTTCCTTTCCCAGTTGGAAAGAAAGAACCAATTGGAACAAGATGGGTCTTTAGAAACAAAGTAGATGAAGATGGCCACGTAATAAGAAACAAGGCCAGACTGGTAGCACAAGGCTACTGCCAGTCAGATGTCGACTTTGATGAATCATTTGCTCCAGTGGCTAGACTTGAAGCGATCAGAATATTCTTAGCATTCGCTGCTAATCATCAGTTCAAGGTCTACCAGATGGATGTAAAGAGTGCTTTCTTGAATGGAAAGCTTGAAGAAGAAGTTTACGTCAGACAACCTCCAGGTTTCGTTGATGAAAAGCATCCACATTGGGTATATCGTCTGGACAAAGCGCTTTATGGCCTCAGACAAGCCCCACGTGCCTGGTATGATACTCTGACTAAACATTTGTTGAAAAATGGTTTTAAACGAGGTGCAATTGACAATACCTTATTCATTCTTCATGAGAAAGGTAATCTGTTACTGGTACAAATTTATGTTGATGATATTATTTTTGGGTCTACTGATGAAAACATGTGCAAGAAATTTTCAAAAATCATGTCCACTGAATATGAAATGAGTCTGATGGGTGAATTAACATATTTTCTTGGACTCCAGATTAAACAAAACAAAGATGGCATTTTTATTAATCAGGAGAAATATGTTAGAGATCTTTTAAAGAAATATGATATGAACTCTTCACCATCTAAACCAACTCCAATTTCTGCACCACTGACACTGGACTCTGATCCAGATGGTAAACCAGTGAACACCACTGTCTATAGAGGCATGGTTGTTCACTGATGTATTTAACTGCCAGTAGACCAGATATTATGTTTTCAACATGTTTATGTGCCAGATATCAGTCTAATCCAAAGGAATCTCATATGCTTGCTGTAAAGCGCATACTGAAGTACCTTAAAGGTGTCCCCAGTCTAGGTCTTTGGTACCCCAAAGGCTCAGATATGGATCTAATGGGTTGTTCAGATTCAGATCATGCAGGTTGTAAGATAGATAGGAAATCTACAACTGGTGGATGTCATTTCCTAGGTGGCAAACTGGTCAGCTGGACCAGTAAGAAGCAAACTTCAGTTTCATTGTCCACTGCTGAAGCTGAATACGTGTCTGCAGCCAGTTGTTGTGCTCAGATACTCTGGATGAAGAACCAGTTGCTTGATTATGGTATTAAATATTCAAAGACACCAATCTTTTGTGATAATACCAGTGCCATCGATATCTCAAACAATCCAGTCATGCACTCCAGAACGAAGCACATTGATCTAAGGTATCACTTCATTCGTGATCATATTATGAAAAACAACATTGAACTCCATTTTATTCCCACTGACAAACAACTCGCTGACATTTTTACCAAACCACTGGATGTTAAAACTTTTGAATATCTTGTTGGTGAGTTGGGAATGTTAAATCCTTAAATCTGGTGACTGCTCAGATATTGAACGCCTATGTGTACTATCTTTGCATTATTAGATTTCTGGAACAACATTCCAGGGAAGACTTTGAAAAAAAATTTCTATTAAAAATGTTTTAAGTTCAGGGGGAATTTATTTTTTTTTCACTGGACAAATTCTTCAGAAAATATTACTGGTGCCTTGTAAATGTGTCCCTCTCACTAGTAACTGGACAAGTTGAAGTGCGTGTTTGAGTTGACTTATGTCTTCTTGTAAATGTGTCCCTCTCATTTGTCTGTATTAGTTGACGTGCAAGTTTGAGGTTACCAGTCTCTAAAAATGGTCTTCACTGGTACTTTACTGGAGTGTCCCTCCAGTGTACCATCAGTACATGTTCACTGGACTAATCCACCAGTGATACTGGGAGGTCCAGTCAACCTCCAGATGCACTGAAATATGTCATAATATTTTCTAAATACTTGGTCTTTGTGTGTGCCACGTAAGCAAACCTTTTTGAAGATATTTTAATCCTACGTGGCATGTAAACTTTTTCAACGCAATGATGGTCTTTTTACCTTGGGAAAACAAAAAGTACAAGTTGTTACTGTTTTGTGGGCTGTAAACCGTCATGCATTTATGTGTGATGTGATGTAATTAATGCGGATCTCAAAACCCGATCAAAAACTTTGTTTGATAATTTCAAATAAGACGTTTGAGTTCCACATTGTCTCTCCTATATATACCCACTTTCAATTTCAATAGCATTTACTTCGAACATAACTCCCAAATCTCTCAAATTCCTTCATTAAATTTCTTCCTTCATTCAATTTCCAATCATATTTATCTCTCTTATTTACTCCATTTTCATTCATTCTTTCATCAAATCTTCATCATAACCTTAAATATTCAATTTCATTTTCATCTATACTTATAAATGGCACCTAGACAGTCAAGATCTCTTAGAAATTTGCTTGCCAATGAATTTGCTCCTTCGAAAAATGTTGTAAGGGCACCTCATATTAATCTTGAGGCAAGTGCCATAAGAATCAATATGAATAACTGAATGGAAAGACTATCTCTGTCCAGTGTTCATGATGCCCAATCGATCATTGGGAGATTAAACTCTTTCTTTCTCTCTTGCCCATTATATGGTGCATTAACATTGAATCCAGGAAGGATGTACCATGAATATTTGTGTGAATTCTGGTACACTGCAACCTATGACGATGAAACTTCATCGATCAACTATACTCTCAAGGGAGGTACCAGATCCCTTGGTTTCACAGCTAGTCTTTTCAGGTCTGTTCTCCAGTTAAGCTATCATGAACAGAATGAGTTACCTATCGAACTTCCCACTGGTATAAATACAAGGGAAGTATGCAGGCTAATGGGGCATACAGATATATTGGATGAGCATGGCCAGCTATCCAGAAAAGGGACTATCTACATGAGCAAGCTGTCAGACTCATGGAGATATTTCTTCACTCATATTGTTGAGTGTCTAGGAGGCAGCTCTGGAGGGTTAGACCAGATCAATCAAACCCACCTCCAGATTGCCTATTGCTTGTGGTTTGGGCTTAGGGTGGACTTTGCCCAAATTCTTTTTGACGACCTGGTTGAGCGCCTAAGAGTGAAAGGAAGAAAACCATTTGTGCCTTATATTCGATTCCTTTCACTGATGTTTAAGAATGCACTTGGCGACCAGTATGATATGGATACTACTCACTTTTCTGTGAGTGAGTATATGAGGGACCTGGTCAACCTCAGGTCTCTAGTGGATGAGGTAGATATTCCTCAGTCCATGCTTTCCTTCCAAAGGGAAGAAGTTGAAATGGGTCCAGATAGAGTTCAAGATGTTGAAGGACCATCTGGTGATGATGTACAGATAATAGAGGCTGTACAGCCCATAAGACAAGTTGCTCCAGAAGTTCAAAGTCAAGAAGTTGTTGAACCTTCCAGACGACCTAGAACTAATAGGCGACTGATGAGAGCTGGAATCCAGGTTAATCCAGAAAGATATCCGGGTGATGTTATGAATCTGGATGGATCTCCAATATTTGAATCTGAAGAGGTTGTTGGGCAGGAAACCGATGAACAAACTGAAAACGTTGCCCAGATTGTAGAACAGGTTGTTGAAGAAGTTGTTGAAGATGTTCAAACTGATGAACATGCTTCTAGTGAGCAAGAGGCTCCACTGGACTTGAATGTTGAGGTTGGTGAACAGGTAAATGTAGAGACTGGTGAACAGTCTGGTGAACAGACAGTTGGGATTGTTCAAGAATGGGATGTTGTTGAATCTCCAATGTCTGAAGGCTTTGATGTGAACTTGAATTTTCTGGGTGAAGAAGAAAATCTACCAGAAATGCCAACACCTACACCAGAAATGCCACCACCAGAACCAAACATGCCACCACCACCACCACCTTCAATTCCAGAAAACACCCAATACTTCACTCCAGCAACCAATCAACCTTCAGAATCTCAACCTCCTCCTCGTGCGCCGGAGTCACCAGTTGCAACGTCTGAAGCTGCAACTGAAGAGGACTGGGCACAAGTTCCTCTAATGACCAGATTACCCTCCACTCTTGAACCCCCCACTTGTCTCTCCACTTCTTCTTCAACCGAGGTCCAAGGCCTTTTAAGTAAGGTGGCGGACCTGGAGAGATCACTCCAGACTTCATCTCAAGTTATTTCTGACTTCAAATCATTACTTTCAAATAACCTTGCTTCAGAGATGAATGTCTTTGCTGGGAATGAGAAGCTGGTTTATGAGAAGCTTGATGAACTGGTACTGGCCACAAACACCAACACTGAAAAGATCAAGGTGGCAGTCCAGGGATTAGAGAATAGGTTGGTTACTTCTGTTCAGACTACAGTCACTGGCGAACTGGCAGGTCTGAAAGACGATGTTCAAAATTTGGTTTTCAGGGTAAGCTCTCTGGAGAGTAGGCCCACACTGGAACAGGGTGCAGTTGTTAGCACTATAAGTGATGAATGTACAAGGAAGTTCAGAAACAACATGTTGAAAGAATTATGTGAAGAAGTTTCTGGGACTGTTCTTCGTAGCATTTATGATGGGGTGTTACCCCAAGTAGAAAAGCTACTGGATGAGAAGTTGCCAAAGCACTTGCCTAAAGTTGTTGCAAATGTTCAGAAGGAAGTGCAGGAACTTAAGAAAGTTGTGTTTGAAACAACTCCAGTAGAAGGTACATCTTTTGGTCCACTGGACAGACTTATGCTTGAACAAATGTGGAATGATCTCAAGTCAAGAACTGGAGATCGTTCCAAGGGGGAAGAGTTGTCTGGTGACCAAACACAACAAGCATATGGCACTAAAGTCGGGCTTACTGAAAGACAAAGAGCATATGGCACTGAAGCCGGGCTAACTGAAGAAGCTACTGGTACTGAAGCCAGTGAGCCCCAGTTTGAAACCTTCCCAGATATTCCTACTACACTGAAGGCTGTTAAAGGAAAGGAAAAAGTTGTATCTGGTGAAGAGGAAGAGCAAACTGAAGATGTTGATAATGAAACTTCAAGGAAGTTAGAGCAGGAATGCATAATGATAGAGATTTTTAAAGAAATCAAAAGGATGAACTGCTGGCCCATCAAAGGGAGATGGCAACAATGGACTCTGGACTCCTACAATGCTGGAAGGTTAGGCATTAATATTGAAGTTTTTAAAAGGATGAAGGATGACCCCAGAGTTCATCAATGCCTAAATGCATTAGATGATGTTCATGTACGCTCATTCTACGCTGAAGAAGAACAGGTATATGACTCAATTATTTATGGCGTGAGTGTACCAGAACTCATCAGACAGAGAAAAGCTGAACTGGTAAGTTTCCAGAAGAAAATAAGAAAGAATGCTGGTGCTCTGGAGATAGAGTACAGAAAGAGACTTACTGGTTTACCAAAGTTGACTGCCAGACAGATCAAAGCAATCAGAGATGCTGATGTAAGTACTTTCATTCCCCTGAACACTTCTCGAAGAATAAATCGTCAAGAACTCCAAACTGCTATAGAGCAAAGGAGAGTGTCCAAGGATACTGAAGCTTTGATCCAGCAAGCCAAGCTGAAAGAAAAACACAATGAAATGTTGATCTTCAGGGCTGATGCAAGAAGGATCACTGGTGCTGAAATCAAGTTGGCTGAAGATCATGAAGGCATGTCTAAGTTTGAGGTAAAGTTGACCAGGGAGGGTAACTTCACTGATGAGAGGAGAAGTACTTCAGTCCAAGCTTTTGGATGGAGTGAACTTAGGGAAATTGCTCTAACATTCAAGGGGAAGACAGATGTGTCGACTGATGTTAAGGCATTTCTGAAAAGGATTGAGAAGGTATGAAGAAGAAAGCAACAGATGGAAGTTGCATTGGGCATAAGATCACCAAATTCGTTACCATCTTCTCCATCACCAAAGAGAAAGGATACTGAAGATGCTCCAGAAAGGACATCGAAAAGAAGGGCCTAACTCTTATTGTTTACTTATTGTAAATTATTGTCTTATGAAAATTGTATACTATTTATCAATTGATGAATGTAATAATAGTTGCAATTTTTTATTTTTATAAGTAAATGACCAGATTTAGTCTAAGTTAGAACTTAATTGATGAAACTGAAAACACTCATGATCTATAAAGTGTATTCCAGTAACTTAGATTTTTTAGACAAATCGAAACTTGTGTTTTTAAACTTACAAAATGTATAGATTCAAGCTTGAAAACACTTGCATTATTTCTAAACAAATAGGGGGAATTTGTTAGGTCCAGATTTAGTCCAGATTTACTGGACTCACTCCAGACTCGACTACTGGAGCCTCACTGAAGATCTGACCAGAATCGTGTTCTACTGGACCTACTCCAGACTTGGAATCTGGAGTCCCTCTGAAGATTTGTCCAGAAATAATTGAAGACCAGTGAGCAAATACTTGTATAGGAAATCTGGAGTATTCTCCAGATGAGCTCACTGGACTTCACCCCAGTCCAAATCAACTCTACTGAAGACATTCTGACTGAAGTCTGAAGAAAGAAGACTTAACAAATGGCGGAGTCCACTGGAAAGTCTTACCAGATCTGTTCACTGGAGGATTATCAGTGTTCTAGATCCTGCAAGTCTGAACACTGATATCAAGGATTGACTTTTCCCTTTAAACACTTTCCAAAGAACAATCCACTTGTTCTTTACCAAAGTATACGTGTGTTAAGGTGGTTGGATAAAAGGATACACTTGCACTTGATGTGACTTTATCCTTATTCCTTATCCAATACATTTAATGTTCTTGTCGGATCATTAAATGTATGCCAACCATATTTGTACGGCACACAAAATTCACTGGTGAATTTTGTTGCCTATAAATACAAAGTCATTTCCTTGACAAAAATACTTTTAAGCATTCATTTTGCATTGAAGTGAATTTGTCCAAATACTCTCGATCTTAAAACTGGGATACTTCACAACTTTAAGTATCTCGATCCTAAAGAGTTATTTGACAAATATAGATCATTTGTAACTCATAGGTTGTTAGGATATATACTTAATTGTATTATCTTGATTCCGCAACAACCTTGTGTTTTATTTAAACATCATAAATAAAATACCCATGAAACAATACATAATGTTCCACTTTATTTGTTTATTGCTTTAAGTCTTGTATTACTTTATTTATATACTTGCATTTATATTAAAGTAATACTAGTCCATTCTAGTGCTTATTAGACTTGTTGTATTTTGCACTTTCCTGGTTTAACCATCTCGAACTTAAAGGGACTCACAAATAATATATTTGGATAATGATTATTAGAATTTTTAAATTGTAGTTAATCTAAATGATGATATAAGCGATAATCAATTTAATGAAATTGAGCGATTTGATTGGTTAATAAGTCATTAGTTCAACTGTCTTATAGTATATATTGAGATTGAGATTATCTTCCGTTAAGCTATCATTTAACTGAGGTTTTGTGATATACGTTAAACATTTTATGAAAAATGAGATTTATGTTGGATTTCATTAACCCATATTTTCCGGTTTTTTCATGAGTATGATGTCATAAATCCTAAGATACATCTAAATAGCCATTGTTTAGTTAAAGGATATATTAATAATTAAATAAAGGTATTAATTACTAGTTTTATAATTACGTCTGCCAAGACACTATTTATAAATCATATGTCTGTCAATGATAAAACAGCCAATCATGCCAACACCTAGTCAAAATAGGGCTAGACAACGACAATGACATTGGTTTATCCATAATGACCATTTGGTTTAATGACAATCTTAATTTTAAAATTATTGGCTATTCAAATATAATCTAAGAATCTATTATATTAGACCAATGAAAGTAAAATATGGATTGGTGTTATCCAAACATATTTTATTAGCCTGTTATTAGGCTAATTAACTCAATAGCAAATAGAATTAAAAAAAAAAACTAACCTTATAATAAGCCTTAAGCCGTATAAACAATATTCAAGAAATAGAATATTCAATTGTAAAAACACTTCAAGATTTCTTTCAAACTTGTTATTACTTTATCTATAACCCCTTATAAAGCATATTGACCTCTCATATTTTATGAAATTTAGCACTTTTTTATACCCAAATTACCCTTATTTCTTAATCCTAATTCCCCCATACTCCTAATCTATACTTTTAAAAAAGGGTAATTGGATGGGAACCCCCTGATCCCATGTACCATTTGGTACCTACTAATCCCCCAGCCAGGCTAGTGTCAAGGTGAATCTCAACCACTTAATAATCCCCTGATTATCTCAAGTTTGCCTTTGGCAAGACTCGAACCCCGGACCTCTCCTGGAAATATGCTTAATTACTTAAAAATTGGGGTTCAGTTTGCATTATAAAGAAGTATACAAAATCTAATTATTATATGAATGTTAGTAAACTAGGTTAAACGTTTAAAATTTATATCTCTGTTGTAAATATGTAAAACAAGAACAATATAAAAGAACAAGAATATAGAGAGAATGGAGAGAGTTCTTTTATTCATCTCATAAAGAGGTATATATAGTTACAAGTTTGTGTATCCTCTAAGAAAACAATCTCCTAATCATAGAAAAGATTATTATTCAATATATGGACATCCATTCCATATATAATATTTATAACACTCCCCCTTGGATATCCATTTGAAAGCTTATGCCTCGTTAAAACCTTATTAGATATAACCCAACGGGACAAAAATCTAATGAAGGAAAAAGAGAGTACATAAGTCTTTTGATACGCTTGGGGATATTGCCTCATTAAAAACCTTACCATAAAAACCCAATGGGATAAAACCATGGCTAAGGGAAAAAGAGTGCAATGCGTATCTTCTCCCCCTCATGATCACATCACTTAAACTCATTAGTTAACACAAATCAATATCACTGACCAAAGTCTCAGGTTATCGTAATAAGTGTCTCGATAAATCAATTTGATTTTCTCATGAACCAACTTGCTATATGTTGATTTCTCCACATATCCAATTTAAGATTTCAACATGCATCAAACATTTCATTTAAGTACATACCCGTACTTCATAAGTTAAGCTCTATAAACAACTTCAATTTAAATGATGCATAATGAGCAATCGATAACTATCAATGCTTTAGCGACACTTTTGAACCAACATTGTGACCATCGTCTTTGAAATTAGAGGGGGCTCTTTCAACATCATGTGACCTCATATCCATGAGCGTCACTTGTCCACAAAAAGTATAGCTTCCTCTTTTAGCTATTATGATGCTCAATGATATTGTCCTTAACATAGTCAATTCGTAAATCAAGATAGTCTTTGTCTTTTATCTCACATTCATTTTCTAATAATTCAATTTGTATTGGACACTCTCTCGGAGTTCCATTGAAACTCATATCATATTTAAATCCAAATTTCTTTATGGAGTTTCATGAGCAAACATAGTAATTTCTATGGCACATGTCAATAGATACGCACTAAGGCGATTCTATCACATTCCAATTTCACATAGGTTTTTAAGCTTTTCAAATCACGAAACATGTTTCATGCATTTTATATCTCTTATGAATTATAAATACCAAATGAGCTCTGTTCGTATTCTTTAGATGCAAATCAAATATCTTATTTTGCCATACTTTCAATAGATCAATAGTTGCTTCCACCATATGATATTTCTTGTCCATAACCAATACAAGATCTGTTCAACAATCTATGTGCCATATTTTCAATTTTCTCATTTAATATCCGAACACAGATCATCATCATATAATTTACGCACTTGCAAGTGCTTGGACTTCATGTCCTAAAATACTAGCGTCTTTTCATCTTTGGCCAATCATTCATATCTTATCACTTATGCATGCATGCTTTCAAGATCCTCACCATTATACATACTCTTAGCGCTATTATATTCAATCAGTGTCGACGTCGTTTTTATCTATTATCGATTCCACAAGTCTCTAGACATTTCACAATTTATCGAGATCTCATTATTTATAGGTACCCAAGGTTTCTCAAAAACCTCCATGTCTAGTTTCTCATCATCAATCTCTAATAGGGTCTTTATACCTCGACTTTGACCATCTTAATTTAATGCTCCTTTTTTTTCGAGGCTTTTATTTGGAATCGACTTTTCTACCACTTTCAAATGTGCGTAGACTCATTACCAATCGGAGCATTAGCAGCTGATATTTGTGATTTAATCACTATCTCTTTCTGGTTAGTTAACATGCTGGCAATTACTAAATGTTATGAATGAATTATCCCACAAACATTAAGTTGATATTGATTGTTGTGAGAATCTTTGATAAATCATTTCTTACTCGTTTCAGCTGCTTTCCATCTTTCCCTAATGTTGGGAACATCTCCCTCTAATGTTGGGAAAACTAAATCATATTAATGAGAAACTTAAGCCATAAACAAATATCTCAATGATGGCTTTATTGACTATGTACACCTCTTTCATGTTTTAACTCATACCCAAAACAGCCATACTAATGTCTAGTTTAATCAGACAGTTTCAAACTGAATCAAAGCATGAGCCTACACACTTCCAAGGCACGTCTATTTTCCCAACATTATTTCCAACATTCTTTAAAGTCTCATCTTTGTGCATTGTGGTGGAGCAACTTAACCATATATTGCACATTCAAAACTCTTATGAGACATATGTGGTTTCTAACCATAAACCAATTCAATGGGGAGGAAACACGATAATCACTTGGCATGATGCAAATTCAAATTATTGCATGCTAAATAATAACATGGCCCCAAAAACTACAAGTCATTCATTTTGATCTCAAATAATCTTTGTAAAATTAATCAATATTGCCAATAATAACCAAATATGGAACATGCTTCCAATCTTATAAGATGAGCAATCGATCACACAAACTTCATGTTGCGACTTTAATGACCCATTTAGACGATGCATCGATTTAATACACTAAATGGTCTTTTGGACGATGTATTATATACTTACATCTCCTTTGCATATGTTCCAACAAATTAAAATGAATCAATCCTTATCGCTCTTGGCATATAGTTACTTATAGAGTAAATGATCTCAATTCAAATAATCACTTAAAAAATCTCTTAGACTCTTCTATACATTTCACATCAATCATTGACCCGGGATGGTCTATCCGGTCATGCCAATCAATCATATAATCTTGACTCATAAACCTCTAGTTTATGACCACATGTGCTTCAATTGCACTTGACATTTTAAATCATATTGGAGAATATAGTACATCGGTATTGTGAAGCTTTAATTCTCTTTCAAATTGATATAAACTCTTTTGAGTATTCACACAATTCAATATAATATTGATATTAGCCTCTAGCTATATCAAACAAGAAAAATGTTTTATAAGGTAACATAACAAAATTTGCTAAGCACGTATATGCCATTAATCATTCAACGATGTGTCGTATAAGCATATATAACCATGTAACTTACACATATATGCAAAAGTCAAACATTCTAAGTCAATTAAGATATATGTTTCTTATATTTCATATATTTGTCATATTTAGCAACCTTCACATATATCTTTCTTTTATCCATGACCCAACATTTAAACAAATGTGATTTTCATGACCATAATGTAATCTCTTTTAATGACACATTTATCTTTTGCACATTTTCACTATTCATCAGTCTTCTCATAGCTAGTGACATCTTGTCTTTATCACCTTAACCATGTCACTAAGCAAATAATTCAGGTTTGTAAACTTACGTTTTTGCTTTGATACAAGCCACACAAATATGAGGTTTTATCGTGTGCATTAGCACCATTGACTTTTATTTCTCTTGCCAAATTCATATAGCTAATGAAGTGAGAAACACTTCTATACTAGAAAATTGCACAAAGTTACCGATCAGTTAACAAAATGTTTTTGCCATAAGTCAAATAGATTATAAAAACTCTTTGCAATATCACGATCAATCGGATATCATACATCTTATTAAATTAATGTAGTATTTCTAGGCATCGAAATCATTAGATCCACGTATCTTTAAACAAATTATATACCTCAATCACATCATTAATCATTGTGAGATTAATCATTGTGAGAGAATGAAAACATACTTGATAGAAGCTCATTTTATATTTTCTATATCAACAGTAAGCAAACATGAATTCAATAATTTTCTTTACTATAACCTTATCTCCGAATAAAGTTAGTACATGGCCTAATGCATTTACCAAATTCTTACATTCGTAGGTGAATTATTATATATAACTAGCTTTGACGATACAACAATAGATAGACATCACATATATATTTGCTTAAATTTATTCTAGGAAACAACTTTGCTTCTAGTCTACTTGATTCATAATTGATTTCTATTTCATATAAACATACTTTGACATCAAACTCAAAACATAATTATTGCATCGTATATATTAAAAATCTTATATACAATTGTTTTAAATGTATATATATGTATAGCATATCAAGCAAGCCACATATTTGATAAAACGAGAATCACCATAAATATTTGATTCGTAATTCAATCCAATCTAAATCATATATAAATAAACCACAAAAGATCCTCATATCCATAAAGATAATGAGACTGCATATAGCAACTCTATTTTTTTCTACTGTGCTATTTTTAAGAATTCCATTACAACTTACGATTGATTTAATGTGTACCACAATAATCACTTATATCATTCATATATAATTATATTTAAAGCTAAAACAAGTGATGCTAAAGAATATATCACTGGATATATCATATCACATAAATTTGAAAGTTGCCAATTAGCTAGCAATGAACATAAAAGGAGTTTTCATTAGTGCGAATAACTTACTCGTAGTTAAAATCCATAGATAGTAATTTAATTCTATCAAGTGCACACATATTTTCTCTATGTAAACTTTAGCAAATTTATAAGCAATATTCCTAAAGCCTCTCCCTTTTATAGCATATCATTCGATGTATCAATTTATGGATTATATTATTAAAACATATCCAGTACCGTTTAGTTTAGCTTAAAAGTCAACTAGCCATAATACAGATATCCCATTTTCAATGTATAACTTGTACTCTAAAATTTGCATACAATACTTCTTAACATCAAGTCCATTAGCATGCATAAATATAATTGAAGCAAGTATGCCATATATCAAACTAGTGTTCAGTCCCGTCCAATGGACGGGTAGTCTCAAAATATATTAATCAGATGTCACAACTTAATCAATACGAAAGCTAAAGAAAAAACATATGAAAATTAACTCCATATAAATATAAATATAAATATAAATATAAATATAAATATAAATATAAATATAAGTATAAATATAGATATAAAATATATTAATATATATAAATATAAATATAAATATAAATATATATAAATATATATAATATAAATATAAATATAAATATAAATATAAATATAAATATAAATATATTGGGGAATAATATGGATATAAATATAAATATAAATATAAATATAAATATAAATATAAATATAAGTATAAATATAGATATATAAATATAAATATAAATATAAATATAAATATAAATATAAATATAAATATATTGGAATAATATGGATATAAATATAAATATAAATATAAATATAAATATAAATATAAATATAAGTATAAATATAGATATATAAATATATTAATATATATAAATATAAATATAAATATAAATATAAATATAAATATAAATATACTTTATTTTATTATTTATTATATTAAATAAACTTATATATAAATATAAAAATATAAATATAAATATAAATATAAATATAAATATAAATATAAATATAAATATAAATATAAATATAAATATAAATATAAATATAAATATAAATATAAATATAAATATAAATATAAATATAAATATAAATATAAATATAAATATAAATTAATATAAATATAAATATAAATATAAATATAAATATAAATATAAATATAAATATATTGGGGAATAATATGGATATAAATATAAATATAAATATAAATATAAATATAAATATAAATATAAGTATAAATATAGATATATATGAATAATATGGATATAAATATAAATATAAATATAAATATAAATATAAATATAAATATAAGTATAAATATAGATATATAAATATATTAATATAATATAATATAAATATAATATAAATATAAATATAAATATAAATATAAATATAAATATAAATATAAATATATTGGGGAATAATATGGATATAAATATAAATATAAATATAAATATAAATATAAATATAAATATAAATATAAATATAAATATGAATAAATATATAAAAAATAGAGGATTAATAAGAAGGGAGTATTAGGCTAAAGGAGGAGAATTAGGGGTGCCAAGTGTACCCCCAACCCCCTCTTTTAGTTATATTATAGATAAGGGAAAACCGACATCCCCTTTTAAACACATAACTATTTATCCATTACAATATTTTCGAAGATGCTTTATAGAATAATCAAACAAAACTTAACTAATGTCATTGTATTCGGAAAAAAATATAGGCGCAACTATATACGACCATGCGTAAAATTAAATTAAATTACCATCATTCAATAGTTAACTAGAAAATGTGTCACACCCCCGTTGTATCGGAAATACAGGGTTGACAAAGATAATATATGACTGTACAGACCGAAGTCTGACAAAGATAATATATGACTGTACAGACCGAAGTCTGACAAAGATAATATATGACTGTACAGACCGAAGTCTGACAAAGATAATATATGACTGTACAGACCGAAGTCTGACAAAGATAATATATGACTGTACAGACCGAAGTCTGACAAAGATAATATATGACTGTACAGACCGAAGTCTGACAAAGATAATATATGACTGTACAGACCGAAGTCTGACAAAGATAATATATGACTGTACAGACCGAAGTCTGACAAAGATAATATATGACTGTACAGACCGAAGTCTGACAAAGATAATATATGACTGTACAGACCGAAGTCTGACAAAGATAATATATGACTGTACAGACCGAAGTCTGACAAAGATAATATATGACTGTACAGACCGAAGTCTGACAAAGATAATATATGACTGTACAGACCGAAGTCTGACAAAGATAATATATGACTGTACAGACCGAAGTCTGACAAAGATAATATATGACTGTACAGACCGAAGTCTGACAAAGATAATATATGACTGTACAGACCGAAGTCTGACAAAGATAATATATGACTGTACAGACCGAAGTCTGACAAAGATAATATATGACTGTACAGACCGAAGTCTGACAAAGATAATATATGACTGTACAGACCGAAGTCTGACAAAGATAATATATGACTGTACAGACCGAAGTCTGACAAAGATAATATATGACTGTACAGACCGAAGTCTGACAAAGATAATATATGACTGTACAGACCGAAGTCTGACAAAGATAATATATGACTGTACAGACCGAAGTCTGACAAAGATAATATATGACTGTACAGACCGAAGTCTGACAAAGATAATATATGACTGTACAGACCGAAGTCTGACAAAGATAATATATGACTGTACAGACCGAAGTCTGACAAAGATAATATATGACTGTACAGACCGAAGTCTGACAAAGATAATATATGACTGTACAGACCGAAGTCTGACAAAGATAATATATGACTGTACAGACCGAAGTCTGACAAAGATAATATATGACTGTACAGACCGAAGTCTGACAAAGATAATATATGACTGTACAGACCGAAGTCTGACAAAGATAATATATGACTGTACAGACCGAAGTCTGACAAAGATAATATATGACTGTACAGACCGAAGTCTGACAAAGATAATATATGACTGTACAGACCGAAGTCTGACAAAGATAATATATGACTGTACAGACCGAAGTCTGACAAAGATAATATATGACTGTACAGACCGAAGTCTGACAAAGATAATATATGACTGTACAGACCGAAGTCTGACAAAGATAATATATGACTGTACAGACCGAAGTCTGACAAAGATAATATATGACTGTACAGACCGAAGTCTGACAAAGATAATATATGACTGTACAGACCGAAGTCTGACAAAGATAATATATGACTGTACAGACCGAAGTCTGACAAAGATAATATATGACTGTACAGACCGAAGTCTGACAAAGATAATATATGACTGTACAGACCGAAGTCTGACAAAGATAATATATGACTGTACAGACCGAAGTCTGACAAAGATAATATATGACTGTACAGACCGAAGTCTGACAAAGATAATATGCCTCGTACAGGATTTCCCGTCTACAGTGGGGTACGGACCAGAACCAAGACTGTCAGGTACGAAAGCTGACAAGACTACCATTAAAATCTCATAATGGTAAAACTACATAAGGGGGATCATTTTAGTTCGTCAAACACAAAGAACAATTTAGTCAGCCGCCAACATGGCAAGTCAAAGTCATTTAGTTCAATATTCCGTAAGACATGTATACACACTTTCAGACAGCCGTCAACATGGCAAGACATAAGAAAAATGATTTCATTTACCAAATCTCATGGCATAGACAAAGACAAAGACAAATCATTTATAAAGTAGTCGTGTATACAGTACATGCTTTTCAGGCCCAAAGTAAAAGGAAAAAGGGCGCCATAAACTCACCTTAGCGATAACAGAGCTAAAAGTATGAGCAGTCAGAGAATAAGAGCAGTCTAGCCTCCACGTCTATCCAAAACCTAGGATATGAGCACGAATGGTGAGGATCTGTGTGTGTGTGTGTGTGTGTGTGTGTGTTTGTGTGTGTGTGTGTGTGTTTGTGTGTGTGTGTGTGTGTGTGTGTGTTGTGTGTGTGTGTGTGTGTGTGTGTGTGTGTGTGTGAGTGTGTGTGTGTGTGTGTGTGTGTGTGTGTGTGTGTGTGTGTGTGTGTGTGTGTGTGTGTGTGTGTGTGTGTGTGTGTGTGTGTGTGTGTGTGTGTGTGTGTGTGTGTGTGTGTGTGTGTGTGTGTGTGTGTGTGTGTGTGTGTGTGTGTGTGTGTGTGTGTGTGTGTGTGTGTGTGTGTGTGTGTGTGTGTGTGTGTGTGTGTGTGTGTGTGTGTGTGTGTGTGTGTGTGTGTGTGTGTGTGTGTGTGTGTGTGTGTGTGTGTGTGTGTGTGTGTGTGTGTGTGTGTGTGTGTGTGTGTGTGTGTGTGTGTGTGTGTGTGTGTGTGTGTGTGTGTGTGTGTGTGTGTGTGTGTGTGTGTGTGTGTGTGTGTGTGTGTGTGTGTGTGTGTGTGTGTGTGTGTGTGTGTGTGTGTGTGTGTGTGTGTGTGTGTGTGTGTGTGTGTGTGTGTGTGTGTGTGTGTGTGTGTGTGTGTGTGTGTGTGTGTGTGTGTGTGTGTGTGTGTGTGTGTGTGTGTGTGTGTGTGTGTGTGTGTGTGTGTGTGTGTGTGTGTGTGTGTGTGTGTGTGTGTGTGTGTGTGTGTGTGTGTGTGTGTGTGTGTGTGTGTGTGTGTGTGTGTGTGTGTGTGTGTGTGTGTGTGTGTGTGTGTGTGTGTGTGTGTGTGTGTGTGTGTGTGTGTGTGTGTGTGTGTGTGTGTGTGTGTGTGTGTGTGTGTGTGTGTGTGTGTGTGTGTGTGTGTGTGTGTGTGTGTGTGTGTGTGTGTGTGTGTGTGTGTGTGTGTGTGTGTGTGTGTGTGTGTGTGTGTGTGTGTGTGTGTGTGTGTGTGTGTGTGTGTGTGTGTGTGTGTGTGTGTGTGTGTGTGTGTGTGTGTGTGTGTGTGTGTGTGTGTGTGTGTGTGTGTGTGTGTGTGTGTGTGTGTGTGTGTGTGTGTGTGTGTGTGTGTGTGTGTGTGTGTGTGTGTGTGTGTGTGTGTGTGTGTGTGTGTGTGTGTGTGTGTGTGTGTGTGTGTGTGTGTGTGTGTGTGTGTGTGTGTGTGTGTGTGTGTGTGTGTGTGTGTGTGTGTGTGTGTGTGTGTGTGTGTGTGTGTGTGTGTGTGTGTGTGTGTGTGTGTGTGTGTGTGTGTGTGTGTGTGTGTGTGTGTGTGTGTGTGTGTGTGTGTGTGTGTGTGTGTGTGTGTGTGTGTGTGTGTGTGTGTGTGTGTGTGTGTGTGTGTGTGTGTGTGTGTGTGTGTGTGTGTGTGTGTGTGTGTGTGTGTGTGTGTGTGTGTGTGTGTGTGTGTGTGTGTGTGTGTGTGTGTGTGTGTGTGTGTGTGTGTGTGTGTGTGTGTGTGTGTGTGTGTGTGTGTGTGTGTGTGTGTGTGTGTGTGTGTGTGTGTGTGTGTGTGTGTGTGTGTGTGTGTGTGTGTGTGTGTGTGTGTGTGTGTGTGTGTGTGTGTGTGTGTGTGTGTGTGTGTGTGTGTGTGTGTGTGTGTGTGTGTGTGTGTGTGTGTGTGTGTGTGTGTGTGTGTGTGTGTGTGTGTGTGTGTGTGTGTGTGTGTGTGTGTGTGTGTGTGTGTGTGTGTGTGTGTGTGTGTGTGTGTGTGTGTGTGTGTGTGTGTGTGTGTGTGTGTGTGTGTGTGTGTGTGTGTGTGTGTGTGTGTGTGTGTGTGTGTGTGTGTGTGTGTGTGTGTGTGTGTGTGTGTGTGTGTGTGTGTGTGTGTGTGTGTGTGTGTGTGTGTGTGTGTGTGTGTGTGTGTGTGTGTGTGTGTGTGTGTGTGTGTGTGTGTGTGTGTGTGTGTGTGTGTGTGTGTGTGTGTGTGTGTGTGTGTGTGTGTGTGTGTGTGTGTGTGTGTGTGTGTGTGTGTGTGTGTGTGTGTGTGTGTTGGGAGGATTTGAAAGTATTTTGGTGATTTGTGTGTGTTCTGTGTGTGTGTGTGTGTGTGTTTGTCAGGCAATATAAGAAAAGGGGTGATGGGGGTGTTTGGTGTTTCCCTCCCTGCCTTTCAAATTCCAATTCGGCCCATGTGGCCAAATATTAGATATATATTTATATTATGTATATATATATATATATATATATATATATATATATATATATATATATATATATATATATATATATATATATATATATATATATATATATATATATATATATATATATATATATATATATATATATATATATATATATATATATATATATATATATATATATATATATATATATATATATATATATATATATATATATATATATATATATATATATATATATATATATATATATATATATATATATATATATATATATATATATATATATATATATATATATATATATATATATATATATATATATATATATATATATATATATATATATATATATATATATATATATATATATATATATATATATATATATATATATATATATATATATATATATATATATATATATATATATATATATATATATATATATATATATATATATATATATATATATATATATATATATATATATATATATATATATATATATATATATATATATATATATATATATATATATATATATATATATATATATATATATATATATATATATATATATATATATATATATATATATATATATATATATATATATATATATATATATATATATATATATATATATATATATATATATATATATATATATATATATATATATATATATATATATATATATATATATATATATATATATATATATATATATATATATATATATATATATATATATATATATATATATATATATATATATATATATATATATATATATATATATATATATATATATATATATATATATATATATATATATATATATATATATATATATATATATATATATATATATATATATATATATATATATATATATATATATATATATATATATATATATATATATATATATATATATATATATATATATATATATATATATATATATATATATATATATATATATATATATATATATATATATATATATATATATATATATATATATATATATATATATATATATATATATATATATATATATATATATATATATATATATATATATATATATATATATATATATATATATATATATATATATATATATATATATATATATATATATATATATATATATATATATATATATATATATATATATATATATATATATATATATATATATATATATATATATATATATATATATATATATATATATATATATATATATATATATATATATATATATATATATATATATATATATATATATATATATATATATATATATATATATATATATATATATATATATATATATATATATATATATATATATATATATATATATATATATATATATATATATATATATATATATATATATATATATATATATATATATATATATATATATATATATATATATATATATATATATATATATATATATATATATATATATATATATATATATATATATATATATATATATATATATATATATATATATATATATATATATATATATATATATATATATATATATATATATATATATATATATATATATATATATATATATATATATATATATATATATATATATATATATATATATATATATATATATATATATATATATATATATATATATATATATATATATATATATATATATATATATATATATATATATATATATATATATATATATATATATATATATATATATATATATATATATATATATATATATATATATATATATATATATATATATATATATATATATATATATATATATATATATATATATATATATATATATATATATATATATATATATATATATATATATATATATATATATATATATATATATATATATATATATATATATATATATATATATATATATATATATATATATATATATATATATATATATATATATATATATATATATATATATATATATATATATATATATATATATATATATATATATATATATATATATATATATATATATATATATATATATATATATATATATATATATATATATATATATATATATATATATATATATATATATATATATATATATATATATATATATATATATATATATATATATATATATATATATATATATATATATATATATATATATATATATATATATATATATATATATATATATATATATATATATATATATATATATATATATATATATATATATATATATATATATATATATATATATATATATATATATATATATATATATATATATATATATATATATATATATATATATATATATATATATATATATATATATATATATATATATATATATATATATATATATATATATATATATATATATATATATATATATATATATATATATATATATATATATATATATATATATATATATATATATATATATATATATATATATATATATATATATATATATATATATATATATATATATATATATATATATATATATATATATATATATATATATATATATATATATATATATATATATATATATATATATATATATATATATATATATATATATATATATATATATATATATATATATATATATATATATATATATATATATATATATATATATATATATATATATATATATATATATATATATATATATATATATATATATATATATATATATATATATATATATATATATATATATATATATATATATATATATATATATATATATATATATATATATATATATATATATATATATATATATATATATATATATATATATATATATATATATATATATATATATATATATATATATATATATATATATATATATATATATATATATATATATATATATATATATATATATATATATATATATATATATATATATATATATATATATATATATATATATATATATATATATATATATATATATATATATATATATATATATATATATATATATATATATATATATATATATATATATATATATATATATATATATATATATATATATATATATATATATATATATATATATATATATATATATATATATATATATATATATATATATATATATATATATATATATATATATATATATATATATATATATATATATATATATATATATATATATATATATATATATAAACCCTAATGGCTCCAAAGGATTACTTCTTTCTTGATTGCAGTTATATATATATAAATATGTATGTAAGTATATGTATGTATACATGTGTTGATTAGGGTAAAATATAGCAGTTAGGGTTTTTGATATACATATCAGTTTATATATGTTTGATTTAGGGTTTTTTTTATTCTTGGGACCATGTGTAAACAAGATAATCAGTTTTGATGTACTTGATTTGTAAGCATGTATACATATATGGTAGGTCTTTGTTGTCGGCTCCATCTTGGGTTACATGATTGTTTCTTTATTTGTTGGGACCATATATAATATATATTTCTATGTAATTAATAATTGAAATATAAAACAGATACCCTTTCAATTTATCATGGAGATTTCTCTAAAAGATGACTTAGGCAGAGGAATGGTAAGTTGCATATTTCGTATACTTTAATCAGTGTGCAACGAATTAGGTGCTCTCTGAAAACATAACAGTTGTATACACTATAGGTGTTGCCAACGAAGCTTGGTAATGCAATACCAAGAACTGCCACCCATGTACTTTTACTGCATTATCCGAACAGAAAATTTCGTCTTGAGGTAGAACGCCATGGGAATGGTCTAATCAAAGTTGTTGGAAAGAACTGGAAATTATTTCTTGCCTCTGCTGCTTGCCAACCACCTTTTCACAAGATATGTTTCAGACAAATTGAACCAGAATATGTGTTTGAAGTACAATTTTATGATTTCCAAGATTTGGAGTACAGGGTGGCAGCGGATGGGGAATCATATGTACATAGTTGTTTGCT
The DNA here is from genome assembly GCA_034093135.1 of Erigeron breviscapus. NCBI lineage: Eukaryota > Viridiplantae > Streptophyta > Magnoliopsida > Asterales > Asteraceae > Erigeron > Erigeron breviscapus. The sequence continues at coordinate 115,034,039 of CM067174.1, read as the reverse complement.
GAATATCACACAAAACACTTTCCATAAACAGGTGCGTTTTTATGAAATTAATAATATTAGTTTAGATTGTATTTGATGAATTTGTAGTAACATTTGATTAAATTCTTGTTGCAGACTTTACCTTACAAATTGCTGCTGTCGTTGAATGGTAATGGTGATAGGGAACCTGCAAAAAGTTGCAAAGTAATCGGGCCTGTGCAAGGTGCAACTGTTGAAGTATGGTATGATGTTCGTGATTTCCAAGTCAATGGAGAATTGTTGAGTGGACCAATACCAGTGGGGTTTGAGGGCACCAATTGGGTTGATTTCTGCATCGATAATGATTTTATGCCAGGAAGGACAATGAAAGTTTCAAAATCCAAGGTGGTAGATGGAAGCTTTGTTATAGATGTATTCAAGACGGATGGAGCTTGTGTTCAAGTTGGTCAGCAAAGTAAGTCTATTTAAATTAAATTAGATACTTTATATTTGTGCAGTTAAGTAACTTAAAATACTTTCTAACTAATCTTTGACTTATTCAAATCGTATAGGTGTGATTGATGTATTGACTTCTTATGATTCACCGGATTCTGAAAGTGATGGTGATTCAGATTTTGCCGAATTTCTTCATCAACACATGCTTAAAAAGTATGAAAAGACATTGAATAAAGCACCAGTAACTGATGAAAGCGATGATGATAATGATTATGTAGAATTTTTGTATCAAGAGGCGCCAAAGGAGCAGCCTGCTGTAGGATTTATGTTGCGTGTTTTTCCAAAGCTTCAACCCGATGTTGAAAGTTGGATTAATGAACCCAAGCCTGCAAATCATGATGGGGAGCCAAAGAATGAACCACATGTTGTAACTACCATTAATGCAGCAACTGTTGGAAGTATTAGCAACCACTGCTGTAGGTTTCGTAATCATACTCACAGCATTGGGGTTGACTCGTGGATCATGGTGCAACTTCGTCCTCATAACCTAAGAACACGTTGCCTGGTAATTAGTGAAATATAAATGTGTATATATCTCTAACTATATATCTAAAAAAATTGGTTTGTGTTTTTGTATGCATTTTCCAAATATAATATGATTCCTGTTATATTGTAGACTATTCCCAAAAACTTTGTTCGAAAACATCAAATTCAGAAGTACTCTTGGGCTAAGGTTCATTTTCAGAATGCTTGGTATGCTGGAAAAGTGATTATCCGTTTGGACAGCCGAAGACCAGGAGATTACACCCATGTTGTGCTGCAAGTCAACTGGCGAAAAGTTTGATTACATTTCTCCAGTTTGATTCCATTTCTCCAGTTTGATTCCATTTCTCCAGTTTGATTCTCCAGTCTGATTCCATTTCTCCAGTTTGATTCTCCAGTCTGATTCCATTTCTCCAGTTTGATTCTCCAGTCTGATTCCATTTCTCCAGTTTGATTCCATTTCTCCAGTTTGATTCCATTTCTCCAGTTTTATTCTCCAGTCTGATTCCATTTCTCCAGTTTGATTCTCCAGTCTGATTCCATTTCTCCAGTTTGATTCTCCAGTCTGATTCCATTTCTCCAGTTTGATTCCATTTCTCCAGTTTGATTCTCCAGTCTGATTCCATTTCTCCAGTTTGATTCTCCAGTCTGATTCCATTTCTCCAGTTTGATTCTCCAGTCTGATTCCATTTCTCCAGTTTGATTCCATTTCTCCAGTTTGATTCCATTTCTCCAGTTTGATTCCATTTCTCCAGTTTGATTCTCCAGTCTGATTCCATTTCTCCAGTTTGATTCTCCAGTCTGATTCCATTTCTCCAGTTTGATTCTCCAGTCTGATTCCATTTCTCCAGTTTGATTCCATTTCTCCAGTTTGATTCTCCAGTCTGATTCCATTTCTCCAGTTTGATTCTCCAGTCTGATTCCATTTCTCCAGTTTGATTCCATTTCTCCAGTTTGATTCCATTTCTCCAGTTTGATTCCATTTCTCCAGTTTGATTCCATTTCTCCAGTTTGATTCTCCAGTCTGATTCCATTTCTCCAGTTTGATTCCATTTCTCCAGTTTGATTCTCCAGTCTGATTCCATTTCTCCAGTTTGATTCCATTTCTCCAGTTTGATTCTCCAGTCTGATTCCATTTCTCCAGTTTGATTCCATTTCTCCAGTTTGATTCTCCAGTCTGATTCCATTTCTCCAGTTTGATTCTCCAGTCTGATTCCATTTCTCCAGTTTGATTCTCCAGTCTGATTCCATTTCTCCAGTTTGATTCTCCAGTCTGATTCCATTTCTCCAGTTTGATTCTCCAGTCTGATTCCATTTCTCCAGTTTGATTCCATTTCTCCAGTTTGATTCTCCAGTCTGATTCCATTTCTCCAGTTTGATTCTCCAGTCTGATTCCATTTCTCCAGTTTGATTCTCCAGTCTGATTCCATTTCTCCAGTTTGATTCCATTTCTCCAGTTTGATTCTCCAGTCTGATTCCATTTCTCCAGTTTGATTCTCCAGTCTGATTCCATTTCTCCAGTTTGATTCTCCAGTCTGATTCCATTTCTCCAGTTTGATTCTCCAGTCTGATTCCATTTCTCCAGTTTGATTCTCCAGTCTGATTCCATTTCTCCAGTTTGATTCCATTTCTCCAGTTTGATTCTCCAGTCTGATTCCATTTCTCCAGTTTGATTCCATTTCTCCAGTTTGATTCTCCAGTCTGATTCCATTTCTCCAGTTTGATTCCATTTCTCCAGTTTGATTCTCCAGTCTGATTCCATTTCTCCAGTTTGATTCTCCAGTCCGATTCCATTTCTCCAGTTTGATTCCATTTCTCCAGTTTGATTCTCCAGTCTGATTCCATTTCTCCAGTTTGATTCCATTTCTCCAGTTTGATTCCATTTCTCCAGTTTGATTCTCCAGTCTGATTCCATTTCTCCAGTTTGATTCTCCAGTCTGATTCCATTTCTCCAGTTTGATTCCATTTCTCCAGTTTGATTCTCCAGTCTGATTCCATTTCTCCAGTTTGATTCTCCAGTCTGATTCCATTTCTCCAGTTTGATTCCATTTCTCCAGTTTGATTCCATTTCTCCAGTTTGATTCCATTTCTCCAGTTTGATTCTCCAGTCTGATTCCATTTCTCCAGTTTGATTCCATTTCTCCAGTTTGATTCCATTTCTCCAGTTTGATTCCATTTCTCCAGTTTGATTCTCCAGTCTGATTCCATTTCTCCAGTTTGATTCTCCAGTCTGATTCCATTTCTCCAGTTTGATTCCATTTCTCCAGTTTGATTCCATTTCTCCAGTTTGATTCTCCAGTCTGATTCCATTTCTCCAGTTTGATTCCATTTCTCCAGTTTGATTCCATTTCTCCAGTTTGATTCCATTTCTCCAGTTTGATTCTCCAGTCTGATTCCATTTCTCCAGTTTGATTCTCCAGTCTGATTCCATTTCTCCAGTTTGATTCTCCAGTCTGATTCCATTTCTCCAGTTTGATTCCATTTCTCCAGTTTGATTCTCCAGTCTGATTCCATTTCTCCAGTTTGATTCTCCAGTCTGATTCCATTTCTCCAGTTTGATTCCATTTCTCCAGTTTGATTCCATTTCTCCAGTTTGATTCCATTTCTCCAGTTTGATTCCATTTCTCCAGTTTGATTCCATTTCTCCAGTTTGATTCTCCAGTCTGATTCCATTTCTCCAGTTTGATTCCATTTCTCCAGTTTGATTCTCCAGTCTGATTCCATTTCTCCAGTTTGATTCCATTTCTCCAGTTTGATTCCATTTCTCCAGTTTGATTCTCCAGTCTGATTCCATTTCTCCAGTTTGATTCCATTTCTCCAGTTTGATTCCATTTCTCCAGTTTGATTCTCCAGTCTGATTCCATTTCTCCAGTTTGATTCCATTTCTCCAGTTTGATTCCATTTCTCCAGTTTGATTCTCCAGTCTGATTCCATTTCTCCAGTTTGATTCTCCAGTCTGATTCCATTTCTCCAGTTTGATTCTCCAGTCTGATTCCATTTCTCCAGTTTGATTCTCCAGTCTGATTCCATTTCTCCAGTTTGATTCTCCAGTCTGATTCCATTTCTCCAGTTTGATTCTCCAGTCTGATTCCATTTCTCCAGTTTGATTCTCCAGTCTGATTCCATTTCTCCAGTTTGATTCTCCAGTCTGATTCCATTTCTCCAGTTTGATTCTCCAGTCTGATTCCATTTCTCCAGTTTGATTCCATTTCTCCAGTTTGATTCTCCAGTCTGATTCCATTTCTCCAGTTTGATTCCATTTCTCCAGTTTGATTCCATTTCTCCAGTTTGATTCCATTTCTCCAGTTTGATTCTCCAGTCTGATTCCATTTCTCCAGTTTGATTCTCCAGTCTGATTCCATTTCTCCAGTTTGATTCTCCAGTCTGATTCCATTTCTCCAGTTTGATTCTCCAGTCTGATTCCATTTCTCCAGTTTGATTCTCCAGTCTGATTCCATTTCTCCAGTTTGATTCCATTTCTCCAGTTTGATTCCATTTCTCCAGTTTGATTCCATTTCTCCAGTTTGATTCTCCAGTCTGATTCCATTTCTCCAGTTTGATTCTCCAGTCTGATTCCATTTCTCCAGTTTGATTCCATTTCTCCAGTTTGATTCCATTTCTCCAGTTTGATTCCATTTCTCCAGTTTGATTCCATTTCTCCAGTTTGATTCTCCAGTCTGATTCCATTTCTCCAGTTTGATTCTCCAGTCTGATTCCATTTCTCCAGTTTGATTCTCCAGTCTGATTCCATTTCTCCAGTTTGATTCTCCAGTCTGATTCCATTTCTCCAGTTTGATTCTCCAGTCTGATTCCATTTCTCCAGTTTGATTCCATTTCTCCAGTTTGATTCCATTTCTCCAGTTTGATTCCATTTCTCCAGTTTGATTCCATTTCTCCAGTTTTATTCTCCAGTCTGATTCCATTTCTCCAGTTTGATGCTGGAAAAGTGATTATCCGTTTGGACAGCCGAAGACCAGGAGATTACACCCATGTTGTGCTGCAAGTCAACTGGCGAAAAGTTGTTGAAGACATTGGAATGAGAGTGGGGGATGATGTGAAGTGTGAAATGAGGCTTCAACTCAATATTGACAAATGTGACGGAGACGTGGCTGATTTTGACATATGCTATGAATAGTTGATGAAATCTCATGTGCGCTGAAGGACTTCTCATGGTAATGTTCAACATGTGTGTCATTTGGTCATAAGTTTGTATGTGATAATATTATGTTCAACATGTGTGTCATTTGGTCATAAGTTTGTATGTGATAATATTATGTTCAACATGTGTGTCATTTGGTCATAAGTTTGTATGTGATAATATTATGTTCAACATGTCTGCTGTGATACTTGGTACTATTTCTGGTATTGTCTATCGGCATTGTATTTGCTGGAACTTGTTCTTTTGTTGGTGGGTTGATTAGGTATCAAAATTGTGTTTTTGTATGCATTTTCCAAATATAATATGATTCCTGTTATATTGTAGACTATTCCCAAAAACTTTGTTCGAAAACATCAAATTCAGAAGTACTCTTGGGCTAAGGTTCATTTTCAGAATGCTTGGTATGCTGGAAAAGTGATTATCCGTTTGGACAGCCGAAGACCAGGAGATTACACCCATGTTGTGCTGCAAGTCAACTGGCGAAAAGTTGTTGAAGACATTGGAATGAGAGTGGGGGATGATGTGAAGTGTGAAATGAGGCTTCAACTCAATATTGACAAATGTGACGGAGACGTGGCTGATTTTGACATATGCTATGAATAGTTGATGAAATCTCATGTGCGCTGAAGGACTTCTCATGGTAATGTTCAACATGTCTGCTGTGATACTTGGTACTATTTCTGGTATTGTCTATCGGCATTGTATTTGCTGGAACTTGTTCTTTTGTTGGTGGGTTGATTAGGTATCAAAATTGTAGCTACAACCCTTTGGTAGGTATTTTTAGGACGTTTGATGTATTAACGTGACAAAACTTTGGTATGTTTTAAAGTATTTAGTTATCGTAATTCTGTGTTGTTTCTTTTGTAATGCATAAGACCGGGCTGCCACTAAGTGGTATATTAATTGTGTAATTGTTATCACAGAGCTTTATATTAAAGAGAAAATCATATGTCAAAAGAGAGTAAAGATTAACCAGGTCCATTATTAGTGATAACAAACAAAAATTAAAACTTACTCTGATAACTTGTTTATACAATTCATAAGTATTGCAAAACTTCTTTAAAAACAACATTAGTTGTATTGGGCGCTAGCTTGCCATCTTTATCAGTAATCAAGATCTTCAAGCCCTTCTTGCTTTTGACCCGGGATACGGCCACATACAACTGACCATGGCTGAAAACTGGCCGAGGAAGATACAAACCTACACGATCAAGAGACTGGCCTTGACTTTTGTTTATCGTCATTGCAAAACATACAGCAATAGGAAACTGCCTTCGACAAATTCTAACGGGAATTCTTTTGTCTGATGGTGTCATCTTCAATCTTGAAATTAAAGTAGATTGACCAACGTTGGTCCCGGTGATGACTTTTGCTTCAATGACATGTTTCCCAAGTTTGAGGACTTGCAGGCGTGTTCCATTGCATAAACCATTTGACTGATCAATGTTCCTAAGTAACATGATTGGAGTGCCAACTTTCAAAACTAATATATGGTTAGGTAACCCGGATAGTTGCATACTGTTTAACACCTCAGTAGAAAATAATGCACTATCAAACTCGGTAGGTTGTTCAGATTCACATATACTATCAGAACTAAGATATATTTTTTCTTCGCCTACAATTATTTGAAGAAAATTGAAAAACAATTGGGAATATTAATATATTTGGAAAAACATAAGTAAATCAACTAATCCAAGGATATTAGTAGAACATAATATAATTTTCTAAAAAACAAACAAAGTAGGAGATATAAACCTGGAATCATTTGAAGTAACTTTTCATTGATAGCATTGACTAAATTGTGGGTTGGAGCAAGTATGGCTCTCTGTTGGAAATAAAGCGGATCATGCAAGTTTGAATCCATATTAGGATATGTAAACATAATTAGAGAATTCACCGGATCTTCAATGTCGTCAATAAGTAAATCAGCAGGAATTGGGATGCCTACCTCCCCATCATTTGCCTCGCCAAGAAGACCATCACCAAGCTTCAAAATCCAATCCGCAAACATTTTTATCTCGTTTAAATCAGACTGGGGACTTCCAACTCTTAACCTCATGTTTACGGTTAATCTGAGTACACGACAATGATTCCATAGATAAGAAGAATTCAGAGTTGCATTTACGATGTCGCTTCTGGTCCCTTTGGGAATAACAGGTAAAATTTGCCTAAAGTCGCCACCAAAGAGGACAACCTTCCCCCCAAACACCATATTTTCACTATTTTGCGTACTGGAACGTAAGATGTCTCTCATAGTTCTATCAAGAGCCTCAAAACAGTGTTTGTGTATCATTGGTGCCTCGTCCCAAATAATTAGTTTTGTTTTCTTTATTAAAGCAGCAAGATCACTTTGGGGGTCGATGGAACATACCGAATTTTCCACTATATGTATTGGAATAATAAATCTTGAGTGTGCCGTTCTGCCCCCGTCTAGCAAGAGTGATGCGATGCCACTTGATGCAACATTTAGCACGATATCACCTCGACAACGTATAGCAGCTGTCAGTGTTTTCCAAAGGTAGGTCTTCCCAGTCCCCCCATATCCATATACAAAAAAAACGCCACCCTCATTTTTGTCAACTGCCTTTATAACAGTATCATAAATATGATGCTGTTCTTGGGTTAAGCTACTTAAATAAGTCGCATGCTCAGTTTGTAAAGCTACCTTATCATACATAAGTTCGTTTCGTATCAATTGATTGTTCAAGCATGTTACATATTCTTCGTCAGGGCATGGCAAATCTGGAAAGTTTTTGACTGTACTCCCATTACTTTTTAACAAACCTTCAATATCTGATAGACATAGGTTTTTCAATTCATCTTCTTGAAGAACCAAACCTATAAAAAAGCTACATGTTTGTTAAAATTGCATCAAAGAATGTGTTATACATACCAGGAAAAATATAGTTTTTATCAAATATAATTTGTTACCTGGACAATTCAGAATGGACCGTTGTCTCTGCTGAATGTCTTCAATTAGAAACTTCCATGTTTTGGACCATAATTGAATTGGAGATGTTATGGAATTAGAAAGTAGTAACATGACAAAGAAATGGCGCAAAAATGCACCAGTGGCCCAAAGGCTTGCTTCTTCAATTGCTTCAACATATTCTTTATCATCACTCAAAAGGCCCATTTCTTGACATGCCTCTTTGTAGGTTTCAAAGGGCTGCCCATTGACAGTTTTTAAATCTTTCCAAGATTGTGGTCCTCTGACGTGATTCAATATCATCCTCAAATAGTAAACATCTCCAAGTGAGGGTGGAACATAAGAAATTCTACCAATACTACCACCGGGATACGTTCTTCTTACCCATTCCCTATCCTTACGAATCCAAACATAATGCCTTGGGAATTCTACGTAAAGCAAGCTTCTGGCAAACGAATCAACCGAGTTCATTTCCATCCACTTAATAAACATTGACTGTTTGACAGTGGGATTAGTGACAACATCACATAGGTTTGTTTTCTTTATTAAAGCAGCAAGATCACTTTGGGGGTCGATGGAACATACCGAATTTTCCACTATATGTATTGGAATAATAAATCTTGAGTGTGCCGTTCTGCCCCCGTCTAGCAAGAGTGATGCGATGCCACTTGATGCAACATTTAGCACGATATCACCTCGACAACGTATAGCAGCTGTCAGTGTTTTCCAAAGGTAGGTCTTCCCAGTCCCCCCATATCCATATACAAAAAAAACGCCACCCTCATTTTTGTCAACTGCCTTTATAACAGTATCATAAATATGATGCTGTTCTTGGGTTAAGCTACTTAAATAAGTCGCATGCTCAGTTTGTAAAGCTACCTTATCATACATAAGTTCGTTTCGTATCAATTGATTGTTCAAGCATGTTACATATTCTTCGTCAGGGCATGGCAAATCTGGAAAGTTTTTGACTGTACTCCCATTACTTTTTAACAAACCTTCAATATCTGATAGACATAGGTTTTTCAATTCATCTTCTTGAAGAACCAAACCTATAAAAAAGCTACATGTTTGTTAAAATTGCATCAAAGAATGTGTTATACATACCAGGAAAAATATAGTTTTTATCAAATATAATTTGTTACCTGGACAATTCAGAATGGACCGTTGTCTCTGCTGAATGTCTTCAATTAGAAACTTCCATGTTTTGGACCATAATTGAATTGGAGATGTTATGGAATTAGAAAGTAGTAACATGACAAAGAAATGGCGCAAAAATGCACCAGTGGCCCAAAGGCTTGCTTCTTCAATTGCTTCAACATATTCTTTATCATCACTCAAAAGGCCCATTTCTTGACATGCCTCTTTGTAGGTTTCAAAGGGCTGCCCATTGACAGTTTTTAAATCTTTCCAAGATTGTGGTCCTCTGACGTGATTCAATATCATCCTCAAATAGTAAACATCTCCAAGTGAGGGTGGAACATAAGAAATTCTACCAATACTACCACCGGGATACGTTCTTCTTACCCATTCCCTATCCTTACGAATCCAAACATAATGCCTTGGGAATTCTACGTAAAGCAAGCTTCTGGCAAACGAATCAACCGAGTTCATTTCCATCCACTTAATAAACATTGACTGTTTGACAGTGGGATTAGTGACAACATCACATAGGTTAGCTTTCTCGTCATATACAATAGTCTGCTTATCTTTGTCATGAAATGGTAGTATTTCAACAGGAGGCCATCTATAATGTATATCATAACCATAAATCCTCCAAGCTGCCTCACAAGCAGAAACATACCTGCCACAAAAAAGGGAGTTGTAATTATATGAACTACGTTCATAGTTCTGTAAACTTATAAAGTTTATTTAAAGAAGATTGTACCTGCAGTCGAGGTAATTCTTGACCTCATCCACTGGTTGTTCTACAGCATCTTTATCTTTCTGATGATTTGTTTGATATACGAAAGCGGTGACTCTATCAGGGCCTTTGTTTATATATTTAAATAAATACTTGATGGCACCTGACTGGTTGCACCATTCTACATTCATGTGACATTGGTACTTTCGAAGCAGGGAAGCATTATAAGGAACAACAAATCTATTGTCAAGTGGGATGCCATTCTTCTCGACTGTATGTCCTCTCTGTCGACGCCTATAAACGGGATATCCATCATCATCAACAGAGGTTTCATCTTTAAATTTCTTTGGAAAGTTCTTGCTGCATTTGTGTTGAACCATACATGGACAACTTGGGTTATCTTTACCACAAGGCCCATGAATCATAAATTGGCTCACAAGTTCATACAACACAGGATCTTCTGCTTTGTCGGGAATTTCAGCACTAATTACCTGATCTACATGTGTCGCTGTTGGAAACTTGTTGCCAGGGCTCAAAAACAAACAAATATGCGCATGAGGTAGTCCACGTTTTTGAAATTCCACTGTATAAATAACTGTTACACATTGATGGGCGAGTAATTAATAAAAAAGTATGTTATTTAATCGTTAGTAATAAAATGTATAAATTGAATGAACAATATAAACAAAAAAACTGACCTGCTTGTAGAGGACCAAAGATTTGGTCCTTCTTGAAGTCGTTGATCAGGTGATCCAGTTTCATCTTGAAAACTCTTGTAAGAATATCAGGCCTGTCTTCAGGCCTTAAATTTTTATTAAACAAACACCTATGGATCTCTGGCCAGTTGGGATTGCAAGTAATTGTTATGAACAGATCCGGATATCCTACTGACTTGCATATGGCCATGGCGTCCAAATACTTTTGCATCATATACCTGGATCCACCAGTAAACGATGACGGTAACAATATACGTTTACCTATTTGCGATGCATTGTTGTTCCCATTTGCAACATTGTCTTGCAAATTTTGGAATGTATCAGTTCTTAGTTTCTTTTGTTGTTTTTTGATGTAAGACAATCTATCAGCTTCCACCATGGTGTATCCATCCACCAATAACTGGTGAAATAACTTCTTCGAATGTGTTAACAATGAAAACGGCTTGACTCGGTCTTGTATTCTATAGCAAAAAAACTCCCTAAGGGTAAGGTTGGTTTTCAGTTTATCACAGTCATCTGGAATCCCCCTGTGTTTAATGCCCAGTCTGAAACCATCTTCGCCAAAAGGAAATAGAAGGGGATACTGTAAAGCAAGGTAGGAAGGGTGCAACTCACTAATTCGTTGTAGAAATCCAGACTTAGTCCTAACAATAATGTCCCGTTGATCAACTAAGCCGTCAATATCACCAACTATTAAGGCAGCAACTTCTGACACTGTTGGCAAATTGTAAGTTCTACCGTCTTTAACTCTTGTTGCAATGAGTTTAAGGCTTACGTCTTGTAACTCATTTTCTTTCAAACACTCTCTTACCATCCGGAAAGACTTCACAAGGGGATTGCAAGAGTCTAACATATTCTTAAGAAGGTTGATTATGCTTGGATCAAGATCATCTCGTTTTACAGCAGTGGAACTGTTTTTTAAGATGTCCACCAAAAAATTTATTGTTGTTAGAAACATTAAAAAATGTAAGTGATATAAGTTTCATAAAAAGACGGGTACACAATAAGTAGATTTTAGTGGAGGAAAAATTTAATGATTAATAAAACAAACACTACATCATTGGGTTGGGTCGGCTTGGGATAGGTCAGATTGGGATGGGTCAGCTTGGGGTGGGTCAGGTTGGGGCGAGTCAGCTTGGGATGGGTCAGATTGGGTAACACTCACCTGAATGCATTTAGTCGATGTTGAACCTCATTATCTGAATCGTGTATGTAAAGTTGTGAAAATCTTGGTTGGTCTCCAGCAGCAGGCAATAGACTACCCAATCTATGGCAATTTTGTCCTTGTAGTCTAAAGCAGTATGGACCTCTACCAATTTGAACACTTTTGTCAACCTTACCACCCATCGATGTGAAAGAGAACATCGTGTTATAAGCACGGATGTTATTCATAAAATTGGACCTCCTTGAATGGGAACCTGTATAAAGATTCCGTAACAAAGGTGGAGGTTCTAATGCATCGGGAAGCTGAACTTGTCCATTCTTACAACAAAGCGAAAATGATCGCTTCTTACGATCTTGATTACCTCTAAGCATTTCAGCTTCCCACAACATGGCATGACAATTGGCACATACGTGTATGGGATCGCCATGATCAATATATTCTGTAAAACATTAAATAAGTATATGTCAAAGTTTTTGTAGTTAAACTTTAGTTAAAGTTTGAATTTTTGGGAGTAAATTTCAAAATTTTGTAGTTAAACTTTAGTTAAAGTTTGAATTTTTGGGAGTAAATTTCAAAATTTTGTAGTTAAACTTTAGTTAAAGTTTGAATTTTTGGGAGTAAATTTCAAAATTTTGTAGTTAAACTTTAGTTAAAGTTTGAATTTTTGGGAGTAAATTTCAAAATTTTGTAGTTAAACTTTAGTTAAAGTTTGAATTTTTGGGAGTAAATTTCAAAATTTTGTAGTTAAACTTTAGTTAAAGTTTGAATTTTTGGGAGTAAATTTCAAAATTTTGTAGTTAAACTTTAGTTAAAGTTTGAATTTTTGGGAGTAAATTTCAAAATTTTGTAGTTAAACTTTAGTTAAAGTTTGAATTTTTGGGAGTAAATTTCAAAATTTTGTAGTTAAACTTTAGTTAAAGTTTGAATTTTTGGGAGTAAATTTCAAAATTTTGTAGTTAAACTTTAGTTAAAGTTTGAATTTTTGGGAGTAAATTTCAAAATTTTGTAGTTAAACTTTAGTTAAAGTTTGAATTTTTGGGAGTAAATTTCAAAATTTTGTAGTTAAACTTTAGTTAAAGTTTGAATTTTTGGGAGTAAATTTCAAAATTTTGTAGTTAAACTTTAGTTAAAGTTTGAATTTTTGGGAGTAAATTTCAAAATTTTGTAGTTAAACTTTAGTTAAAGTTTGAATTTTTGGGAGTAAATTTCAAAATTTTGTAGTTAAACTTTAGTTAAAGTTTGAATTTTTGGGAGTAAATTTCAAAATTTTGTAGTTAAACTTTAGTTAAAGTTTGAATTTTTGGGAGTAAATTTCAAAATTTTGTAGTTAAACTTTAGTTAAAGTTTGAATTTTTGGGAGTAAATTTCAAAATTTTGTAGTTAAACTTTAGTTAAAGTTTGAATTTTTGGGAGTAAATTTCAAAATTTTGTAGTTAAACTTTAGTTAAAGTTTGAATTTTTGGGAGTAAATTTCAAAATTTTGTAGTTAAACTTTAGTTAAAGTTTGAATTTTTGGGAGTAAATTTCAAAATTTTGTAGTTAAACTTTAGTTAAAGTTTGAATTTTTGGGAGTAAATTTCAAAATTTTGTAGTTAAACTTTAGTTAAAGTTTGAATTTTTGGGAGTAAATTTCAAAATTTTGTAGTTAAACTTTAGTTAAAGTTTGAATTTTTGGGAGTAAATTTCAAAATTTTGTAGTTAAACTTTAGTTAAAGTTTGAATTTTTGGGAGTAAATTTCAAAATTTTGTAGTTAAACTTTAGTTAAAGTTTGAATTTTTGGGAGTAAATTTCAAAATTTTGTAGTTAAACTTTAGTTAAAGTTTGAATTTTTGGGAGTAAATTTCAAAATTTTGTAGTTAAACTTTAGTTAAAGTTTGAATTTTTGGGAGTAAATTTCAAAATTTTGTAGTTAAACTTTAGTTAAAGTTTGAATTTTTGGGAGTAAATTTCAAAATTTTGTAGTTAAACTTTAGTTAAAGTTTGAATTTTTGGGAGTAAATTTCAAAATTTTGTAGTTAAACTTTAGTTAAAGTTTGAATTTTTGGGAGTAAATTTCAAAATTTTGTAGTTAAACTTTAGTTAAAGTTTGAATTTTTGGGAGTAAATTTCAAAATTTTGTAGTTAAACTTTAGTTAAAGTTTGAATTTTTGGGAGTAAATTTCAAAATTTTGTAGTTAAACTTTAGTTAAAGTTTGAATTTTTGGGAGTAAATTTCAAAATTTTGTAGTTAAACTTTAGTTAAAGTTTGAATTTTTGGGAGTAAATTTCAAAATTTTGTAGTTAAACTTTAGTTAAAGTTTGAATTTTTGGGAGTAAATTTCAAAATTTTGTAGTTAAACTTTAGTTAAAGTTTGAATTTTTGGGAGTAAATTTCAAAATTTTGTAGTTAAACTTTAGTTAAAGTTTGAATTTTTGGGAGTAAATTTCAAAATTTTGTAGTTAAACTTTAGTTAAAGTTTGAATTTTTGGGAGTAAATTTCAAAATTTTGTAGTTAAACTTTAGTTAAAGTTTGAATTTTTGGGAGTAAATTTCAAAATTTTGTAGTTAAACTTTAGTTAAAGTTTGAATTTTTGGGAGTAAATTTCAAAATTTTGTAGTTAAACTTTAGTTAAAGTTTGAATTTTTGGGAGTAAATTTCAAAATTTTGTAGTTAAACTTTAGTTAAAGTTTGAATTTTTGGGAGTAAATTTCAAAATTTTGTAGTTAAACTTTAGTTAAAGTTTGAATTTTTGGGAGTAAATTTCAAAATTTTGTAGTTAAACTTTAGTTAAAGTTTGAATTTTTGGGAGTAAATTTCAAAATTTTGTAGTTAAACTTTAGTTAAAGTTTGAATTTTTGGGAGTAAATTTCAAAATTTTGTAGTTAAACTTTAGTTAAAGTTTGAATTTTTGGGAGTAAATTTCAAAATTTTGTAGTTAAACTTTAGTTAAAGTTTGAATTTTTGGGAGTAAATTTCAAAATTTTGTAGTTAAACTTTAGTTAAAGTTTGAATTTTTGGGAGTAAATTTCAAAATTTTGTAGTTAAACTTTAGTTAAAGTTTGAATTTTTGGGAGTAAATTTCAAAATTTTGTAGTTAAACTTTAGTTAAAGTTTGAATTTTTGGGAGTAAATTTCAAAATTTTGTAGTTAAACTTTAGTTAAAGTTTGAATTTTTGGGAGTAAATTTCAAAATTTTGTAGTTAAACTTTAGTTAAAGTTTGAATTTTTGGGAGTAAATTTCAAAATTTTGTAGTTAAACTTTAGTTAAAGTTTGAATTTTTGGGAGTAAATTTCAAAATTTTGTAGTTAAACTTTAGTTAAAGTTTGAATTTTTGGGAGTAAATTTCAAAATTTTGTAGTTAAACTTTAGTTAAAGTTTGAATTTTTGGGAGTAAATTTCAAAATTTTGTAGTTAAACTTTAGTTAAAGTTTGAATTTTTGGGAGTAAATTTCAAAATTTTGTAGTTAAACTTTAGTTAAAGTTTGAATTTTTGGGAGTAAATTTCAAAATTTTGTAGTTAAACTTTAGTTAAAGTTTGAATTTTTGGGAGTAAATTTCAAAATTTTGTAGTTAAACTTTAGTTAAA
Source organism: Erigeron breviscapus (assembly GCA_034093135.1). Lineage (NCBI taxonomy): Eukaryota > Viridiplantae > Streptophyta > Magnoliopsida > Asterales > Asteraceae > Erigeron > Erigeron breviscapus. Next base: position 115,018,680 of record CM067174.1, on the reverse strand, counting down.
GTTTGAATTTTTGGGAGTAAATTTCAAAATTTTGTAGTTAAACTTTAGTTAAAGTTTGAATTTTTGGGAGTAAATTTCAAAATTTTGTAGTTAAACTTTAGTTAAAGTTTGAATTTTTGGGAGTAAATTTCAAAATTTTGTAGTTAAACTTTAGTTAAAGTTTGAATTTTTGGGAGTAAATTTCAAAATTTTGTAGTTAAACTTTAGTTAAAGTTTGAATTTTTGGGAGTAAATTTCAAAATTTTGTAGTTAAACTTTAGTTAAAGTTTGAATTTTTGGGAGTAAATTTCAAAATTTTGTAGTTAAACTTTAGTTAAAGTTTGAATTTTTGGGAGTAAATTTCAAAATTTTGTAGTTAAACTTTAGTTAAAGTTTGAATTTTTGGGAGTAAATTTCAAAATTTTGTAGTTAAACTTTAGTTAAAGTTTGAATTTTTGGGAGTAAATTTCAAAATTTTGTAGTTAAACTTTAGTTAAAGTTTGAATTTTTGGGAGTAAATTTCAAAATTTTGTAGTTAAACTTTAGTTAAAGTTTGAATTTTTGGGAGTAAATTTCAAAATTTTGTAGTTAAACTTTAGTTAAAGTTTGAATTTTTGGGAGTAAATTTCAAAATTTTGTAGTTAAACTTTAGTTAAAGTTTGAATTTTTGGGAGTAAAATTCAAATTTTTTCAAGTATTTTTTAATACAGACTCCAGTTTCCAGTCTCCAGACTCCAGTCTCCAGTCTCCAGTCTCCAGTCTCCAGTCTCCAGTCTCCAGACTCTAGTTTCCAGTCTCCAGTCTCCAGTCTCCAGACTCCAGGCTCCAGTCTCCAGGCTCCAGTCTCCAGTCTCCAGTCTCCAGTCTCCAGCTCCAGTCTCCAGTCTCCAGTCTCCAGTCTCCAGTCTCCAGACTCCAGTCTCCAGTCTCCAGTCTCCAGTTTCTAGTCTCCAGTCTCCAGTCTCCAGTCTCCAGTCTCCAGTCTCCAGTCTCCAGTCTCCAGTCTCCAGTTCCAGTCTCCAGACTCCAGTCTCCAGTCTCCAGTCTCCAGTCTCCAGTCTCCAGTCTCCAGACTCCAGTCTCCAGTCTCCAGTCTCCAGTCTCCAGTCTCCAGTCTCCAGACTCTAGTTTCCAGTCTCCAGTCTCCAGACTCCAGTCTCCAGTCTCCAGTCTCCAGTCTCCAGTCTCCAGTCTCCAGTCTCCAGTCTCCAGTCTCCAGTCTCCAGTCTCCAGTCTCCAGTCTCCAGTCTCCAGTCTCCAGTCTCCAGTCTCCAGTCTCCAGTCTCCAGTCTCCAGTCTCCAGTCTCCAGTCTCCAGTCTCCAGTCTCCAGTCTCCAGTCTCCAGTCTCCAGTCTCCAGTCTCCAGTCTCAAGTCTCCAGTCTCCAGTCTCCAGTGTCCAGTCTCCAGTCTCCAGTCTCCAGTCTCCAGTCTCAGTCTCCAGGCTCCAGTCTCCAGTCTCCAGGCTCCAGTCTCCAGTCTCCAGTCTCCAGTCTCCAGTCTCCAGTCTCCAGTCTCCAGTCTCCAGGCTCCAGTCTCCAGTCTCCAGGCTCCAGTCTCCAGTCTCCAGTCTCCAGTCTCCAATCTCCAGTTTCCAGTCTTCAGTCTCCAGTCTCCAGTCTCCAGTCTCCAGTCTCCAGTCTCCAGTCTCCAGTCTCCAGTCTCCAGTCTCCAGTCTCCAGTCTCCAGTCTCCAGTCTCCAGTCTCCAGTCTCCAGTCTCCAGTCTCCAGTCTCCAGTCTCCAGTCTCCAGTCTCCAGTCTCCAGTCTCCAGTCTCCAGTCTCCAGTCTCCAGTCTCCAGTCTCCAGTCTCCAGTCTCCAGTCTCCAGTCTCCAGTCTCCAGTCTCCAGTCTCCAGTCTCCAGTCTCCAGTCTCCAGTCTCCAGTCTCCAGTCTCCAGTCTCCAGTCTCCAGTCTCCAGTCTCCAGTCTCCAGTCTCCAGTCTCCAGTCTCCAGTCTCCAGTCTCCAGTCTCCAGTCTCCAGTCTCCAGTCTCCAGTCTCCAGTCTCCAGTCTCCAGTCTCCAGTCTCCAGTCTCCAGTCTCCAGTCTCCAGTCTCCAGTCTCCAGTCTCCAGTCTCCAGTCTCCAGCTCCAGTCTACAGTCTCCAGTCTCCAGTCTCCAGTCTCCAGACTCCAGTCTCCAGGCTTAGCATTGATCATTTCACCTTCACCACGGCTTCCCTATCAAATGTTTAACAAAATAAAAACTGTTATACCAATAAAGTAGAATGATTGTTTGTTAATAAGGTGAAGCAGGTTCTCCAACTTAGACTGAGAGCAGGTTCCAAGCTTAGACTGAGAGCAGGTTCCAAGCTTAGACTGAGAGCACTTCCAAGCTTAGACTGAGAGCAGGTTCCAAGCTTAGACTGAGAGCAGGTTCCAAGCTTAGACTGAGAGCAGGTTCCAAGCTTAGACTGAGAGCAGGTTCCAAGCTTAGACTGAGAGCAGGTTCCAAGCTTAGACTGAGAGCAGGTTCCAAGCTTAGACTGAGAGCAGGTTCCAAGCTTAGACTGAGAGCAGGTTCCAAGCTTAGACTGAGAGCAGGTTCCAAGCTTAGACTGAGAGCAGGTTCCAAGCTTAGACTGAGAGCAGGTTCCAAGCTTAGACTGAGAGCAGGTTCCAAGCTTAGACTGAGAGCAGGTTCCAAGCTTAGACTGAGAGCAGGTTCCAAGCTTAGACTGAGAGCAGGTTCCAAGCTTAGACTGAGAGCAGGTTCCAAGCTTAGACTGAGAGCAGGTTCCAAGCTTAGACTGAGAGCAGGTTCCAAGCTTAGACTGAGAGCAGGTTCCAAGCTTAGACTGAGAGCAGGTTCCAAGCTTAGACTGAGAGCAGGTTCCAAGCTTAGACTGAGAGCAGGTTCCAAGCTTAGACTGAGAGCAGGTTCCAAGCTTAGACTGAGAGCAGGTTCCAAGCTTAGACTGAGAGCAGGTTCCAAGCTTAGACTGAGAGCAGGTTCCAAGCTTAGACTAGAGCAGTTGGCCCTTGTTCTACAGAGCAGGTTCCAACAGCAAAAGACATCAAAAGTTTCACCAAAAGATTCAGCAAAAGATTCAGCAAAAGTTGTAGAAGTATGCTTCTTGTACTTAAAAGTTATTTAAACTTCAACCTTCTTCGTTCCCTTGTTCTACAGAGCAGGTTCCAACAGCAAAAGACATCAAAAGTTTCAACAAAAGATTCAGCAAAAGATTCAGCAAAAGTTGTAGAAGTATGCTTCTTGTACTTAAAAGTTATTTAAACTTCAACCTTCTTCTTGCTCCTTTTAGTAGTGGAGGCTTGATCAAGTAGTTTTCCTTCATCGAAATGTGGCACAGGCCTTTTCTCACCAGGACTTGTGGGGGACTCCTTTTTGGTATCCAAAGATTTGGCGGAAGAGGACACACCATCCTTCAAATACATCACAAATACTCTGTAAGTGCATTATACATTACATTTAGAACAATTCAAAGTGTGATGCTCAACTGAACCAACAAATATATTGTTTAACCAAAATTCAGTGGAGTTAATTTCAGTGGGATTCACCTTAGAAAGCACACCAACATGAGACGAATCAACATCAGCTTCAGAGGAATCGACTGCAGCCTGCGAGCATTCTCCAACCTTAGACTGAGAGCAGGTTCCAAGCTTAGACTGAGAGCAGGTTCCAAGCTTAGACTGAGAGCACTCTTCAAAGTTAGACTTAGAGCAGGTTCCAAGCTTAGACTGAGAGCAGGTTCCAAGCTTAGACTGAGAGCAGGTTCCAAGCTTAGACTGAGAGCAGGTTCCAAGCTTAGACTGAGAGCAGGTTCCAAGCTTAGACTGAGAGCAGGTTCCAAGCTTAGACTGAGAGCAGGTTCCAAGCTTAGACTGAGAGCAGGTTCCAAGCTTAGACTGAGAGCAGGTTCCAAGCTTAGACTGAGAGCAGGTTCCAAGCTTAGACTGAGAGCAGGTTCCAAGCTTAGACTGAGAGCAGGTTCCAAGCTTAGACTGAGAGCAGGTTCCAAGCTTAGACTGAGAGCAGGTTCCAAGCTTAGACTGAGAGCAGGTTCCAAGCTTAGACTGAGAGCAGGTTCCAAGCTTAGACTGAGAGCAGGTTCCAAGCTTAGACTGCGAGCATTCTCCAACCTTAGACTGAGAGCAGGTTCCAAGCTTAGACTGAGAGCAGGTTCCAAGCTTAGACTGAGAGCACTCTCCAAAGTTAGACTTAGAGCAGTCTCCAGGCTTAGCATTGATCATTTCACCTTCACCACGGCTTCCCTATCAAATGTTTAACAAAATAAAAACTGTTATACCAATAAAGTAGAATGATTGTTTGTTAATAAGGTGAATGAACAGTTGTTTTTACCTCATCATCTTCATCTTTTTTCTTCAGTTCGTTAAGGATTTCAGGGTCTTGGCAGACTTTGGCAACAGTGTACACCAAGTAATCCTTTTCAAAATTGTACTTTGCAACAAAGATCTTGAAAGCATAGAGCTTGTTTAGCAACACATTCAGCTCATGAGGGAAAGTGTCAACCTCACCTGCCCTTACTTGTCGCTCTCGAATGTCATTTGCAGACAAACCAATGAGTTTAGCAACATCTTTGTCAAACATCACCAAAGAAACAGAACCTGTGTTATCTTGGACTTTAAACTGAACCTTGTACCTTAATATAGTTGTCAAACCACAAATTAGGAATTAAATTATTAGTGTGATGTAATATTATTAATATAAAGTTTGAGTGAAGAAGATATATACTTTGGGACAAACGATGTGGCGATGTCGTTGCAAGCAAGACACCAAAGACTGTCCATGGGAGCGTCAAGAAAGTGGGTTGGAATTTCTGTAGTTTGTTCTAGAAACTCTTCCTTGGTCAAAGCCTTCCTGTTATGTTGACGACATGCAACATAAAACCACCCAACATCCTCTTCAATCATTCTTATAGTAGCAAGAACAACATAATGGGCTTCCTAAATCAATTAAATTAAAGTATGAAGAATACATTTTGAAATCAGCAATGAGTTTTAGAAAAAAAATGTAAACAAAAAATTTAACCTCATGACATTCCCCAATCTTAGACTGAGAGCAGGTTCCAAGCTTAGACTGAGAGCAGTTCCAAGCTTAGACTGAGAGCAGTTCCAAGCTTAGACTGAGAGCAGGTTCCAAGCTTAGACTGAGAGCAGGTTCCAAGCTTAGACTGAGAGCAGGTTCCAAGCTTAGACTGAGAGCAGGTTCCAAGCTTAGACTGAGAGCAGGTTCCAAGCTTAGACTGAGAGCAGGTTCCAAGCTTAGACTGAGAGCAGGTTCCAAGCTTAGACTGAGAGCAGGTTCCAAGCTTAGACTGAGAGCAGGTTCCAAGCTTAGACTGAGAGCAGGTTCCAAGCTTAGACTGAGAGCAGGTTCCAAGCTTAGACTGAGAGCAGGTTCCAAGCTTAGACTGAGAGCAGGTTCCAAGCTTAGACTGAGAGCAGGTTCCAAGCTTAGACTGAGAGCAGGTTCCAAGCTTAGACTGAGAGCAGGTTCCAAGCTTAGACTGAGAGCAGGTTCCAAGCTTAGACTGAGAGCAGGTTCCAAGCTTAGACTGAGAGCAGGTTCCAAGCTTAGACTGAGAGCAGGTTCCAAGCTTAGACTGAGAGCAGGTTCCAAGCTTAGACTGAGAGCAGGTTCCAAGCTTAGACTGAGAGCAGGTTCCAAGCTTAGACTGAGAGCAGGTTCCAAGCTTAGACTGAGAGCAGGTTCCAAGCTTAGACTGAGAGCAGGTTCCAAGCTTAGACTGAGAGCAGGTTCCAAGCTTAGACTGAGAGCAGGTTCCAAGCTTAGACTGAGAGCAGGTTCCAAGCTTAGACTGAGAGCAGGTTCCAAGCTTAGACTGAGAGCAGGTTCCAAGCTTAGACTGAGAGCAGGTTCCAAGCTTAGACTGAGAGCAGGTTCCAAGCTTAGACTGAGAGCAGGTTCCAAGCTTAGACTGAGAGCAGGTTCCAAGCTTAGACTGAGAGCAGGTTCCAAGCTTAGACTGAGAGCAGGTTCCAAGCTTAGACTGAGAGCAGGTTCCAAGCTTAGACTGAGAGCAGGTTCCAAGCTTAGACTGAGAGCAGGTTCCAAGCTTAGACTGAGAGCAGGTTCCAAGCTTAGACTGAGAGCAGGTTCCAAGCTTAGACTGAGAGCAGGTTCCAAGCTTAGACTGAGAGCAGGTTCCAAGCTTAGACTGAGAGCAGGTTCCAAGCTTAGACTGAGAGCAGGTTCCAAGCTTAGACTGCGAGCATTCTCCAACCTTAGACTGAGAGCAGGTTCCAAGCTTAGACTGAGAGCAGGTTCCAAGCTTAGACTGAGAGCACTCTCCAAAGTTAGACTTAGAGCAGTCTCCAGGCTTAGCATTGATCATTTCACCTTCACCACGGCTTCCCTATCAAATGTTTAACAAAATAAAAACTGTTATACCAATAAAGTAGAATGATTGTTTGTTAATAAGGTGAATGAACAGTTGTTTTTACCTCATCATCTTCATCTTTTTTCTTCAGTTCGTTAAGGATTTCAGGGTCTTGGCAGACTTTGGCAACAGTGTACACCAAGTAATCCTTTTCAAAATTGTACTTTGCAACAAAGATCTTGAAAGCATAGAGCTTGTTTAGCAACACATTCAGCTCATGAGGGAAAGTGTCAACCTCACCTGCCCTTACTTGTCGCTCTCGAATGTCATTTGCAGACAAACCAATGAGTTTAGCAACATCTTTGTCAAACATCACCAAAGAAACAGAACCTGTGTTATCTTGGACTTTAAACTGAACCTTGTACCTTAATATAGTTGTCAAACCACAAATTAGGAATTAAATTATTAGTGTGATGTAATATTATTAATATAAAGTTTGAGTGAAGAAGATATATACTTTGGGACAAACGATGTGGCGATGTCGTTGCAAGCAAGACACCAAAGACTGTCCATGGGAGCGTCAAGAAAGTGGGTTGGAATTTCTGTAGTTTGTTCTAGAAACTCTTCCTTGGTCAAAGCCTTCCTGTTATGTTGACGACATGCAACATAAAACCACCCAACATCCTCTTCAATCATTCTTATAGTAGCAAGAACAACATAATGGGCTTCCTAAATCAATTAAATTAAAGTATGAAGAATACATTTTGAAATCAGCAATGAGTTTTAGAAAAAAAATGTAAACAAAAAATTTAACCTCATGACATTCCCCAATCTCATCCACATACATTTCATTTACTTCCTCAAAAAAAGAAGCTATAGAGAAAGCATTGTACCCCCTCCTCAAGTCATTGGCTTCTTGGATTTCTTCATTTAGGAAAAGTCTGGTTCCATACATGTCATTCTGAACAGTGAGCTCTCCTAAACATAAGGACATTGTAAAAAAACATTGAGGTGAGTATATGGGATGCTGTTATATATTGTATGTATGTATATGGACAAAAATTTCCAAACTTACTGTTAAATCTCTTCAATTTAGCATGTTGAAGTATACAAATCACCATCTCGGTTGACTTGTTGTTGCAAATGAATTTGTTCAATTGCTCAGCATACTTTCCCCATAGAGTACATTTGATAGTTTGGCCACTAAAAGTAAGTTGAATTAAATTAATATGAATGAATTAACGATAAAACACAGACATTCGTATGGTATGTTGTTAATATAAATGCAACTAATCATTGAATATACATTTACTTCTACATGATTAGTTGCAGGTCTTATAAATGAAACTAATAATTGTTTAGTCATTTACTTCTTAATGATTATATTTAATGCAACATAGTATATCCTAACCAAAACATTAAATTATGAAATTCATTAGCCTTAAATATATAAAGAAACATACTTTAAGTCTTGCAACTCGAAGTTCATCCTTTTGCTTTCCTTTTCTTTGTTCTTGAAGATGTCAAGGTCACCACACGAAGCAATCCTTCCCATTACATCTGTCAAAACATAACATAAAAACCGATTATTAACCTGTGGTTTGACTTGATAAATGAGAAAATCATGATGTATAAACCTTAAAACAGAGACTACTAACCAATAGTAAACCTGTCGCGTGCCCTGTTGTCATTGATCTCATCAAAAGAGACAAAATCAAAGCCATAGGGATGGCCTTGGAACGAAGTTACAGTTTGGATGGACGAACACTTAAATAAATTTATCTTGTGATTCAGAGGAACCACACGATACTTGTCTCTTTGCTCTGCCACACCAAACCTACGGATAACAATGGTGGAATCTTCCTTAAGATATTGCCCAAAATCTGGCAACAATTGGTTCTTACATTGAGCCTGGATTTTTTTGCCCTGACAAAACAAACACGATTCATTGACACGATTCATTAACAGGATTCCTTTACACGCTGAAAATTTTCAAGAAACATTAAAACAGAAACCTTACCCTCTCATCCAGAAGTACCATGTCAACCTTGAAGGTTTGTTCCCATTTACGTATGATTCGTGCCTTGATGTTCCAAAAGTCGTTCGCCACACTAAGGTCTTCAACAAAACTGAAATTTTCATTTGCCATGATTAGTGAGATATTAAGATTAGTATGAGATATGGAAGAGAAGATGTGGTGAGATTATGGTTGTATTATCAGATTTATAGACAAAATCAAAGCCATAGGGATGGCCTTGGAACGAAGTTACAGTTTGGATGGACGAACACTTAAATAAATTTATCTTGTGATTCAGAGGAACCACACGATACTTGTCTCTTTGCTCTGCCACACCAAACCTACGGATAACAATGGTGGAATCTTCCTTAAGATATTGCCCAAAATCTGGCAACAATTGGTTCTTACATTGAGCCTGGATTTTTTTGCCCTGACAAAACAAACACGATTCATTGACACGATTCATTAACAGGATTCCTTTACACGCTGAAAATTTTCAAGAAACATTAAAACAGAAACCTTACCCTCTCATCCAGAAGTACCATGTCAACCTTGAAGGTTTGTTCCCATTTACGTATGATTCGTGCCTTGATGTTCCAAAAGTCGTTCGCCACACTAAGGTCTTCAACAAAACTGAAATTTTCATTTGCCATGATTAGTGAGATATTAAGATTAGTATGAGATATGGAAGAGAAGATGTGGTGAGATTATGGTTGTATTATCAGATTTATAGACAAAATCAAAGCCATAGGGATGGCCTTGGAACGAAGTTACAGTTTGGATGGACGAACACTTAAATAAATTTATCTTGTGATTCAGAGGAACCACACGATACTTGTCTCTTTGCTCTGCCACACCAAACCTACGGATAACAATGGTGGAATCTTCCTTAAGATATTGCCCAAAATCTGGCAACAATTGGTTCTTACATTGAGCCTGGATTTTTTTGCCCTGACAAAACAAACACGATTCATTGACACGATTCATTAACAGGATTCCTTTACACGCTGAAAATTTTCAAGAAACATTAAAACAGAAACCTTACCCTCTCATCCAGAAGTACCATGTCAACCTTGAAGGTTTGTTCCCATTTACGTATGATTCGTGCCTTGATGTTCCAAAAGTCGTTCGCCACACTAAGGTCTTCAACAAAACTGAAATTTTCATTTGCCATGATTAGTGAGATATTAAGATTAGTATGAGATATGGAAGAGAAGATGTGGTGAGATTATGGTTGTATTATCAGATTTATAGACAAAATCAAAGCCATAGGGATGGCCTTGGAACGAAGTTACAGTTTGGATGGACGAACACTTAAATAAATTTATCTTGTGATTCAGAGGAACCACACGATACTTGTCTCTTTGCTCTGCCACACCAAACCTACGGATAACAATGGTGGAATCTTCCTTAAGATATTGCCCAAAATCTGGCAACAATTGGTTCTTACATTGAGCCTGGATTTTTTTGCCCTGACAAAACAAACACGATTCATTGACACGATTCATTAACAGGATTCCTTTACACGCTGAAAATTTTCAAGAAACATTAAAACAGAAACCTTACCCTCTCATCCAGAAGTACCATGTCAACCTTGAAGGTTTGTTCCCATTTACGTATGATTCGTGCCTTGATGTTCCAAAAGTCGTTCGCCACACTAAGGTCTTCAACAAAACTGAAATTTTCATTTGCCATGATTAGTGAGATATTAAGATTAGTATGAGATATGGAAGAGAAGATGTGGTGAGATTATGGTTGTATTATCAGATTTATAGACAAAATCAAACTTGGTGCACCCTTTGCTTGTTTCTAAAGATTATCTTTGAAAGAAACACCAAATTACTTTCTTGTTTGACTTGATGATTTGATTTCCATCTTTTGCAGGTAAGTACTGAAGCTTCTGATTTTTTATTGGAAATTGTAATTGTTACTTTTTGATTTCAGATTATAATTGTTATATGGAAAACAACTTTAATTTGAATTATTGATAATTTAACCCAAATATGAATTATTGAGAAGTGCAATTGAAGATTTACAGACCTGCAATGCATCGGAAAGGAGATTTGGCTGCAGCGATACTTCTCAAAGCCATCTCCCGCCGCCTGCTCCCCCTGCTTGGTCTGCAACATTTGTCTGTTAATTGTGTAGTTAGAACCGAATCAAAACCCAACCAAAGCCTTAACTATCCCCTAAGCAATTGATGATGTCACTAACCCCTTGATTTGCACTATCGTGGCCCATGTAGAAGCTTGACACCACACTTTTGTGAGAAACACGGTCAATCGATGGCCGTTTAAATTTTTTGTTGACGTTACATATTTATCTAACGACGTACAAAATCAAGTTCATTAGTTACATGTATTGGTTATATTAAATATTCAATTTAGTCTTTGTTTTTGATTTCTTTTTGGCAATTCATGGGATGTTATGTTTAAAATATTAATAATTTGTTATGAAAAAATATTTTTTAAAAATGTTTTAGCATTAAGTCAAATATTGATTAAGACAAATAAAAAGTTCTAAAATGTAAAATAATGACCAACAATAAAATGTAACAAAAATTGTGTAGTTAGAACCGAATCAAAACCCAACCAAAGCCTTAACTATCCCCTAAGCAATTGATGATGTCACTAACCCCTTGATTTGCACTATCGTGGCCCATGTAGAAGCTTGACACCACACTTTTGTGAGAAACACGGTCAATCGATGGCCGTTTAAATTTTTTGTTGACGTTACATATTTATCTAACGACGTACAAAATCAAGTTCATTAGTTACATGTATTGGTTATATTAAATATTCAATTTAGTCTTTGTTTTTGATTTCAGATTATAATTGTTATATGGAAAACAACTTTAATTTGAATTATTGATAATTTAACCCAAATATGAATTATTGAGAAGTGCAATTGAAGATTTACAGACCTGCAATGCATCGGAAAGGAGATTTGGCTGCAGCGATACTTCTCAAAGCCATCTCCCGCCGCCTGCTCCCCCTGCTTGGTCTGCAACATTTGTCTGTTAATTGTGTAGTTAGAACCGAATCAAAACCCAACCAAAGCCTTAACTATCCCCTAAGCAATTGATGATGTCACTAACCCCTTGATTTGCACTATCGTGGCCCATGTAGAAGCTTGACACCACACTTTTGTGAGAAACACGGTCAATCGATGGCCGTTTAAATTTTTTGTTGACGTTACATATTTATCTAACGACGTACAAAATCAAGTTCATTAGTTACATGTATTGGTTATATTAAATATTCAATTTAGTCTTTGTTTTTGATTTCTTTTTGGCAATTCATGGGATGTTATGTTTAAAATATTATAATTGTTATATGGAAAACAACTTTAATTTGAATTATTGATAATTTAACCCAAATATGAATTATTGAGAAGTGCAATTGAAGATTTACAGACCTGCAATGCATCGGAAAGGAGATTTGGCTGCAGCGATACTTCTCAAAGCCATCTCCCGCCGCCTGCTCCCCCTGCTTGGTCTGCAACATTTGTCTGTTAATTGTGTAGTTAGAACCGAATCAAAACCCAACCAAAGCCTTAACTATCCCCTAAGCAATTGATGATGTCACTAACCCCTTGATTTGCACTATCGTGGCCCATGTAGAAGCTTGACACCACACTTTTGTGAGAAACACGGTCAATCGATGGCCGTTTAAATTTTTTGTTGACGTTACATATTTATCTAACGACGTACAAAATCAAGTTCATTAGTTACATGTATTGGTTATATTAAATATTCAATTTAGTCTTTGTTTTTGATTTCTTTTTGGCAATTCATGGGATGTTATGTTTAAAATATTAATAATTTGTTATGAAAAAATATTTTTTAAAAATGTTTTAGCATTAAGTCAAATATTGATTAAGACAAATAAAAAGTTCTATATTGACAAAAAATATCTAAGTCAAAGACATGTCTCATTGAATAACCCGGAGAAAACCTTTACTTGTTTAGTCGTTCTTATGAATACATTTTTTAAGCAACTTTCAATATCAAGTTAAAAGTCTCATGCTAAACCCATGGGTTATTTTAGAATTTTCTATTCTAAGCATAAAATGCAAATCCCAATTTATATAGTCATCTACAAATATAATAACTCCAGTCTCCAGTCTCCAGTCTCCAGTCTCCAGTCTCCAGTCTCCAGTCTCCAGTCTCCAGTCTCCAGTCTCCAGTCTCCAGTCTCCAGTCTCCAGTCTCCAGTCTCCAGTCTCCAGTCTCCAGTCTCCAGTCTCCAGTCTCCAGTCTCCAGTCTCCAGTCTCCAGTCTCCAGTCTCCAGTCTCCAGTCTCCAGTCTCCAGTCTCCAGTCTCCAGTCTCCAGTCTCCAGTCTCCAGTCTCCAGTCTCCAGTCTCCAGTCTCCAGTCTCCAGTCTCCGATCTCCAGTCTCCAGTCTCCAGTCTCCAGTTTCCAGTCTCCAGTCTCCAGACTCCAATCTCCAGTCTCCAGACTCCAATCTCCAGTCTCCAGTCTCCAGTCTCCAGTCTCCAGTCTCCAGTCTCCAGTCTCCAGTCTCCAGTCTCCAGTCTCCAGTCTCCAGTCTCCAGTCTCCAGTCTCCAGTCTCCAGTCTCCGATCTCCAGTCTCCAGTCTCCAGTCTCCAGTTTCCAGTCTCCAGTCTCCAGACTCCAATCTCCAGTCTCCAGACTCCAATCTCCAGTCTCCAGTCTCCAGTCTCCAGTCTCCAGTCTCCAGTCTCCAGTCTCCAGTCTCCAGTCTCCAGTCTCCAGTCTCCAGTCTCCAGTCTCCAGTCTCCAGTCTCCATCTCCAGTCTCAGTCTCCAGTCTCCAGTTCTCCAGTCTCCAGTCTCCAGTCTCCACCTCCAGTCTCCAGTCTCCAGTCTCCAGTCTCCAGTCTCCAGCTCCAGTCTACAGTCTCCAGTCTCCAGTCTCCAGTCTCCAGACTCCAGTCTCCAGTCTCCAGTCTCCAGTTTCTAGTCTCCAGTCTCCAGGCTCCAGTCTCCAGTCTCCAGGCTCCAGTCTCCAGTCTCCAGTCTCCAGTCTCCAGTCTCCAGTCTCCAGTCTCCAGTCTCCAGTTTCCAGGCTCCAGAAACATTTCAAATTGAAGTAAAAAAAAAACACACATGACATCAGCCATTATGTGTTTTTTATGATGTGGATAACCTTAAAGGCCGACACATAAGCCTTTTCTTAGGTCATCACCTAATCTCCTTTATATATACAATCATAGTTGTAGACCCGTGTGAAAACACGGATTATTGATAGACATTTTATAAAATAAATATTTTATAAAAAGTTCTATATTGACAAAAATATCTAAGTCAAAGACATGTCTCATTGAATAACCCGGAGAAAACCTTTACTTGTTTAGTCGTTCTTATGAATACATTTTTTAAGCAACTTTCAATATCAAGTTAAAAGTCTCATGCTAAACCCATGGGTTATTTTAGAATTTTCTATTCTAAGCATAAAATGCAAATCCCAATTTATATAGTCATCTACAAATATAATAAAGCGTCCAGTGGTTACCTTCACTGGTGGAGGATTAAATCATGACTGAAGTGACTCACTGGTGTGTTTCAGTAAACTTCATCGATGGTGGATACTCGCTGAAGGTTACTACTGAAACGGGTCACTGGACCTATGGCTGAAATAAAACTGGTGAGCTTCACAATTGGCCTCCAGATTGCTAACTAACAGGTAGTGCATTACTATCATGTTCATTTGTTTGTCATATGCTAATGCTTAAATACAATCTAGAAATGTACCTGCAAAAACTCTTGAAGTAGTTGTTGTGATACACTTAGGATAAGTTGTAGTGACTGGTAAGCTTCACTGGTCACTGGTCATTGGTAAGCTTCACTGGTCAAAACAACCTGAAGATCAAGTAAATTATTAAATACTCTTACTAATTAACATTGATTTCTCATTTAAATAGCTCTATGGAATAATACTCTAAATCAAGTTGTTAATCATATGAAAATATGATAAACTAATTTGACATTGATTTCTCATTTAACATCTAATACAAAAATTGATAATTAAAACCACCAAGTCTTCAATACCAGGCAACCCAAATATCTCTTCCAACAAAACCACCACATCCACAATATAAATAGCTAACAATTTTTATAACTACAAAAATTGATAATTAAAACCACCAAGTCTTCAATACCAGGCAACCCAAATATCTCTTCCAACAAAACCACCACATCCACAATATAAATAGCTAACAATTTTTATAACTACAAAAATTGATAATTAAAACCACCAAGTCTTCAATACCAGGCAACCCAAATATCTCTTCCAACAAAACCACCACATCCACAATATAAATAGCTAACAATTTTTATAACTACAAAAATTGATGAAGATAGATTGATGAAATGAGATGGATGACTAAGAATTGATGAAGATAGATTGATGAAGATGGATGACTAAGAATAAGATGAAGAAGCCAATAGAAAAAAACTTACAAAAAGTTTTTGTTCATTGTTTTGTATAGATCGGAATCAAAATCAAAAGAATAAATACAATAACTGTCAAAAAAATTTCAAAGATCTGAATAAATATTAATAACAATGAAAATTTGTTTGAAATGAATTTTACCTTGTTAGCTTAAAAGCAGATGGAGAACATGTTATTAAGTGAGGAATGAGAGAAGTTGATCAGAGATGACCTTCGCTGCCGTGGATCTGACCGGAGATGAGCTACCATCGTTGATCTGATCGGAGACTGTAACAACCAACAAAAAAAAAAAAAAAAAAAAAAAAAAAAAAAAAAAAAAAAAAAAAAAAAAAAAAAAAAAAAAAAAAAAAAAAAAAAAAAAAAAAAAAAAAAAAAAAAAAAAAAAAAAAAAAAAAAAAAAAAAAAAAAAAAAAAAAAAAAAAAAAAAAAAAAAAAAAAAAAAAAAAAAAAAAAAAAAAAAAAAAAAAAAAAAAAAAAAAAAAAAAAAAAAAAAAAAAAAAAAAAAAAAAAAAAAAAAAAAAAAAAAAAAAAAAAAAAAAAAAAAAAAAAAAAAAAAAAAAAAAAAAAAAAAAAAAAAAAAAAAAAAAAAAAAAAAAAAAAAAAAAAAAAAAAAAAAAAAAAAAAAAAAAAAAAAAAAAAAAAAAAAAAAAAAAAAAAAAAAAAAAAAAAAAAAAAAAAAAAAAAAAAAAAAAAAAAAAAAAAAAAAAAAAAAAAAAAAAAAAAAAAAAAAAAAAAAAAAAAAAAAAAAAAAAAAAAAAAAAAAAAAAAAAAAAAAAAAAAAAAAAAAAAAAAAAAAAAAAAAAAAAAAAAAAAAAAAAAAAAAAAAAAAAAAAAAAAAAAAAAAAAAAAAAAAAAAAAAAAAAAAAAAAAAAAAAAAAAAAAAAAAAAAAAAAAAAAAAAAAAAAAAAAAAAAAAAAAAAAAAAAAAAAAAAAAAAAAAAAAAAAAAAAAAAAAAAAAAAAAAAAAAAAAAAAAAAAAAAAAAAAAAAAAAAAAAAAAAAAAAAAAAAAAAAAAAAAAAAAAAAAAAAAAAAAAAAAAAAAAAAAAAAAAAAAAAAAAAAAAAAAAAAAAAAAAAAAAAAAAAAAAAAAAAAAAAAAAAAAAAAAAAAAAAAAAAAAAAAAAAAAAAAAAAAAAAAAAAAAAAAAAAAAAAAAAAAAAAAAAAAAAAAAAAAAAAAAAAAAAAAAAAAAAAAAAAAAAAAAAAAAAAAAAAAAAAAAAAAAAAAAAAAAAAAAAAAAAAAAAAAAAAAAAAAAAAAAAAAAAAAAAAAAAAAAAAAAAAAAAAAAAAAAAAAAAAAAAAAAAAAAAAAAAAAAAAAAAAAAAAAAAAAAAAAAAAAAAAAAAAAAAAAAAAAAAAGAAAAATGATAAGAGAAAAATAATTAGAAGACTCAAAAAGAAAGAGAGAAAGAGAAGATTGAAAGAGAAAAAGGTTGAGTGAAAAAAAAAGATCTGTAACTTTTGAGTTTTTTTTTTTTTTTTTTTTTTTTTTTTTTTTTTTTTTTTTTTTTTTTTTTTTTTTTTTTTTTTTTTTTTTTTTTTTTTTTTTTTTTTTTTTTTTTTTTTTTTTTTTTTTTTTTTTTTTTTTTTTTTTTTTTTTTTTTTTTTTTTTTTTTTTTTTTTTTTTTTTTTTTTTTTTTTTTTTTTTTTTTTTTTTTTTTTTTTTTTTTTTTTTTTTTTTTTTTTTTTTTTTTTTTTTTTTTTTTTTTTTTTTTTTTTTTTTTTTTTTTTTTTTTTTTTTTTTTTTTTTTTTTTTTTTTTTTTTTTTTTTTTTTTTTTTTTTTTTTTTTTTTTTTTTTTTTTTTTTTTTTTTTTTTTTTTTTTTTTTTTTTTTTTTTTTTTTTTTTTTTTTTTTTTTTTTTTTTTTTTTTTTTTTTTTTTTTTTTTTTTTTTTTTTTTTTTTTTTTTTTTTTTTTTTTTTTTTTTTTTTTTTTTTTTTTTTTTTTTTTTTTTTTTTTTTTTTTTTTTTTTTTTTTTTTTTTTTTTTTTTTTTTTTTTTTTTTTTTTTTTTTTTTTTTTTTTTTTTTTTTTTTTTTTTTTTTTTTTTTTTTTTTTTTTTTTTTTTTTTTTTTTTTTTTTTTTTTTTTTTTTTTTTTTTTTTTTTTTTTTTTTTTTTTTTTTTTTTTTTTTTTTTTTTTTTTTTTTTTTTTTTTTTTTTTTTTTTTTTTTTTTTTTTTTTTTTTTTTTTTTTTTTTTTTTTTTTTTTTTTTTTTTTTTTTTTTTTTTTTTTTTTTTTTTTTTTTTTTTTTTCCTTTGTAAAAGTCTCGTCAACCTTCATTTTGAGCCAAAATACCTAAGTCGGTTATCAATTGCTGAAAAACGAGTATTAGTGTGACCCGTATAATAGCCATCCATCCACCCCTCTCATCATTAATTTAAAAAAACAAAAACAAAAACAAAAACTTCAACACCCATTGCGTCTTTTCTCGCAAACAAAGGCTGAGGCTTCTTCTATTTACATCATCAGGTAAAATATCCACTAACTATCCATCCATCCATCCCATTTATTTTTATTTTTAAATTGATTGAGCTTATTAGATGTTTAATTAGAAGATTTAGGTTTTAGTAATTTTTTCTTCATTTACTGTTTCTCAACTAACCCTAATTTTTATTCTATGAAATTTATTTTATTTAATAACTTGGGTTTGTATATTTTGTGTTTGATGATAAGCTATTAATTTATATATCTATTATTTGCAATTGTTAACAATTCGTTTCGAGAAACACCCATTACTTGCTTACAAGAATTAGTGATTATAAATGCTAAAGCTTGCAAAAAGCTAGCAATTTTTATCGGATATTGACTGCGTGGGAATCAAACATGAAAACATTTTTTGTTTGTGATAGCAAACGGAACACGACAAGTCATTTGAAATGTATAACTTAGGTCGTCGTTCGGTTTGGAAACTAATCATGTTTAAATTTAAAGAACGCAAGTAAATTCATTCGATTCTAAGTCTGGACATGGCTGTTGTGATGGAAGTTTTTTGTTTTTGCTGCTTATATGTGTGTTCAGCTTCGTTCCGTCACCATTTTACAGAAATCATGGCACATAGGATATTAAGAGATGTTGAAGCTGATGGTTGGGAACGGTCTGACTTTCCAATCATATGCGAGTCGTGCCTCGGTGACAATCCTTACATTCGAATGGTAATCTCCTAACACTTGTTCTTGCTTTTATTTCACGTTTTTTTTTTTTTTCCTTTTTTCTCTGGCCTTTTTTTAGTATCCTTTTCAAAGTTGGAATTTAAGTATGTAAGCTGCTAGGCTCTGCTCTTTCAGTAGTAGTTGTAGGGTTTTTTTACACTTACACTGCTGACAACATATTGACAGGTCACAGACCGGAGAACTTTTTTTATTCAATCATTATTTTGTATCAAATGATGCATACAATCTAATTCTTTGGTAGTTCTGCTGCTGGGGATTCTTTTCCTTCCAGAGCCTTTGAGATGGTGTTGCTTCTTTAATATAGTCTGGGTTGGTTGGTTGGTCAAAACAGGTTTGGCTTTAACGGGTATCTTTTTGTACTATAAGTATGATCTGGGTAGTGCTGGTAATATCGTTTCTCTGTTTATTTGTTTTCTTTATAAGTTGTCTGCTTAAACAATACTATCGAATAAAAAGTCTGGATATCTGACAGGAAAAAAATTTAGGAGCTCACAATGTAAATAGATTTTGTGCGATGGTAAACTTGTTTGACCCGTAATATATTTGAACTGTATGATGTCACACACACATACAGACAGGCACTCAAGTTCACCGATCTACAAGTCAATAGTTTCATATACTGTTTTTTTATTGGGCTATCTTTCTCTTTTTTTTTGATCGGGCATTTAGGCTTCTTAAAAACCCATAAGATGGTTTTCTTTTCCTGCTTTTTTTGTTCTTTTTTTTTTATTAGGCAAAAATAGGGCATGCATGCTTAATGTGGTTCATTGTGCTTCAGTACATGGTTTTAACCAACTTTGATATGTGCGCAGACAAAAGCAAACTACGATAAAGAGTGCAAGATCTGCACGAGACCCTTCACAGTCTTCAGGTGGAGACCTGGCCGGGATGCAAGATACAAGAAAAGTGAGATTTGCCAAACTTGCAGCAAGCTGAAAAATGTTTGCCAAGTGTGCCTTTTAGATCTCGAATATGGTTTGCCAGTCCAGGTTCGTGATACTGCACTCAGTATCAACTCGAATGATTCCATCCCCAAGAGTGATGTGAACAGGGAGTACTTCGCGGAGGAACATGATCGTAGGGTATGTACTAATACATGTTACACTTGATCTATTAATTTTGCTATATAATTATTGTATTAAGATAATGCGACAATTCGTATGGTCTATATGCTCTTTCTTGTTAAAGATTGCTAGGAATCCCCATTTTGAGGTGTCCCTTGAACCTGGCAACATCCTCTGTTAGCTTTGGAGTTACAGAAAATTATAGGATGTTCAGAAAGAAGGGAAGGGGTGAGGCGGGGGACGTGGGGTTTGATGGGGGATATTCTGGCATTTGTAAGCAACTATACTACATTTTTTGAAATTGAAATAACAATCTTTCAATTACGTTCAAAAACAAGTAATCGAGTAATTTTGTCTTACCCTTTGATGGTCCATTGCAGCGAGTACGAACATAGTTATCCAAAGCTGAGAAGCATATAGTGTTCTTTTCTGAACATTAAAAGTTCAATATATTGCTTTGGAGTTATAATCTACCTTTTTCCCACCGAAAGTCATTATAGGATGTTCAGAAAGAAGGGAAGGGGTGAGGCGGGGGACGTGGGGTTTGATGGGGGATATTCTGGCATTTGTAAGCAACTATACTACATTTTTTGAAATTGAAATAACAATCTTTCAATTACGTTCAAAAACAAGTAATCGAGTAATTTTGTCTTACCCTTTGATGGTCCATTGCAGCGAGTACGAACATAGTTATCCAATACCCTTTGATAGTCCATTGCAGCGAGTACAGACATAACTATCCAAATTTGAGAAGCATATAGTTTTATATTCCGAACATTAAAAGTTCAATATTTTGGTTTCAAGGGGCAATAGATATAATGGGTTCCAAAACACGAGTTTAAATTCTCTTTATTTATTTTTGTGTTTTTATTCTTAAAGGACCAATCCTTTGATGGTCCATTTCATTACAAAGTATTTATACTTTTTGAAAAGTGAGATAACATCAACTATAAGTGTGGAACCAGTGGATTTCTTTTTTATAATTGTTTCATTTCTGTACCAGGCAAGAGCAGGTCTAGATTACGAGTCCTCATATGGAAAGGAACGACCGAATGATACAATTTTGAAACTGCAAAGGACAACACCATATTATAAGAGAAATCGAGCACACATTTGCAGTTTTTTCATCAGAGGTGAATGTACAAGAGGCGCCGAATGCCCTTACCGGCATGAGATGCCTGTCACTGGCGAGTTATCCCAGCAGAATATCAAAGACCGTTACTACGGGTATGTGACTTTCCATTATCTACTCACCCACTCGCCTCCACCACCACCACACACACACACACGCAACAACATTTTATATTATACGTGAAACACTTTCCATTAATTTACTGATATTTGTGAAACGCGACCACAATCTTCCAGGCATATGTGTGCAACATGAAGTTATATGCATATTTTCATATTCTTAAAAATGTACAATTAATACTAATCTGTACAAAGGCTCTGTAATTCCATATCTGCAGCATGCTTTCATTATGTTGCGTCATTTTATATTCTTGTAGCTGCGACCAGAGTTTCTTACGCTTATTTATTTTCTTTGGTTGCGATTTATGACAAGGTTTCTTACAAAAAGTTATTTATATAAAAGATCAGCAACCCATTGTTTAGCCCTCTTCATTCAGCGTAACTCAAATCTCAAACCTGAACACGGGGGTCAAGATATGTGTCATGGAACTAATAATTTGGTTATAGTTGCTTTAGGTCACAGTAATCAATTACTGGTTTTTGTAAAATGCGATTTTGATTCAGTGTCTGAGTCGAATAATTTTCATACTAGCTGTATCTGATCTATGTAATCTGTATTTCTTCAACATAAAAAGTTTCTTTGTTTCAAAGATAAACTTATCAGCCCCATCTTTTGACCCCTAATGTAATGACTTTTCACCCATTTTTTTCATTCGTGAGTGATCTTATGGTCAAAGATAAATTTTGATCTTATAAAGTACAACTTTTTTTAAAAAAATTATTATTATTTTACATGAATTAATACAAGACGTTTACCTAATTATTATTACAACTTCAAGAGTAGGAGCGCAGCCAGATACCAGACCGTGTATCGTTATCAACTGTTATTGGAATGTGATCAATTGATTTCACGTACTCAGTTTCAAAATACAAGTCCAAACGCCCTTTATCTATCTCTAACATTTTGCTCCGACTAAAATTAATCATGTTTACATGGATTTTTATGATTTGATATGCCATGTGTCTGTTTTGGTAACAGTTTCTATTATATTATGACAGAGTTAATGATCCAGTTGCCTTGAAACTACTGAACAAGGCAGGTGAAATGCCATCTCTGGAACCCCCTGAGGATGAGAGCATTAGAACCCTCTATGTGGGTGGGCTTGATGCAAGAGTATCAGAGCAAGACCTTAGAGACAACTTCTACTCTCATGGTGAAATCGAGTCCGTCAAAATGGTTCTCCAACGTGCTTGTGCCTTTGTTACGTACACTACTCGAGAAGGTGCCGAAAAAGCAGCGGGTGAACTCTCAAACAAACTTGTCATCAAGGGTCTTCGGCTAAAACTAATGTGGGGTCGACCACAAGTACCAAAAGCTGAAGGTGAAGCAGGTTCGGATGAAGCTAGACAGCAAGCAGTTGCACACAGTGGATTATTACCCCGGGCTGTCATATCACAGCAGCAAAACCAGTTTCAGCCACCAGGAGCTGCAGGTAGTCAGGACCAACAACATCCACCACAGATGCATTATTTTAATATCCCACCACCTCCGGCTCAGCATGGTAGGGCGTTCTATCCTTCTATGGATCCTCAGAGAATGGGAGCAGTGATCCATGCCCAAGAAGGAAGTGGGGCTAGTGGGTCAGGTAGTGGTCAAGATCAGAGGCATCAAGGTGGTCCGCAGTTTGCTGCATATCCACCGCCACCGCTCCCACCTCAAGGTGGTGGGCAATACTATCCACAGTATTTTCAACAAGGACCACCACCGTCATATGGGTATGGTCCACCTCCACCGTATCAACAATATCCTCCACCGTCTCATCCTTCCACAATGCCACCACCAGGAGCAAGCAGTGAACAACCTTATCAACAGAAAGCACCAGCAGAGGCAGCTGCAACAGGGCCTTCACCACAACAGCAATGAAGGTTAAGTTTTGATATAGGTGTATGGTTAAACTGCAACTTTTGCTCACAACAGTCCCTTGGATGAGTTATTTTTTCTTCTCCGTGCTACAATTGGTTTTGTAATGCACTCTGTATCTAGACGGTTGGATTCTAAATCACTGATTTTATTTTAGTATGGATATTTCTGCATTTGATAAAACCGTCTTGTCTTCTTGTTTTGTTAGATATTCTTCTTGTTTACATTCCTGAGTGCTCTTAGACTTGTGGCTGTGAGAAAGAAAAACAAGGAGTGAACACCTCTTCTGGGTGCCTCACTAACTCGTATCATGCCGTGGGAGAAAAGTCGCAATGGCTTTAACGTATTAGTCTCTACCAACTGATTTAGTGTGGTGGACGTGTGTGTGTGGATTAACATTATGTTTATAATCCAAGTTAATTAGTTAAAGTATATAGATAATGAATTAAGATTAAAAAAAAACCCAAAAAGAAGCAACAAGTTGTTGATAGTGTCACGCCTTATGATATTTTTATTTGTAGTATATATATCAAGCAACGCATGGTGTTGTCTTGGTCTTGTGAAGGGGGCAGTCGAAAGAAATTCAGGATTAGGTATATACTTTTTGTTCGGAGATAGTTGCCTAGTTGGTCACTTGGTCAACTTTATATAATAAAGTCTAATCTTTATATTTAACTGTTCTAATTAAATTATATATATTGGTGTGTAAAATATTTAGCTAAAAAATTTTCAAAATAAAAAAGTATCACGTGTGGCACAATGTTTACAAAATAAAAAAATATCATGTGTAGTGGCACAATGTTAAAAAAAGAAAAAAAAAATCATGTGTAGAAATGATTTTTGCGAGTGGTCCGGAGTCATTGCTAGCGCTGGTAAACCTTGGTGGCCACAAGGACATATTATTTTGCCCTAAGATATGAAATGGTTTTTTTTTTTTTTTTTTTAACAACTTGTATATGTAGAAATGACTTGAACACATTAACCAAACGTATTCTAGTTTCCAAATGTAGTGGATATTTGCCTCATGCCTGCAGCCATATGAACCTGAAGGTATCCACATAAATCCCATCCAACATTTGCTCTTTCAATAGAACTTTTGTAGTGCATCCATTGTTCGGGTATATGGAAATTAATGTGTATTAATTTGCTTCATGCATATGACTCTAGATAGATCTTCATATATTATTACAAAGTGTGTTGTATATACTGATGTACAATGCCCGACCAAAGTCTATTCAAAAGCAAATTTCCTCTACTCCACTTTTGAGCCTCCTCCATAGTCAAAATCTCTAGAAGTTCATAAACATGATGAGCAGTCCCATTCTCAAAAGTGGTGATTGGACTCAGCGGCATTGTCTCTTCATCGTCCGGTAGAGATCGACCACGTCAACAGCACAGTCAATCCGAGGGCATGACTGGCGGTGGAAGTCCCACTACCGTTCTGGAGCAAACTAGCTAAATGCTAGAGAAAACCCCCATGCCCCACCTCATTGGCAAGGACTTCCCAATATGCATTTCAAAGTTTTCGAACCCGTGACCAACATTTGGCTGAAAAACATAAGGGGCATTAAATGTCCAGTTGGGGTAAATATTGATATGGTGAAAAGGTCACATGATATACTTAAGCTCACATATAACGTTATGGCGAAAATTTATAATGAAGGTTCAAGCTTGAAAGAACGGGGCCTTTTTGTTTTAGAGGCCCAAGATAACGTGAGTAAAAAGGCTCCGGTAAATTCAGTGTAACTTGGGTTACGGGACCTTGTTTTGGGTGTGCAACCAGTCAAAACGACGGTTGAAACATCATGCAGAACATTTTGGCAAAGATCTGATGGGGCCTTGGTCATCTTTTAGACCCAAAATGTTGCATTTTATGAGTTATTGGTATATTGTGTTTTTATTTTAGCTTGTTGAACCTTTTGTTTGTGAGAATTTGTCTTTCTATACTCATTCAAAATTTTGGGTTTATTTTAAGATGGAGATCTTTTAAAGTTGGGGTGATCATCTCTTTTAAATTAAAATTAAGGGTCAAGATTCAAAGATGATTTTTGAGTTTTAACTTTTTACTAATAAAGTTGAAATAACTTTAGAGAATCTACATCTTTTATTTTTAGGTCTAAAAAGTTTGGTTTTTGATTATAAAATTTTGTTATTTTTTTTTAAATCATAAAATTTATGGTTGAGTGAAAAATTACCTAAACTTTTGATATTAATTTATCGAATCAATAATAAGTAAAAGAATTATTTCTGATATTAATGTGACTAACATGTTCAATTTTTGCTTATATTATATCAATTAACCATAGAGTTCATGGACCAATAAAAATTAAATTACGATTACGGAGAGTTGACATTATTTAATAGTTAAACATAAAACAAATACTTCGTTCCATGTGGAAATGAGATTAACGTCTGTTACAATATTCAACTAAAGAAATAAATCTTGAAGTCTTCAAAGTTCGATCAAACGTGTAGTGCTAAATAGCTACGTATTTGGAACACCTAATCCCACTTAATTTCTCCGATATATCTATTACTAAAGTCACCTTAAACAATATCCATTATAAATACATCATATTCACGTTCTAAACCTCTCTTACCATCACAACAAACTACATCTTTTCTTTCACAAAATACATTCTAAACTAACAAGACGTTAGAAAATACATATACATATATTTATATATATATATATATAGACACACAATGTCTCTTAGAGCTAGGCCAGTAGCAAATGCATCATCCTCATCCGAGGACGAGGTTGAGACAATCGTCCCCGATAGCCCTAGACCACCACCGACGCCACCACCACCAACTTTATCACAATGGGCTATATCACAAACATTGGCTAGTACCGCCCAACTAGCTAACCTCCTTCCCACAGGAACCCTCTTAGCCCTCCAAACCGTAACACCAATCTTCACAAACCATGGTTCGTGTGACGCTGTCACACGTCCACTCACCGCCATCCTCCTCATCTTTCTCACGTTAGCTTGTTTCATTGCAAGCTTCACAGACAGTTTCAAGTCAGACGGTCAAGTCTTCTACGGATTTGCAACGTTTAAAGGCATGTGGGTGTTTGATTCCCAAACCGCAGCAGCCTCACCTTCGGGTTTGCCAGATTTGAGAAAGTACAGGTTAACCGCGATTGATTGGATACATGCCTTTGTATCAGCCTTTGTGTTGGCAACTTTAGCTATGCGAGATAGAAGTGTGGTGAGTTGCTTTTATCCAAAACCAAGTCATGAAGTTCAAGAGGTTTTGGACATTGTTCCATTGGGGCTTGGTCTTGTTTGTAGTTTGGTGTTTGTAATCTTTCCTTCCAAGAGACATGGCATTGGTTATCCAGTCTCTCATTAGCTAGCTAGTTCAAAATTTCTACATTATATATTCTTTCAATCAATAAGAAACCTTGATCAATTATTAGATTTTCTTTTAGCTTGGATCCAGTCCGTTTGTACGTAACTATATAATGTCACATGTACACCTTGTATACATGGTTAATCACGATTTGATATAAGTTTCAATTACGTCTCTCATGGATAACCAATCAATATCATTGGTGAACTAATAAGTTAGCTAATTAGCATCATTTTTATTTTATTTTATATATGTATATCATGAGGATTGTTCATTTGAATCCTTATTTTTTGGTGAAATCCAAGGACCAAATCTTGGCCCTTGATTTATCCCCATCAATGGATGAGATTAATCCTCTTCTCTCCTCTCCTCTCTTTCTTTTCCGGCAAGACGGCCGCCGGCCACCACAACTTTCTTCTTTTCCGGCGAGACAGCCGCCGCCACCACCTCCTCCTCCTTCTCCGGCGAGACAACCACGGCGCCGGCGCCGGCAACAAGGGCGGAGCCCGTACCGTATCAAACCGCCACCATCTATTGGATCGCCGCCCATCAAATCCATATCATTCCCATATGCGTCCGGTGACAACCAGTTTAGAACGGATGAGGGCAACGCCCGTACCGTATCCACCGGAAAACGGAACTGATTATCGCCGGAGATGTCGTCGCCGCCGCCGGAAATGAAGATGACCGCCGGAGATGAAGATGACCACCAGAGATGTCGCCGGAGATGATTGGTGATGTCGCCGGAGATGACCGCCGGAGCTGAACAGTAAGTCGCCGGAGTTAAACAGTAAATTTACCTTTAATCTCATCCCTTGATGAGTGTTGATCTAATGGTTGAGATTAGATCCTTGGGTTTCACCAATTTTGATGGTTTCTTATGAATACCTGTATATCATATATCAAATTGATCAGATTCAACTATTATATCCTTCGTTTGACCACGAAATTACATAGTAATGAAGCACGGTCAACACTATGATCAAGTGAGATAATGGCGCGCATAGCTGTACCTTGGCGGCTTGATTTTTTTTTTTTAATGGAGTAGGTGGCAAGAAACAAAATCCCACCTCATTTACAGTTTTTTACATAATTTAAAATTATATAGGTTGATTAGTTTAAAACGTTTCATATATACCACTTTTAACCAAGATGGTTATATAGGTCTTAGATCATAACATCTAAACATGGTTAGAAAAAAAAGTTTGGAAACGGTCACAGAATTATTCCGGTGCCTACGTTTAAGTTTGGATAGATAAAACCTTATCCGTTTACCAATTTATACATCAATTTATAAATCTGACTTAGTTTTGACGTAAAAAAGATTTATATAAGGGGTGTCTTTGTTGAAAAAGATGCATATACGAGAGAAAGGTACTCGCGCGTTGCGGCGGTGATGGAGTTGATGGCGGGGTAGTGATCTAATGGCGGTGGCGGTGATGGGGTGATCTACCTTGACGGGCTCCGCCCTCGGATTTAAAAACTCGTCGAAAGTATATCGAATGACCTCTCTAATGAAAGAGCATGAAATTTTAAGAACATCCATATAATTTTTATAATTTATCGATGTACGTTTTTTGAGATAAAAGATTTTGAATGAATTAGAGGAATAAAATGATTTATAGAAGAGAGGAAAAAAAAATGAGTGGTTGAGATTTGAGGAGGGAGAAAAAGTATTATACTTATTTTAGGTAAATATAGATAGATAGGAGAGATTTGGGAAGTAAATGTTGAAACTTAAAATTTTAGACAAGGGTTATTTGCTTTATAATACGAGAGTAAGTACCTGCGCATTGCGGCGGTAAGATGGTAGGGTGATAGGTCATAGGTTGTGATAGGTCATAGATTGTGATATGTCATAGAGTGTGGTAGCCAAATGCTTTAGCCGTACGGGCTCCACCCTCGGATTTAAAAATTCGTCGAAAGTATATCGAATGACATCTCTAATGAAAGAGCATGAAATTTTAAAAACACCCATATAATTTTTATAATTTATCGATTTACGGTTTTTGAGATAAAAGATTTTGAATGAATTAGAGAAATTTATGGAGAGAGAAAAATGAGTGGTTGAGATTTGAGGAGAGAGAAAAAAATGATTGGTTAAGATTTGAGAAGAGAAAAAAATGAGTTGTTGAGATTTATTCTAAGGGTATTATGAATAAGTGATAGGGGTATTTTGGGGTTTTCACTTCTGTAAAGTTGAAAAAATGAATGGAACAAATGTTTTATAATGTAGTAGAGATAGATAAAGTTATATAACATGAATATGTGATGTGTTTGAGAAATGCTACATATATTGTCAATGTACATATACAAGGGTGTTATAAGGCCTTGGGGTAGGTGTGGAATTAGCCATCGTGTGTATCTTTTATGGAAGAAATGGTCAGATTCACCAAATACCAACTAACTAATTTAACTTTCTATCACATAATATAAGATATATTTGTTGATGCGGTAAGCACTTGTTTTTCTTATTTGTTTTAGAAGAGGAGGTGATCAAAAGTAATTTCAACTCGCTGATTGTTTTTCAAATTAAGTTCAAATATATTAAAAACAAGTTCATACACAATGAGTTAATTTCGGACTAAAAAAACACATAGATGATTGGGCTATCTGTGTCAATAATTGATGCCTATCTAGCCACAACGGTTACGTTCATGTCACTGATCGTTTTCTGCCACAATGCGTTGGCTCTTCGAATTGTATTTTTAAGAAACAAATTTCTAAACAAAAAATATACTTTTCAAAATTATCACTAGAATCCTTTAGGTTTGTGCGAAAGTTTTTTTTGATAATTTCCCATCTTATCTTTTTAAAAATTTAGAAAGTTAATATTAAAAAAAAAAAACAAAAAAAACCATGACAGTTGGTTCTCAAAAGGATAGTTACGTTTTATTGCAGTGTATAACCGTCCAACAAACCACTGGGTAATAGCCCAGTGGCCACCAGCCGCCACTTTCCAGGGGAACCTGGGTTCGAGTCTTGCCAAATGCAAACTTGAGATAATCAGGGGATTATTAAGTGGTTGAGAATCACTTGGACACTAGTCTGGCTGGGGGATTAGTGGGTACCAAATGGTACATGGGATCAGGAGGTTCTCATCCAATACCCCGTATAACCGTCCAACTATATAAAGCATGTTTTATTATGAATAACAAAAAGTTGTTATAGTTGCTTTGGATTTGTAATGGAAAATTTTAATTGAGCATTTGTTCAAAGCAATAGAAAATAAAATGCGCATTGATAACATGATAATCAACAAGACTACATAAATGATTGTCAAATCTCAGATCACTTATTCCAAAGTCGTATCAAGCTATCTTTTGTTGCCTACTATAACGTACCATAAGTTGAACACTACGATACACATGAGGTTTGCGTCTCCTGATACCTTGAAAAAAAGCCATGGAAATATAATCAATTAGTGACTAGAATGATAGAAATGTATACGAAAATTACAAAGTAAAACTTTATAACTGACTGAGTTTTTGATAAATTCAAACCCTAACTTTGAAATGTAGAAGATGTTTCAAAGCCTACC
Organism: Erigeron breviscapus; assembly: GCA_034093135.1. NCBI lineage: Eukaryota > Viridiplantae > Streptophyta > Magnoliopsida > Asterales > Asteraceae > Erigeron > Erigeron breviscapus. The sequence goes on along the minus strand of CM067174.1, from coordinate 114,989,684 downwards.
TATTTTGAGAATGATCCATACAGGAAACTCTGACACACACTTAGATGCATATGATTTATTATACATATAATTAATATTATAGGCAATAGAATTCAAGTGAAAGAAGTACCTGGTTCGTTTTTCTACCTCCTCGTTTTCCTTCCACGAGTCTGCAACACACATTTGGCTCATTAATTATGGAAAAAATATCTTAAGCCTTTGGATTACAGTAACGATATTAGAAAGAGGTCTGTCTACCTTTTTCAAAGGAACTTCATGACTAGATGTGGACGCCGGTTCAGACTGATTAGGCATACCCATTGGAACCGAAGTGCAAGCACCCTAATGGATGAAGTAATAGAAAACAGACTTTAAGTAATTAAAACACAGAGCATCGTTTACTTTATCATACTCTATGGAATGGATCATAGACTTACGGCATTGGGAAAACTCCCGGCAGGGAAATTTTTCTGCATGCTAGCCATCATTGATACCATTGTAGACATCTGAGCAGCCATCTGTGAGCATGTTTGCTCCACCGAGGCAAGTCTTTCCCGCATTTCAGCAACCTCTGCATTCTTCTCCTTAAACATCCTCAAAGCATCAGCACGAGTAGGAATTGCAGTCCCACGAAGAGAGGAGGCACCATTTGATCCAGGTAGGGGCACATCACCTTGGGTTCCAGATTTACAAAGTTGGGACTGTAATGAAGATTAAACAGATAAGAATACAAATGAAATGTATACAGAACAAATAGTACCATGTGCATAAACATTTTATACAACAAAGTCCATTAAATGACTTTAAGCTTCATACAATTACAGCAGCTGATGCTTCGTTCACAGGTTGACCATTCTTGTGTGTACGAGTCAATATAAATAGTTCCGCCCCAGAGGGTCCTTTCCCATCAGGCCTTTTTGTCCTCTGTCATGGTTGATGCAACCAGTTTATTAGTCATTGTGCTAGTATCTATAGAGGAAGAACCTTAATTAAAGAGTTATTTAAGATTATATACCTCTTCCTCTAGCAATCTGGCAAAGCTTTTTGTACCTGAGGTATGGTTGAACTTTACCTTTGCACGACTGGCCTTGGCTCTGGCACTAATACTCTGCAATATGCACACATATGCATAACTGACAATTCCCTTCAAATTTAATAAATATAAATTTAACCAATCTTCAATGTATTTTTAAAATCATGGAATGTGATACAACCTGCCATTTCTCAGAGCTCCACTTGGCAACAAGGAACGACCACTGATCAGGAAGAACCCTCACATCACGGTCGGCAAGCCGCTCCCTATCAGTTTTATGAGTGTCATAGCGTGTAGCCTTAAGAGTACACTTAAAGTTTTTCCATTTATTTTTAAGGGACGTAAGCACCCAACTCCGACAATCAGAGTCAATATCAAACTTTGTCTGCAATACATACACGAAATATACAACTGAGTGCGACACAAAGAAAGAAGAAAAAATTAAGACCAAATTACAAGGTTTCTAGATACCAGAACTTTCTGCCACATGTTTTCCTTGTTCTCTTCTGGCACTTCTCTCCAAGTAGGATAAATAAGGGGAGCCAAGTTCCCATCTCGCGCTGTGCGGCCCAGAAACCAGGTTAATTTGGATGCCTCGGGACCTACAGGCTGCCCCAGCTCATTGGTGACAACTTTTATACATCCTACTGTCGTTAATAGTTTATCGCAACGTGTGTTCCCTTGAATTTGGTATTTCCTTTGAATAAATGTCGCATCTGTTTTGACCCACTTATGATTAACCTTAGTCTGACATAATTTATAACCCAACCGGCTGTAAAAGAAAATGGAATATAGTAGATAGCTAACCAGGAGCGCCAATATCAGGCTCGGCCTGTTCCGACTCCGAAGATGTTTGCGGTATGCTAGAGCTCTGATGAGGTTCACCAGGCTGCAAATTGATCGGGACAACTGCATTCTCTGCTACTTGGTTAGAACCAGCATTGTTTCGCGGCAACAGGGTAGCTGTATTTGTAAGTGGAGGCCGTGGGTTGCATATCTGCTGCTTGTTGTGCCTCAAGTTAGAAGACTCTGTAAGGAATTCATTTGAAATTAAAACACATTTCAACATACACACATGACCTTCATTTATAGAATGTTATGCTAAAATCATTTCATGGGCTAATAAAAACTGTAAAACCAATCTCTTGTGCTCCAAAGCCTATTCGGCAGAACTATACCCTTCTGTTTTTCATTTTGATCTTAAAAATATATAAAATCTTGAAAGGAAAAACGATATACAAAGACTTGTGACTAAGACTTTTACCAGAATAGACGGTATTGAAAACCAAGAAGCCTTTCCTTGAGTAGCCAACGTTAACTTTATTCACATTCTATTCTCTCAGTTGCTTTTGTGTGGCCATGTAGAATATGTATTCGTGGATATGGAAAAGTTGTAGGTAAAGACAAAGTATGCAGACTAAATAACTATTTGGTTAATAACATTGTAAACGCAGATAATTTTATACAATATAATTTGTAAAGAGGGACTACATTCACCATAAAAAGAAATAAATTATTGATTTAGCAGAGGTAACAAGATTTTTAGGATGAAAAGCTATCAAAACTCCTATAGCCAATGTAAACTCAAGCTTGCCAAAAGTCAACAACAAGATTGAAAGTGATTATAATAATTAGTTGGGCAACTGATATAAAATATGCAAAGAGAGGAGGTCTATACAAAATTTAAGTTTCTGCGGAACACTACTAGCAGAAGATCAACATCGGCATACATAGGACGTAATCTTGTCACGTGAAGAAGTAAAAAAAATGTTTTAAAATGATTATCAAATGAAACAGTGCAGAAGATGAACTTAGATCCACTGCACAAGGGACAAGAAAAGGCAATATGGATCCAGAGGTTGTCAGAAGACTTAAAGATCCCTTTTCCAAAGCCTATTAAAGTTTAGCATCACGAGAAAGTTTTCAATTTAAGTGTTCATAATGAAGTCTTAAAAGCGAGTAACAACATGAACATTGACAAACACTACCAACTTCATTTGATTGGTAACAATCCAATATTACTTGATAAAAGTAAACATAACGAATTTGACACAACTTAATCAAGGAGAAGCTTGAGTGCGGTGAAATCTGCCCACTTTTCCTGCCAACTAAACCACAGACAGCTAACTTACTAACCAAATGTCTAGAAAAGAGACAATTAACTTCTTAGTAGACAAGATGATGATGGAAGAGTGGAAGAAATCATGCTTGAGGCATTGACATGAGTGGTAAAAATTGAATAACTAGTAAATCTACATCAAAAAGGTTGCAGGTTCAAGTCCCATCAAGGACAAATTGTATCAATAATAATGACTCAATATTGGTGTGTTTGGATGCATCTCTCTCAAAAAAAAAAACAAAAAAAAAAGAACATCATGATTGCTTGAAAAAGGTCTTTTAATTTTGTATAGCCAGTCTTGTCATTTTAGATCCCTCATAGTCCTGGTTCCACAAGGGAATCAACTTTTCTGCTCCCGTTTCTAAAAGTGGAGAACTAAAATACTCACATCCTCAAATAGCGTTTGCTTGACCCATAGGGAGCAGTTAATTTCTCGAACGAATGGCTCATGAATCAACAATAAATGACAACTTCAACTAAAAATGATTGACGTTTGTATATAATAGTAAAAAGCAGGTTATATGCAGCTTTACAGATTAGGTAAAGATCCACCTAGAAAAAGTGGACACATAGGAGCACTAAACACCACAAGTCACATTCATAAACCCATCTCCTATTTACCTCTAAATGGAAGATATTTATGGTAGCCTTGCGACACATAAACTGAGTAGCATATAGTTAAAGTAAGTGAAATGTCAAGACTGGACGTTTTTTTGAATACAATACTACTAAACAGAGAAGGTGAACATTAAGTTAATTATTTGAAGTATAAGAAAAATCCTTGGATAGACATTAACAGAAATTCTAAGAATTTAAAGCACATATAATAAATAAAAAGCAGGGGAAAAAACATTTATTCTTGAGAAGTTGTGATGACAATAAAAGAAAATCTTAACAAGGTCCCCTAATAAGAGAAGATGATATGAACCATTCAAACAAGCATGGAAAAAGTATCAACATAACTAGCACTAGAAGTACTTAGCTACACTTTCTAAAAAGCATTTGTCGCTAAATTTAGCATAGTACTAGAATTGCATCGTGTGAGAATGACAATGGCAGGGATCTTACCAGCAACAGCTGCTGATTGTTTGTTGTCTAATCCGGCTGCTTTCCAGTACTTTGTGAACAATGTCTGCACCCTTTTCATGAGCTCCAAAATGTGATTGCCTTTCTTATTATATATGAGACAATTGTTCCAAATATACTGTACATCCTGAAACACTTCTGTTGCATTCATGTACTTGAGACCATTCTCTAGGTTGTAGTATATTGTACCAAAATCCATAGGTGTCTTGATAACATCAAAGTAATCCTGGGTCAAGCCCCACGCAAATCATTAGGTGACACAAGATACTAAACATAACACTCTTTGAACATCAAACCCACACACTCTTCTCTTCGCCCTAGTACAAGGTGGAACAAAATACTAACATATATTTCGTGGTTGTCTATCATATGTGATAATCCTAATGCATACTGACTTACTTAAGGAGCTACTTATTAATGTAAACTTCTAAAAAATATACCAAGATATCTCAAATGTCAACAAATACGCTCCAAAGTTAATGTAAGTTACTTAATTAGTCTAACTACAAAGTGCAGACGTTCAAAGAAATTTTATGATCGCAAACAACAAAGGGGATGGAATTTCAAACTTAACAATGAAAAGTGAATTGTGAAAATAGGTGTTCCTGTTTTTTTAGGCTTGTCAGGATATTAAGTTTCTGGTTTTGTTCTTGTATTTGCAGATTTGTCATCTCGAATTTGGTTATATCGTGTTAATTTCAGTAATTAAATTAGTAGATTTCCAGTTTCTATTCCATTGCCGGGAAATCAAATGGCTCCTCAAACCCGAAGTAACCCAGATTCATGCACTTCCAATCCAAACAACCCAGACCCTGTGGCTGCTCAATTGGCAGCCATAGCATCATCTATGGAATCACTGCAACAAGAGGTAGCAGCAATCAAAACGCAGCAAGCCAAACAAAAGGAAGCAACAGTCAATCGATTTGAAGACGATTGACTGCAACAAGACGGTGGTAACCACCGTCACTATAGACCTTAAAATAAAATCGATTTCCCAAATTTTAGTGATGGAGACCCGCACAGTTAGATTCTCTATGCAGGAAATATATCCGGTATTACAACATGCCGGAGGAGGAACGCGTGGATGTTGTAGCAATGCATCTAGAAGGTGATGCTTGAGATCTTTACTCACGGCTCTCTACTCATCGATATATCGAGTATTTGGAAGAGTTACTTCGTGCTCTCCAGAAGAACTTTGATCCTGCCGAGTTTCAAAACCCTGATGAACATTTGTGTAGCATCCGACAAACAGGTACGATACAAGAGTACCAACAAGAGTTCCCCAAACAGTCCTCAACGGTTACTAATTGGCCCGGACACTGCCAATTAGGGGTATTCCTCAATGGTCTCACAGATGATCTCAAAGCCGATGTCAGAATCCATAAACCAAGAACTGTTTATAAGGGTATGAGTATCGATATCGAGTTTGAATCCAAGGTTGTTCACATAAAATATGGGAAAAGGCTGCCTCTTCAGCCAAAACAGAGCCGGTATCTTCAATAGCAATAGAAACTTCCAACGTGCTGCCCTCGATTGCTGCAGCCCAGAGACTAACTGAAGCCGTCATTCTGATGCTGAAAAACAGTTAACCAGGGCCGGTGCATATGAGGAGAATGTTTTCGATGTGGGAATAAATATGGTCCCCGACATCGTCGTGGACGTTCAAACTCCTTGAAATTTCCAACGAGAGAGAAGGTACAGTACAAAATGAACATGAATGCACCTATGAACTGGCCAAGATCAGCCTCCATGCGTTATTTGGTCAGTTTTCTCTAACCACCATGAAACTTCGTGGCATTTAGACATGGCAGAGGTCCTAATTCTGGTTAATAGTGGGTCCACACACGATTTCATTTCGGATAAGCTGGTTAGTGACCTGAAACTCATCACCCACTTTCTCTCTCCTTTCGGCGTCCAAATTGGGAACGGTGATGCCCTCCGATGCAACCAGGTCTGCAAAGATATTGTGCTACAAGTTTCTGACCAACCAGGAAAACAAAACTTCTATCAATTTGCCTTGGGGTGAGCCGATGAAGTACTTGATATTCAATGGTTAGCAACACTTCACACAGTTCAGGCAAATTGGAAGATGTTCATGAAGTTCACTTTGGATGGTAAGGAGTACAAGCTCCATGAATTTTCCTCCAGATCGTCAGCCATCTACCACATTTAGCCACCTCGGTACTGAAACATTTGAGTTGGACGCGACTGGACCAGCAGCTCAGTTTTCTCACAACCGACTTGAGGGAGATTTTGGGGCAAGATGTATTGATACAAACCTGGACCCAATGTTGGGTCAAACCGGGTCAGGTCAGCAGCTGTATGGAGGAAAAAGGGGTGGGAGGGAAATCATATAGTGGAGGAAAGGAATTCAAATTAGGAAGTGGATCATAACTGCCCACTACATATAACTGCTCAGTAATGTCAGATTGTCAGTATTATACATAGGTATTTTCCTGTTTTTATAGGCTGGTCAAGATATTAAGTTCCTGGTTTTGTTTCATGATCTCATCGCGAATTGGCTAATATTGTGTTAATTTAGTACATTTCCAGTTTCACTCATTAACATTTGGAACTTGTTTTTCATAGGTCTAAAGTTTGATTTTCCCAAATGCTATCAACTCCTCAAAAAAGGCCATATCCTTTGGGCAAAAATCCAAAGATTTGCCCAGGCCATTTGAAGGGAGATTTTGCATCAAGCCCATGTAACCGTTTTCACAAGCACGATAACACAATCAGTTATATAAATCCACAGATAAATGAATATTAACATGGAACTCCTACATACTTCTTATAAAATCATAAATTTGAAGAAACAAATTAAATGAATCAATAGACCAAGCAATAAACTTACAGGTATACCAAGTGCAACAGGATCAACAGGTTGATTAAACGGAGCAGCTGCATCCAGTTTCATGGTCTTTTTTATCACCTACAGGTAGCGGGAAAAAATGTCATCTATACGTGTAAAGCCGTGATGTGCAACGTGAACAAATATGTTGATTGTAGATAATAGAAAACATAATAAAGCGTATACTTCAAGGGCAGCATTAAATTCTGGAGTTTGATGTCCTCGAGTTTGGTTCACATCGGATTGCCCCATCTGTCCATATACTTCAGGGGAAGCATTTAATTCTGGATTTTGATGTAGGCGGGTTTGATTCACATGGGACTGCCCCATTTGTCCATTAGTGACAGAATTAGCTACCAAGCTCCGTGACAAGTTACCTATGCCACCGGAATCTTTGGATATCTCTCTAATAATGGTGGCAATCATTTTACCCAATACATCCGGATAACTTTCCGTATTTGCATTAACATTGTTTTCCGTCTCTAAATCTGCTTGTTTGCCCCTAATACCAGTACCAGTGCTCAGAGGTCCGGTTTCCATATGTGGAGAGGTGACATTTTCGTCTGTTCTTCCGTGAGATACAAACCTGTGGCTGGTTTCAGGTTCCGCTACTACAGCAGAAGGATTACGAAGTGTGATCTTTGCTGGCGGCCTATACGTACGTTTCCTCTTCATTGTTTATGTGTCTAGCAATCCTAGACGTATCAATCACACACAGACAAGATCTAGCTTATTAGGTCAAATCATTTTATTTTATTTTGTTCAAAATATGATCAATACATGCATAAATAGATACAGGTCATATTTCTCTCTCTCTCTTCTCTCTCTCTCTCTCTCTCTATATATATATATATATATATCATATACATATATAATTAGAAAAAATTAAGTTAGAATCTAATTGGGTAATAATTAACCCTAACTGAATTGAAGTGAATACAAATAAATGGTTTAAACTAGAAGAAACAGTTAATTTAAGTATGTTTTACGAACCAGATGCGTTGGTGGTGGCGCTGCTGCTGCTGCTGAGCGACTTAATTGAAAAGAAGTCACAGAGTAAAGTTAAGTAGTGACGGATTTAACAGCAAAAAGTAGCTACGACGACTTTAGTTACTACTCTTTCTAATTATAATTCTTTTTTTTTAAAAAAAGGCAGCAACGGATAAATAGCTAACATTCCCACGCGGATGCGCTCACGCCGGTTTGACTCCTGACAATGCCCTAAAGGGTTTTTCTATTTATACCCGTGTGCCCGTGTCAATTACACTAGTTGTTAATGATATTTTCAACTAAACGTATATATAAAAAACGAGAATTTTACCCGCGCGTTGCCGCGGAAAATGATAATTATCATATTTAACACTATATATGGTTGTTTCGTTACGGACCAGGGTAAAAAGTCTAATTGTTTTAGACTTTCAGTTGCTTCTCTAATTACCAGGGCAAAAGAGAGTGTAACTTTTCTCTTTTAAAAGGGTTTTGTAGTTACTTGTCTAATTACCGGGGCAAAAACTATAATTATTTTTCTCTTTTAAAAGAGTTTTTGTAGAAAGGGGGAAAAAATAGACCAAAAAAAAAGCAAAAAAAAAATAGTGTAATTATTTTAGACTTTTAGTTACTTGTCTAATTACCGGGGCAAAAAATAGTATAATCTTTCTCTTTTAAAAGAGTTTTTGTATGCAAAAAGTTAGACTAAAATGATAAAACCTAAAAGTTAAGTGGTAAAAATAAGAAACTCTAAAAGTATACAATCGTAAAAAAAAATAAAAAATAAAAAAAAACCACAAAAAGACAAAATAGGAACAAGACAAAATAGCTGATATCATGATGACGTCAGTGGCCGCTACTGTTCATAAGGCGACTGCAATTATAATATTAATAATGTTAGAAAAATCAAATTAAAAGAATATAATTTCAAAATATTGAACGCATATATTGTATTTCTTCTTTTATAATATTTTTTTAGACAATATTTGTTTATATTTTTTATCTGACATATGTTGTTTATGATCACATTAATATACTTTTTGATTTAATCGAGATCTTGCAACGTGCAATCGTCCGTGTTTAAAAACGGGACGTTGGAACTATAAACCAACTTTTGATTAAAAAAACAAGTTAATAGTACTTTACATGAGCACTGTACATTATATTTCTTATTCAACAAAGTGTCAATGTCAATTTGCCAAAAAATAAATAAACTTTAAAAACTATGTAGATTACGATCCAATAAAAATAAAAAAAAACATAATAGAAATTTAAAAAAAATTAACCAAAATAACACAGATAAAAAATAAAATAAAAAATAAAAAATAAAAAAATAAAAAATAAAAAATAAAAAAAATTATTAATTTAAAAATTATAAATTATGCAAAAATCGTCGTTGACTTTTGCTAATCATAGTATTGAGTCTAGGATATGATCGTTACAAACTTTATTATATTATTATTTATTTAACTTTTTTATTATATTTTAATATCGTATATACATGCAATATATTTAAATAAATATATTAATATATTTAAAAACTCTTTTATACATACTTAATATTTATAATTTATATACTAATTGAAATGTAATATAGTATATAATTTTAATTTTTTATGAAAGAAAAAAAGTTAGAATATATGTTGAAGTTTTTTAATTAATTAAATAATGAAAATTTATAAATTGTCTCAAGTTGATACTACAAATTATAATAATTATAAATTAAGTATTTGTGAGGCTAAAAAGAGTAATTATTGATGGAAAAAAATTATAAATTAGTGAGACTTTTTTCTCAACAAATACATAACATACCAGATTAATACCCGGTCGGTGACCGGGTTAAACGAATAGTTATGTATTTACAATAACGAAAGGTGTATTATTTACCTTCGACCTGCCAACCCACCAATCACATTTGTTCATATCTAATCTGGGTTTGGCTCTTAGGATGTCAGGTTGATCCACCAACACATAATTTTTTTTTAGTTAATTTAATTATAATTAATACGACCCATTTGACCAAAAACTAACATATTTGAAATGCCAACTTGCTAACCCACTTGACCTAGGAATAACCCATTAAACCCACTTTGACTCAAAAATACCCATTTGAGCTGCAAACCCGTTAACTCTCTTGACCCAAAATAACTCATTTGACTCACTTGACTGTAACACCCCGTCTTACCACAACACAATATTCTCTGTTTTGCCCGCAGGCTCACGGCTTTGTTTTTGGTTGCTCGGGCAAACTTTCCAGAAGGCAGAAGGGTCACCCATATGGCATTGCTGCCGCCCGAGCACGCTTAGCTGTGGAGTTCTCCTCTCATCCACAGCCAATACGCCTAAAACGCGTTGTTTTATGTAAGGCCAATGACTCGTTGAGTTATGCAAGTGCGCCATACACTCCCGACAATCCTAAGGGTTGCTCTGATACCACTTGTAACACCCCGCCTTACCACAACACAATATTGTCCGCTTTGCCCGCAGGCTCACGGCTTTGTTTTTGGTTGCTCGGGCAAACTTCCCAGAAGGGTCACCCATTTGGCATTGCTGCCGCCCGAGCACGCTTAACTGTGGAGTTCTCATCATAGCTTTGCCTGGGCGATATTTAATTTCACAATCGTAATCCTTTAATAACTCCATCCACCGCCGTTGTCTAACATTCATGTCCTTCTGAGTAAACACGTACTGTAAGCTCTTATGATCCGTGTATAGGGTACACTTCGTACCATACAGATAATGTCGCCACAATTTTCAGAGCAAAAACAACAGCAGCCAGCTCAAGATCATGAGTAGGATAATTCCGCTCATGTGGCTTCAGCTGTCGAGAGGCGTAAGCGATAACTTTGTCTCGTTGCATTAATACACACCCTAACCCCGTGATGGATGCGTCACTATAGACCACTAAATCATCGGTCCCTTCGGGTAAAGCTAGAACCGGAGCTTCACACAACTTCTTTTTCAACGTCGTGAAGGCTTTCTCTTGAGCATCGGTCCACACAAACTTCACACCTTTCTTCGTTAATTCAGTCATTGGCTTGGTAATGCGCGAGAAATCTTGAATAAAACGTCGATAATAGCCAGCCAAACCGAGAAAACTCTTAATTTCAGTAGGAGACTTAGGCTGCTCCCACTTCGACACCGCTTCTATCTTCGAAGGATCTACCTTTATACCATCAGAGGAGACGACATGGCCGAGGAAATGAACTTCCTTTAGCCAGAACTCGCACTTGAAGAACTTAGCATATAGCTTTTTCTCTCTGAGGACTTGAAGGACAGCTCTCAAATGCTCTCTATGTTCCTCTTCCGACTTTGAATACACAAGGATGTCGTCGATAAAAACAATAACGAAATGATCCAAAAAAGGTCGACAGACACGGTTCATTAAATCCATGAACTTCGCTGGAGCATTTGTCAAACCGAATGGCATGACAAGGAACTCATAGTGACCATAACGAGTTCGGAACGCTGTTTTGGCTACACTTTCTTCTTCAACCTTTAATTGATGATAGCCAGACCGTAAGTCAATCTTTGAAAAACAGGAAGCACCTTGAAGTTGATCGAACAAATCATCAATGCGAGGGAGTGGATATTTATTCTTCACCGTTCTTTTATTCAGCTCGCGATAATCGATACACATGCGCATGGATCCGTCTTTCTTCTTTACGAAAAGGATAGGAGCACCCCAAGGAGAGGAACTCGGACGAATGAAACCTTTATCTAAAAGTTCCTGAATTTGCGTCATTAACTCTTTCATCTCCGTCGGAGCTAATCGATAGGGAGCTTTGGCTACAGGAGTAGCACCAGGAATGAGGTCAATAGAAAATTCAACTTCACGATCAGGAGGAAGACCTGGAAGATCTTCAGGGAAAACATCTGGAAACTCGGAAACAACTTCAACATCAGAAACTGTAGGCTTCGCGATACGAGAATCAATTACATAAGCTAAGAAATGTGACTTAGTTTGCCGTATACAACGAAGAGCTTTCATCATAGAGATCACCTTAACAATTCCCGGCTTCTTGTCACCATAAACACAAACACCTTTACCGTCAGGAGTAGCGATACGGACTATCTTCTTCGAACATAAGACGACAGCATCATTTTTAGACATCCAGTCCATACCGAGAACAACATCAAAACTAGGAATGGTAGTTGGTAACAAATTAGCAGTAAACGACCGACCCTCTATCTCTAACGGACAATCAGAATAACCCTCTCGTATAATAGTCGTTGCACCGTTAGCCACTTCTACTTCTATAGGACACCGTAAGGAACTAGTAATCATGTCTAATTTAGGAGCAAACATAGTAGACACAAAAGATTTGTTCGCACCAGAATCAAATAACACATTAGCAGGTTTGGAGTTAACAATAAGAGTAGCAGTAACTACCTGGTCGTCTTCTTTGGCCACTTCAGTCGTCATCTGATATACTCGGGCTTTGGCCTTGGGAACTTCCGCTTTCTTTCCATCATCCTTCTTCATTTGCGGACAGTCGGCAATACGGTGCTTGGTGTCTTCACATTTGTAACACCTCGCTTTATCAGTACATTCATCAAAAGTATGACCCTGTGCTCCACACCTATTGCACCTGCGGGTCTTAGCAGAACACTGACCAGAATGAAAAGCCTTGCAGCTAGAACACCATTTTCCATCCTTGTCTGTCTTTCCCTTGTCAGAGGACGAAGATCCCTTGAACTTCTTTCCAAAACGATTTGATCCACCAAACCTCCTCTTATTGCCAGACTTCTTCTCATCATCTTTCTTTTCCACTTTCTTATCCGCAGCAAAATCATCATCAAGCTTTTTAGACTCTTTGATTGCTTCTGTTAGAGTCTTGTGCTGCCTACAAATACCACGATAACTCGGAGGCAAACCATCGACATAACAGGCAACTTGATCTGCATCAGTTCGGAATAAATGACCCACAAACTTCATTTTCTCCATAAAGGAACGAGCATAATCATTGACTTTACCAATTTCAGCCGTCAAAGCACGAAACTCTTTTTCCATCTTGCGCTGTTCATGAGCCCCGATATACTCCTCAATAAACTTCTGCTTGAAGGTAGCCCATGTGATAGCAGATACCATATCTGGAGTCATCGAAATAGTAATGCTCTTCCACCAATCTCGAGCACCTTCTTTCAACATTCTACTCGCACACAACACCTTTTTATCCTCTGGACAGTCACAAGCTTCAAAGACCATCTCAGTATCATCAAGCCATTCCATACAGCCTACTGCGTTAAGTGTTCCATTGAATTTCTGAGCTCCACACTTCTGGAAACTTTCGAACTTAAATCGAGGAGCTTGAACTACATTAGGAGGAGCCACATCAACATTAACAGGGGGAACGACAACATTATCCACTGGTGGCTCAGTGTGGTGAGATGGCACTGAGTAGTTGCCATCAGTTCCTTCAGCATTCTCAGCAAGAGCGTTGTTCAGTTGCTCTTGAGTCTGTGCTAACTGGGCTTGGAGAGTCAGCACAAGATTGTACAGTTCAGCTGCATTAGGGATTTGCTCCACCACTGCTTCGTTAACTCTAGGCGGATTGCCGGGAGGTGGAGGCATAGGACCTAATGGGCTTGGCTGATTGACTTGCTGGGGGTTTCCTCGATTTCTATTCGCATTGGCTGCAACAGCAGCAGCATTGGCAGCATTACTAGCACCGGCACCTGGATGGACAGGTGGGGTAATGCTTGCAGTAACTCCATCGCGTCGTGAGTTGCCTTGACGAGTGTTAACCATCTTTCCTTCACTGAAAGATAGAGTCGATAAGCGCAAAGATAAGGCTAAAACATACTTCGTATCGTAAACATCTCATAAGCCCTATCACACTCGCACTCGTCCCAACCCATCCTATATCATCTTACGTTAAAGCTAAGGCATCCTACAAATACCTAGCATGCGCATCTTAAGTTTAAGTCCAAACCCTATGGTCAATAGGCCTTGGTTCACTTAAACTACTTCTCTGATACCAAATTGTAACACCCGTTTCGTAAAAATATGGATTTCCAAAAATTTTCGCCTAACGGCGTCAATAAAGCGGAAACAGTTTATTAAAAACCTCAATCAATGAAAACAGTTGAGAAACATAAGTGGTGTTACTAATAGCATCAAATCAGTAATAAAAGAAATCCATAAGATTGCCCAACATAAAGCAACCATAACATAGTCATTACAATAGTTCCATAAAGGAAATCATTAACATTAAGTCTATGCGAAGTTATTGGGTAAACTAAGCCATCTTGATCATCTACCCATCTCTCGCCAAAGCTTCACACGACATCTCACTGCTTAACCTGAGGGGTGTCAACACATAAGAAGAAACAAGTGTTAGCTATAAAGCTAAGTAAGATAACACCAGGTTTAAGCAAAACATTTCATCCATTAAACACGTCACTTTAAAACATTACGTCATTTGATTTAGGCATTTATATCACCACATAACGTATCCATATCACATATAAGCATAGAGTCTATGACCCTAAGTGTGCCTAATCAATTTCGTCATTTCATCTCATCTCATTAGGTTGTGACTAGGTCACCGTTAAGTTGTAACCGAAGTTACCGTTAAGGAAAGACAATGTCGATCCATGAGTAGCACGTTATGTTCATAACATTAGGTGGGTCATCAGGCCACCCGAACTACTCGCCACATATGACTTGTTGCAAGGAGCCACCCGAGCAACCATTTTAACGTACCCTCCCACATACGGGCACTACGTACTCTCCCACATGCGAGCACGATTTATACGTACCTATTACCACAGCCAGGCACGGGTTATGCATAACACTTAACATCTAATTAGCTCGAGCATTTACCACGTTTAGTTTAGGTTTCCACATTAATCCTAAACTAATCCACATCTATCATCTTTTCACGTTAGGGCCCTTAAAACGTGCACGTGTCATGGCAACCTAAAAGGTCTAGTGTTCTAGATGAACAAGCCACATATACATGCACATATCAACATTACAACACGTCATTAACCACCGTTCATTATATCATATCACATCATATCATATCGTTAAGCATATCATCATCATTGCATATCATATCATAACCATGTGTACGGGGAAGCATTTTAGGCATAAACATCGTCATCATTAATCCCCGAGTACCTCCCATATCAACCCAACCACATATGAGTTATACATTACCGTTTTGGAGGTTATAGTTTACAAACCATTTTCGTTGCACCCTCAGCGTGACAAAAGTAGTGTATCTTACCTGGTAGTAGTATGTGCGCGCAAACAAAAGCTAACAGTGCTTAATAGTAGTCCCCGACACCTATCGTACATTAATATATAAAATATAAGTCATTTAGGACCTTAAATGGACTTGAAAACGAACTTAACCCTCTAAACGAATTTAGCATTCCAGAACGAATTTAACACTTAAAACGAATTTAGATTCCAACGAATTACCAAAACGAATTTAGCATTCCAAACGAACTTTAACACTTAAAACGAATTTAGCATTCCAGAACGAATTTAACACTTAAAACGAATTTAGCATTCCAGAACGAATTTAACACTTAAAACGAATTTAGCATTCCAGAACGAATTTAACACTTAAAACGAATTTAGCAAGCAAAACGAACTTAAACCCTCTAAACGAATTTAGCATTCCAGAACGAATTTAACACTTAAAACGAATTTAGATTTCCATTAGGCCAAAACGATTTTAAGCTTTCAACAACAAACGAAAATGACCCCAAACGAAGTTAAACTTCGTTGGGCAAACGAAAATAGCCATCAGGAAACGAATTTAGCTATCAGGAACTTAACTTCGACTAGAATTCGTAAAACGACTTTGTTCTTCATTTTTCCAGAAATCAATCGACTTGGGCTTCCCCAAAACACGTTTTTGACATTATGAAACATCATTGATCATCCAGATCGATTACAAACTTATTTAACACCATTTTGAACCTTAATTAATCAAAACACATAATAAACCCTAATTCTTTCAAAACCCTTTTTAAAATCAGATTTGATTCGTTATAAAACATCTTTAGATCTGAAAATACAAATAACAAATCATGGATTACCTGCACAAATGATAGCCGATCTGATTCAATACAAAACACTCGATTGTATGACCCAAAACTTGAAGATTTTGCTTAAAAAATCAAGAAGGGTTTGGAGAGGCTTAATGTGTGTTTAAGATTAGGGAAAATGGCTGAAACTAATCAGAGATTAGGCTACCCTAATCACAATTTTCGTTTTTAACTTTACACCTTTGGCAAAACTAGTCCCTGGACTTCATATTGACTTTATTTCGCTTGAAAACACCTATTGGGGATACATATAACACACTAAAGCACTTTCACACACTACATAGGCCTTCTACACATCATTTAGTCCACTTTATTGTCACTCATTAAAGATAATTAAATCTCACATATAGGGCATATAACATATAAACACACATTTTACCACATAACATATCACGGACTTAGAATTTGACCTAACGACGTTAGTCAACATATACGATTAAGTTTTGGGATGTTACAATATTAGTTATAGCCAGGATCACCCTTGTATGTCAGCGATGTATGCTTTCACACCCCCTCAACACAACTGAACGTCCTCGTTGAGTTATGCATGTGCGCCATACACTCCCGACAATATCCTAAGGGTTTCTCTGATACCACTTGTAACACCCCGTCTTACCACAACACAATATTGTCCGCTTTGCCCGCAGTCTCACGACTTTGTTTTTGGTTGCTCGGGCAAGCTTCCCAGAAGGGTCACCCATAAGACATTGTTGCCTCCTCGAGCACGCTTAACTGTGGAGTTCTCCTCTCATCCACAGCTATTACGCCCAAAACGCGTTATTTTATGTATGGCCAATGATATTACTTATAGCCAGGATCACTATTGTATGTCAGCGATGTATGCTTTCACACACCCTCAACACATATAAGGGGGATCCTGGCTATAGATAATATCAATGGTCTTACATAAAACAACGCGTTTTGGGCACATTGGCTGTGGATGAGAGGAGAACTCCACAGTTAAGCATGCTTATGATGGCAGCAATGCCATATGGGTGACCCTTCTGGGAAGTTTACCCGAGCAACCAGAAACAAAGTTGTGAGCCTGCGGGCAAAGCGGATAATATTGTGTTGTGGTAAGGCGGGGTGTTACAAGTGGTATCAGAGCAACCCTTGGGATTGTTAGGAGTGTATGGCGCACTGGCATGACTCAACGAGGACGTTGAGCTGTGTTGAGGAGGTGTGAAAGCATACATCGCTGACATATAAGGGGGATCCTGGCTATAGAAAATATCAATGGTCTTACATAAAACAACGCGTTTTGGGCACATTGGCTGTGGATGAGAGGAGAACTCCACAGTTAAGCATGCTTATGATGGCAGCAATGCCATATGGGTGACCCTTCTGGGAAGTTTACCCGAGCAACCAGAAACAAAGTTGTGAGCCTGCGGGCAAAGCGGATAATATTGTGTTGTGGTAAGGCGGGGTGTTACAAGTGGTATCAGAGCAACCCTTGGGATTGTTAGGAGTGTATGGCGCACTGGCATGACTCAACGAGGACGTTGAGCTGTGTTGAGGAGGTGTGAAAGCATACATCGCTGACATATAAGGGGGATCCTGGCTATAGAAAATATCAATGGTCTTACATAAAACAACGCGTTTTGGGCACATTGGCTGTGGATGAGAGGAGAACTCCACAGTTAAGCATGCTTGGGAGGCAGCAATGCCATATGGGTGACCCTTCTGGGAAGTTTGCCCGAGCAACCAGAAACAAAGTCGTGAGCCTGCGGGCAAAGCGGACAATATTGTGTTGTGGTAAGGCGGGGTGTTACAAGTGGTATCAGAGCAACCCTTGGGATTGTTAGGAGTGTATGGCGCACTGGCATGACTCAACGAGGACGTTGAGCTGTGTTGAGGAGGTGTGAAAGCATACATCGCTGACATATAAGGGGGATCCTGGCTATAGAAAATATCAATGGTCTTACATAAAACAACGCGTTTTGGGCACATTGGCTGTGGATGAGAGGAGAACTCCACAGTTAAGCATGCTTATGATGGCAGCAATGCCATATGGGTGACCCTTCTGGGAAGTTTACCCGAGCAACCAGAAACAAAGTCGTGAGCCTGCGGGCAAAGCGGATAATATTGTGTTGTGGTAAGGCGGGGTGTTACATTGACATATAACCAACCTACTTAAAATGCATTAACTTAACCTATTTGACTTAAAACCAACTAATTTGACATGTCAACCCGACATCCCATATATTAATCAGGTTCCGGTTAAAAATTTTAATTTGGAACTTTTAGTGGCTCAGATTTAGCCTACCTACCCGCTAACCCGATCGTGGTAAATCTCATTGACAACCCTATAATAT
Source organism: Erigeron breviscapus (assembly GCA_034093135.1). Classification (NCBI taxonomy): domain Eukaryota; kingdom Viridiplantae; phylum Streptophyta; class Magnoliopsida; order Asterales; family Asteraceae; genus Erigeron; species Erigeron breviscapus. The sequence goes on along the minus strand of CM067174.1, from coordinate 114,971,244 downwards.
GATTAACTTAATAAGAACTAGGGATGAGCAAAATACCCGGAAACCCGCGCCCGACCCGAACCGACCCGCCCGAAGCCCTAACGGGCCGGGTCACTGGTCACATTTTTAGTGCATTCGCGGGTCACGAGTCGAGCCGGGCCGGGTGAAGCCAAAAACCGAAAAATTGTGAAGGAAACCCGTGACCCGACCGTGACCTGCCCGAACCCAACCCGAACCTTCACGGGCCGGGTCACGGTTCCATTTTTCATGCTCTCGTGGGTCATCCCAGTTCGGGCCGGGTTTCGACCCGTGCACATCCCTAATAAGAACTTTCATTCTGATTAGCAAATCAACTCCAAATAGGCAAGTCATTTTAGTTATTCAAGTAAATGTTTAATAGCCACCACTTAATTGGCGAACACTATCAACATCATGCAATATAATGAATTTAAATAAAAATATCCTTTAAGAACGTGTCGATTTCCATTAAGTAAGCTGTCAAATAAAATATCAAACACGCATAAATCAATAATTTGTGAAAAATATCTATATAAGCTCTTAATGGATAAAATTATTCAAAAGATCAAAAATTAAAATATACATGGTTTTAAACTTCTAATAGATTTACTCTATCAAACACGCATAAATCAATAAATTGTGAAAAATATCTATATAAGCTCTTAATGGATATAATTATTCAAAAGATTAAAAATTAAAATATACATGGTTTTAAACTATTAAGAGATTCAAATCATTTTTTGTTTTGTTTTCTGAAACGACAAAATATTGCACTTCTACTTTAAAATTATATGGATATCTGGGATTAAATCCAAAACTCAAAGGCGGAACTATTAGGGGGGGGGGGGGGGGGGGGGGGGGGGGGGGGGGGGGTGTTCTGGCCCCTCCAAAACTTTGTGCCATTAGTGTAAATATTATGGGTATAAAATCCTTTTTTCACTATTGACCCTCCCAAATCTCGAAGAAAAATGAAGAAGATACGGACGAAGCGATTGGAGAGAAAACCTAATAAACAACATGCCAATATATATTTCAATCAGTTCATTGTTTCTACTTCAATTTTTTAAATCATAATCATCATCATCAATCTAACGCTTATGCTGACTACTACGGAGTATTATTATTATTATTATTTTCTATTTTTATAATTGATTAATAAGATTATTAATATTAATGTTATATGTTGTAGATGATATAGCGAATGAAAAGTGATATGACAATAGGTGGAACATCAATTGATTCGTCTTCATCTTCAATCTCCCCTGTTTCTTCTCCTTTTTCTTCCTATTAGCATTTTAGTTTAATCCAGGTACCCACCCCACTCCCACTTATTATTATTTGTTGTTGTTGTTGTTGTTATTTGCAATTATTGTTGTTGTATGATATGATTAGCTAATATAATTTATTAATTTCTTGAGTAGTAACATTCTTTTATGTTAGTTACTTACAAACAATTTGATGAAACAGAAGTTTGATATTATGATTTTTTTTTTTGTGTGTGTGATTTAGGTTAATCTTAGATATAGTAATAGTAATATACTATTTACGAATTGAGTTGCTTAAATATGTTGTATCATTTTGTTGTAATTGCTTACTACCATTAAATCGTCACCTCTTTTGAAGATAATATTTTTCGCCTGTACAAATTGACCCCCCGAAACAAATGTTCAAGTTCCACCACTGCCAAAACTCAAAAAAAATCTCCCAATAATACACCTCCTACAATGTCACAAAATGACATTCGAACCTTTGGTGAAATATCAAGGTTAAAGATTATGTTACAAATCATTTTTGTTTTTAGATTCAAAAAGTGTGTAAATTCATATAATCAAATATTATAAAACTTTTTTTTAAAACTTTTAGGCTCATATTATGGTTGGAAAATCTGTCAATTTAAACTCGATCAGTAGAGACTAAATTTTTTAAAATAAATGTATGCCCCCATAATATAATATTGATAATTATATAACAGAAAAGTTAAATCATCATTATGTATGTAAAAATATATAACTATATATAAAAGAATGTCTTTTTTAAATCACTCAAAACAAAAAAAATTGAAACACACAAACGTAATATGTGACATATTGGCTTTCTTCGTAGTGATTAATGCAAAGAATATTTATATTAATACCCGTACGATATACGGTAGCTATATGTCTATATAGATTGTATCATAAAGAAATTCGAATATGTCACATACATGATTCGTGAGTATGAAATAAATTGTGGTTAAAGTAAACTGATGATCGAAGCTAAATTATAATAAACAGTAATGATAAATATAATATATGTTTAGTTAGAGTTTTGGATTTACCTTAAATTTTTACAATCACATCAAAATCGGAACTTGTAAGCATAGTGGATGACGGCAAATAGCCTTATGATTTCGGATCGTAAACTCAAAATTTTGAAGTCTTCATGTTAATAACTTATTATAAGTAATATAAGTAATAGGAGTTGAAAAATTGAAGAAAAAAAGAGACAATATTATTAATGAGAAAACGATCAATCAAATAAGGTTATAATATGTTTTGTATCTATAAGCCAAGAGTTAGAGTTTATGTCTAAGTCTAATAAGGAAATTGAATCTATATACAATTAAAAAAGCTAATTTAATAAAATAAATAAATTAAAAGGACACGTGTCGATCAAGGATTACGCCACGTGTCGTTTCAAGAACATCTCAATCTTGTTTTAGTTTATTGGTAGATAACATTACATAAACTAGTATTGTAAAACACTATTTTTAATTTTTCATCACAAATTTACACTTTTACCAATAATTTTAATATAATAAATAAATAATAATAGCTAATATATATCCGATAGAATAATAGCTAATATTTATCCAATAGAATAATAACTAATATATATCAATTGACTTTAATTTACACTTTTTTGTTTTTCATCACAAATTTATACTTTTTACCCAATAATTTTAATATAATAAATAAATAATAATAGCTAATATATATCCGATAGAATAATAGCTAATATTTATCCAATAGAATAATAACTGATATATATCAAATAGAATAATAACTAATATATATCCAATAATATGTTCTATCATATAAATATATCTTTCATCTAAAGATAATATATTATTTCCAATAGTGTAAAATTAGAATGTAATACACCATGTGTAACAATAAAGATTTCTCAAAATTAATTAAATTAGCACATGTCTAAATTAATTTAGATTTCTCAAAATTAATTAAATCAACACATGTCTAAATTAATTTACATTTTTTGGTTTTTCAAAATTAATTAAATTAGCACATGTCTAAATTAATTTAGATTTCTCAAAATTAATTAAATTACACATGTCTAAATTAATTTAGATTTCTCAAAATTAATTAAATTAGCACATGTCTAAATTAATTTAGATTTCTCAAAATTAATTAAATCAACACATGTCTAAATTAATTTACATTTTTTGGTTTTTCAAAATTAATTAAATTAGCACATGTCTAAATTAATTTAGATTTCTCAAAATTAATTAAATTACACATGTCTAAATTAATTTAGATTTCTCAAAATTAATTAAATTACACATGTCTAAATTAATTTAGATTTCTCAAAATTAATTAAATTAGCACATGTCTAAATTAATTTAGATTTCTCAAAATTAATTAAATCAACACATGTCTAAATTAATTTACATTTTTTGGTTTTCCATCACCAATTTACACTTTAACCCAATTTATAAACAATTAATATTTTATTGCATAATGTCTATCTAATAACAAAATATCTAAAAGTTAGAGATGTTACAACATTTGGATTAATACGAATTAATATTTATATCAATATTTTATTTTATATTATTAATTGTAAGCAAACTAATTGTAATATTGTTGTTATTAGTAATTGTAATCAGACTATAATTAGGATAATCATAATCATTGTTGTTATTAGTAATTGGAATCAAACTATATTTAGGATACAGATTCTTCTTATATAAAGTGAACCATAAAAATAAAATCATAACACACGAAATATTTGAAAAACTTACAACCAGCTGCTACTTTTATTGTTCTTAACAACCATGACTAACGAAAATAAATTACTTTTTTGCAAGACATCAATGAAAACTCAATCAATTGTGTAATCAAAATTAAGATATTGTTTGTCTAAAAGAGTTTGTATAAAAAAAACTCTGCTACATCATCCGACCTTGGTATGATTTAACATTCAGTATTAACATTTGAATATCTCAACTTCTTTTTAAGTATATTTTTACATTTAACGTATTAGTATTTTCTTTCTATATACTATTTCTTATATTTTCTTTCTATATACTAATTTTTATATTGATATATATATATATATATATATATATATATATATATATATATATATTAAAAAGTTAAATCAAGAACTAAGAAAATGTCGAGAACCATGAGAACCATACATTATTAATTATATATAAGGGTATTATTGTATTTTAATAATTTCATATTATTTACTAATTGAATATTTGAAAACAAAGCCCATAATTTTCTCTAACCGTTACAGCTTTTTATTCCTCCTTAAGCCATCTGCATCTATATAATATTGGAATATTACGTTGAATTATGTTTAAAAAAAAAGTTACATAGAATTGTATTTGATGAACATATTTCTCTGACTACAACAAAGAATCAAGTCCTAAACTTGTTTAATATTTTTATATACGTTTCCCTTCATTTAAATTATTTTAATACGTTAGCAATTATTTTTTTTATATATATTTCCATATAAACATTTCTTTCTAAACTAGGAAATTCGAATGTCCCGCGTTGCGGGACTCTAATTATCGTTTTTCTATATTTTCTTATTTAAAGACAATACCCTATATACGACACTATAAATGTGTGTACTTTCATATTGATAGTTTCTTAAAACATAACTTCATAACATAATGTTACCAAAAAATTCCATAAATCAAGCGAAATAAAAAATACAATAAAAAGTTTAAAGGATATCATATTTACGTTTATTATTGATTTGGTTTCACTATGGTATTTGTAAATCCAAAAATTTGATATTGAAATTCAAGATGTTTACACAAAAGCTAATGATATACTTTGTATAATAAAATATTTAAAATGTAAATACTAATGAATCTAAAAAGTAACATGATGAATATATTCAAAATAAATCAAATATAACTAAGCAAATTTTTATTTTTAAAAAGAGAACTATTTTTTATATATATTGGATTAACAAATTGCATGTGGGCCAATGGTTGAAGCCCAATTATATTCTTTTATTTCTCAAAAATAAAATAAAAAAAAGTGTAGCTAGTGGATTTTGATCTCAGGTGCTCTCTCTACAGTTAATGAACTTTCCCAATCCCTCTAAACCCAAATGCTTTCTTATTTAGATTAAATATTGTATATATGCTGATCTAAAATTTGACACGTGACAAATTTTAAATGTAAATACTAATGAATCTAAAAAGTAACATGATGAATATATTCAAAATAAATCAAATATAACTAAGCAAATTTTTATTTTTAAAAAGAGAACTATTTTTTATATATATTGGATTAACAAATATATATATATATATATATATATTATATATATATATATATATATATATAATATATATATATATATATATATATATATATATTAAAAAGTTAAATCAAGAACTAAGAAAATGTCGAGAACCATGAGAACCATACATTATTAATTATATATAAGGGTATTATTGTATTTTAATAATTTCATATTATTTACTAATTGAATATTTGAAAACAAAGCCCATAATTTTCTCTAACCGTTACAGCTTTTTATTCCTCCTTAAGCCATCTGCATCTATATAATATTGGAATATTACGTTGAATTATGTTTAAAAAAAAAGGAAAAATTTTTTTTCTGCAAACTTCTCTCTTCGATTTCGTTTTCGCGATTTGTCAAATTGATCTGAAAAACATCAGGTTTTGTTCGCGATCCAATTCCGGTCATATTCATATTTTAAGTTTTCCGATTCATCAAGATTCGTTGACAGTTACTTTTCTGACGAATTTTCTGGCAAACTTTTTTGACAGAATAATAGGCTAGGGTTTGTGCGGAATGCAAACCTGGGAATTTTGGTACAGGTTTCGTGTTTTAATTCGTAAAAATAAAAGAGAAATCGCAAATTTAAGTTTTCCGGCGAATTGCCATATTTTCCTTCGACGGTTTCCGAAGTTCATTTTGGTCAGGGTTTCTGCGCGGTGGAGTTCTGAGTCAATTGGTATCAGTTTCGAGTTTACTCGAAGAAAGAAGGGAGAAATCGTGGATTTCATTTTCCCAGAGCGTTTTGAATTTTCCAGCGAAATGTTGAACATTCCGGCCGCCATTGTTTCTTACATTTAATGAGCT
>CM067174.1:114929884-114959884 GCA_034093135.1 Erigeron breviscapus | reverse complement strand
ATCTTCAGTGGAGCTCCAGTCTTCACTACTAGAGCGAGTCCAGTGAAACTTGGACTTAACAAATTACAACATAGATCCTCCAACCCTTAAAGAACCATATTAACCCCTCTTACATCAATTAATTTACATTCACCACCACGCCACCACCACCGTCACCGCCGCACATCGCCGCCACCACTGCCGCCGTCGCCACACCTTCGTCGCCACCACCATCACCGCTGCATCGCGCGAACATCCGTCTAGTATAATATTAATACTGAGTATATACTAAGGCCTTATCCAATCCAAATCATTTTCTCACTTTTTTTTCATTGTCACATCAGCGCCATATCATCTCATTTCATTTCATATTTCAGAAAATACCACTACCAACCATACCTCATTCTGACCTCTTTCTCACTTCTTCCCCAAATATTTTATCATTATATATCTTAAAAATATAGAAACCTTCTTTCATTTTATTATTGGTTGAAAATGACTTAGGCTCCACCTATTGTTTTCTTGCATTTTCTCATGAGAATAAAGTTTGATGTTTTTTTGAGAAAGAGCCTGAGAAATTATTGATGCTAACCATTTTCTGAGAAAAAGGTTGAGAAAAAGCTTGAGAAAGAAGAGGTTGGTAAAGGCCTAATATGTTTGGATAATGATTATTAAGATTTTTAATTTATGATTAGATTAATAATGACATCATCAATGTTCAATTTTAAGGATTGGAGAGTTGTACTTAGTCAATAAATAGTTAGTTCAATTTTCTTTTAGTATATATACTACGTATAGAGAGATTGCATATTTGAATAGTAAAAAATGTATATTCTTTCTAATTCTAATTTGGGTTGATTACTAAAATGGTAACTTTAGTATGTGCAAAATGGAGTTAATATCTAAAATGTTGTGTATGAAAAATAAATTACTAAAATAGTGTCTTTTAGAAATATTTGTTAAAATGGTGTTTTAAAAAAAAATATATTTATTAAAATGGTGTTTTTTATAAGCTTTGTATCATTTCGCTTAAAAATTCAACTTTACCACCTTCCTTTCTATTAGCTTAAGACCACATGTGTTGCTCAACATATATCTATTTGATCTCATTCTTTATATCTGTTTGAACTCCTCTAATATATATTTTTACTCGAACTATACCACTTATTAAATTTCCAATGAGGTCATATATGAAGGCAACGTTCATCAAAAAGACTGTAAAAAACACCCTATGTGATGTGCAGGGACGGAGCCAGAATTTTTTTTACGAGGGGGTAAATTAAATTTTGAGTAAATTACACTTTTCGTCCCTGAAGTTGGCACGTTTTTCACTTTTGATCCCTAAAGTGAAAAAATTACAATTTTGACCTTAAACTTGGCCAATTTTTTCAATCGTGGTCCTTTGGCCAGACGGAGTTAAATTTTGGCCGTTAACGTTACACCCGAGGGACTAAAAGTGAAAAACGTGCCAACTTTAGGGACGGAAAATGTAATTCATTCTTCCATTCATCTTCTCCAACAAGATTCCGGCCTCCGGTCATCTTCTCCGATAGACTCACAAACTTATTATTTACACCCAATGACCAACTCCATTTCTAGCTAGCCATTGAGGGACGAAAAGTGAAAATCATACAAATAAATTTATTCTTCCATTCTTTTTTTTTCCGGTCATCTTCTCCGATCATCTTTTTCGATGGAATTTTCCGACTAGACATTTATTTTCCGATGATACCTAATAAAAACTCGACTTTCAATCCAAATCTAAACCACAAACAAAATCATTTACTCAAATGATACGATATCAAATTTCATACGTACGAGTGGATTTTTGTTTACAACCAAAACTTTACAGTCAGTCAACCAAGATACGGCCCGAATTCACCCGTTATCCGATTTATGCTCGGAAAAAAACTTATAAGATATTGCAGATAAGTATCATCATCGCCAGTAATGTACATTCAACATCAAACCAGCCAGCTAGATAGAAATATAAATATAGATATGAATATAATTGAGCACCAGCAGCAGATGATAGAGCACATAATATATAATTTTGAAGGGTTGTTGATTGATAGATGAATGGGGAGTTTAGAAATCATTGGCTCAAACATGAAAACGACAACGTATCATGGAAGTGGCAAGAAAGAGTGATAAAGAGAGAGGGGGCAACCACCCTTTTCGTCGGTCAATGGCTAGCTAGAAATGGAGTTGGTCATTGGGTGTAAATAATAAGTTTGTGAGTCCATCGGAGAAGATGACTGGAGGCCGGAATCTTGTTGGAGAAGATGAATGGAAGAATGAATTACATTTTCCGTCCCTAAAGTTGGCACGTTTTTCACTTTTAGTCCCTCGGGTGTAACGTTAACGGCCAAAATTTAACTCCGTCTGGCCAAAGGACATCAAAAGTGAAAAATGTGCCAACTTCAGGGACGAAAAGTGTAATTTCAATTATTAGAGTCATCTTCAAAAATGTAAAAAAAATAAACTCTGGCTCGAGTATATAAAATGGATCCCTAAACAAATTTCAATTCGTTAAAAGAATTTCATTAACGCCGAGTTTAGTCAAACTTGAAAAGAAAATAACTTTTTCACTTACAACTATATTATTAATGTACCACCCATTTACCCAAAAAAAACACGTTTTTCTAACTTTTTCTCCAATTAAAAATCAAAACAGATTAACTTTTTTACTCTAATAATGGAGAATCTATGTCAAAACTAATGATTTCAAGATCAGTGACTTATAAAGAAGAAACTTATAACAATAAATGTGACATTTGTATGTACTCTATATTTATTTTTATTTTTTAAAGGCAAAATTACAAATATATATACTCTTAAAAAAAAAAAATTACACTGTATCAAAATTGGAGTGGGGGCAGTTGCCCACACTGCCCCCACCTTGGCTCCGTCCATGGTGATGTGTATGTGAAGATGTTTTGGTAATTTAACACACTCTTTTAAAATAAACGAACATACACAATTTCCTTGTTCGTTCATTTATATTCATGAATGTTTGATAATTTGTTCGTGAACATATTAATGAACATTCGTTTGTTTATGTTCGTGAACATTTATTTGTATATGTTATTTTATAATGTAAATATAACTTATGTATATAATATACTAAACTTGGGTGAAAACCATTCACATATAGCTATCTATTTATACTTTAAATGCAAAAATTAATTACAAATATTTCTTAAACAAAAATCTCTTTTTCATTAGATAATTGTTTAATATTAAAATAATAAGTAGGATTGTTCACTAATATTAGAATCATATTTGTTAATATGGAATTTGAATTCTAATAGTTCTAAATATATGTTTGTTCATTAGTGTTCGTTCATCTTCGTGTGTTTATGCTCGTTTGTTTGTGTTCATTCGTTTATGTTCGCGAACATTCGTTCATGAAAACAAATTATTGAACATGAACAAGCCAATTTTCTTAATGAACGAATATGAACACAAATTTATATTCATATATCCAATAGTTAAACCGTCCGTTAAGTTAAACGAACGAACATGAACAAGGTCTCGCTCGAGTTCGTTCGGTTCGTTTACAGCCATACGTGTATGATATATGGGGTGTTTTAACGGCCTTTTGACGAACGTTGCCTTCAGGTATCGCCGATTGGAAACTTGATAACATGGGTATGGTCCCAATAAAAAAATGGTTGAAGTATAAAATCAGTCATTTTGGACATAACTCAAGTACCATTTCAGTAATTAACCCTTCTAATTTTACTATACATTTTGCAGTTTCTTAATTATCGATAGACATAATATAATATTATACAAAGATAATAAGTTTGGAATTGTCCGAAAAGGTTCGATTGAATCCAATGTTTTCACGGTCCCTATCTCTGTCCCGGCACTAGTCGACACGTAGGTCTATACGCGCTTTTCTAGGTGCGCTCCGGATAGATATGCCCCAATGAGCGACTATGCCGATCTTTATATGTTTTGGTTGATTGGAACTCCTTTAGGCTTATCCTGCATACTCATTCTGGCGGTCCTAAGTCCTGCATACACCAAGAACATTTCTTCCTTTAAGTGTAAAACTTCAGATTTTAAGGTCTTTCCACTCCATGTAATTCTCTCCAAATAGTTACTTTATTTAATTATCAGTGTAATTTATTACTCCATCTATCCCATTAGAAGTGTCTTATTTTGAATATTCAAAGCATTTATTTTTAAATTTTGACCTTAAACATATTTTTTTCTATTATATAATATAAGTCCAAACTTAATGGTAAACCTGAAGACACATATGTGTCGATGATTAGATCTAATGATACGTTCACGGGAGCTCGACAGTTCTATTTATAGGCAAAGAAAAGTATCAGGGAGATACTTTAACCGTACAAATATGGTTATGAACATTTAAGAAATTGACATACTTGTTTAAAGTAAGGTATAAAGTCACATTAGATGTGACATGTCTTACTTGAAACTAACCATCTTCACACACATTTGTACTTTCACACAGACAAAAGGTATTGTCCGGGTAAAAGTGTGTAAAGGTAAAAAAGTCTTCCTCGTAATCAGTGTAAAACTTTGTAAGTACTTTACACTGATGGATACTCTAGTATTGATCTGTGTAAAACATTTTCTAGGCTCTGCTAGTGGGAATGTTTTCTATCTTCCAATCTCTGTCATTGACTTCAACTGGGATGTCTTCAGTTCACTGTCAAATCTCAACCGGAGGAAACTCTAGTGACATTAACTGTACAATGGACTTCAGTTTATTTCAGACAAACCTTTTGGGCTCCATTTTTCACTGGAGCTAGTTTAGTGGTGTGTACTTAACATATAAAGTTTGGTGAAAACTATACCAATGAAAATATTTCTAAGACACAATTAGTTTATATGACTTTCATCAAGTATTACAAAGAAAGTTATTTTTGGTCAAACTTAAAAAAGTTAAAATTTGAAAGTTCAAAAATTGACACTTCGACATGAGTATAATTTATATTTTATGAATTTTACTTTAAGAAAAATAATAATATTCTTTTTTAACTTATCAGATTATTAGCCGGTATTATTCTACCATTTTATGGTTATTGAATAAATGTAAGGATTTACATCTATTGAGTTTTTTTATTTTGATAAAGTTCCCAATAGTATTTTTTTATTTTGAGAATATGTAAATAGATATTAGGATTTACTTATCTCATGGTCTATATGGTCGACGAGCCCTAACTTTATGTTACAGTATTTCTTGTACTTTTATTTACGTGACTGGCCCAATTAATTAATAAAAATAACTGTTAAAAAAAAATGCTATCAATTTCTTACACAAATGTTTTGTTTGAAATTAAGATCACGCAGTCGCGGCACCTCGCACGTTGTGTATGGTCGTCACAGTATCGCGCGGGCATCCATCCCGAGTGTAATTATATCAGAAGGACATAAACATAAAATTGTTTTTCTTGTCTATTATAATTTGAGAATGTAAGTAACGTGAAATGTTCATTTGAAATCTAAATATTATGTGAAAACTAGAAAACTGGTCAAAACACACTGTGATCTGAATTTAACACAATGTGTTTTAATTGTGTTTTATAAAAACACAATGTGTTTATAGTGTGTAATCTAAAAACACATTGTGTTAAGTTTTAAATCACTGTGTGTTTTTGATAGCTCGTGAAAATCAGAAAATTGTTCAAACACACTGTGATATGAACTTAACACAATGTGTTTTCTAAAAACACATTAAAAACACATTGTGTTAAATTCAAATCACAGTGTGTTTTGGCCAGTTTTCTAGTTTTCACGAAAAATTTAGTTTTCAAATGATCACAACCCTGTAAGTAACACTTTGATTTTTACCTCTTTCTTTAGTTTTCCTTTCAATTTTAAGATGCCTTCCATTTAAACTGTGAGTATAACTTGTGTTGATTTTAAAAGCGACCAGTTTACAAAAGCATATATAAATAATACTCCGCAATAACATTTACAAAAGCATAGATCAACCGCACAATATTATTTTCTAAAATTACACTTTCACCTTAATCTTCAAATCACTACTGGCCTCTCGACACAACAAATAACTAATGGAACGCAACACCTACTTTTGCTTCAATGTCGTTAACCTCCACCGCTACACCACCGCTTGGATTCTTGGAGCTCAAACCCTCCACAACTAAACAATCCAAGCTCAAGTCTTGGGCAAAGCTCTGCTCATTGTTCGTTTTTTTCTACGTATCTTTGATCTTATAGAATACTTGCTCTTATGTGTTGCATCAAAATAACTTAATGTTATAAATCGATACTTTTACGCAAAGATGGCTTTAAGCACATAATCAAACTTTTAAAGCATATTATTGTTGTGTATGGCAAAAGACAGTCGTGTAGATAATCTTCATTTTGCACACACATTTTCTGCATTCAAAAACATTCGTATTGTCTTTTCAAACGCGACAATTGGGAACACCCAAACTTTCTGGAATCAGATGGTTGGATCAGCGTTTTGCATCTTAAAACAATTCAGGTTGAGAATTCCTATTAGCTGTATCATGATTACACATATCCATGTTGGGTAACAAAAGATGGTCTTACCATACGCCTAACATTACGATACACAGAAAGATTGCCTTTCGGGGATCCTTGAAGATATCTAGTCTCTCTACCTTCTCTTCTTTGATCCACGAGTCTGCAAAAAATGGTCATGCTCCTTAGCGAGTGAAAACCATTCTAGGCGTTTACTATAACATTTTTTTGTGCATTACATTAAGGTTTCAAACTCTATATAATATTGTAATATGTAATATTTATACTATATTAATAAGATTAACAAATTTATGCAGACAATCTTACCTGTCTTCCAAGAAATTCATGATTAGATCTAGAGGTTGGTTCTGGCTGATTTGGTCCAGCTTCTGGAAGCAAAGTGGGAACAACCTAATGGACACACAGCAAACTGTGTTAAAAGCTTCCGCCAACAAACCCATATTCCTGACACATAACTGATCAATTCAGCTAAGAGTACCACCTCCTTGGTATCAGTTTCTTTGTTTCTCATTTACAATTGGATATTAAAGGTGGCAATTTGACCCATTTAGTTAAGAATAGGTTGATTTTTGTTTTTATCTCAAATGGGTCAAATAAAAATCATATCGAAATGCAACCAGCTTAAACAGGCCAAACAGGTTCAAATTGCCCTCATCTTAATGTCTACAACCTCCTAAACAGTTATATTCAAAAGCTTTTAATGTGATCATAATAAATGCAAAAAGTATTTGTGGATCAGCCCACCCCAACCCATAACAGCCATTTCAACATGAATGAGTTTTGACCAGCTATTGAACTGCTACACTTTGCCATCTCAATCAAAATATGTTTGAAAACTGTCAATCCAAAAATGGAGCATCTTTTACATATGCATACTCTATGGGATTCATCATAAACTTACAGCATTGGGAGGAGCTTCGCCATGGGAGCCCTTCAGCATGGTAGCCATCATTGACATCATTGCGGACATCTGAGTAGCCATTCCTGAACATGTTTTCTCCAATGATGCAAGTCTATCCTTTATTGCATCAATCTCTTCATTATTCTCTTTAGCCATCCTCAAAGCCTCGGCACGAGTAGAAATTTCAGACTTAGGGGTAGCATTTAGTCCAGAGAGAGACACACCACCTTTTCTATCTTCTCCCATTACCCGAAAGTAGGCCTCATCTTGAGTTGCAGATTCATGAAGTTGGGACTGCCATGAGAATACAAGTGATAGGAAGATATAGTAAGCAAATAACAAAAAGGATAAACAATATAAACTGTACAGAAGTGTGAAACGTAAAGCCTCATACAATTACAGCATTTGTCGCTTCATTCACAGCCTGACCATTCTTGCATGTACGAGTCAAGATAAATAGTTCCGCTGGTGAGAGTTCCTGACCATTAGGCCTTTTTGCTCTCTACATGTTCAAGCAGAGAAATGTAAGTGTCATTGTGCTGGTACAATAGAAGAACCTCAACATAAGAATTATGAGTATAATGTACCTCTTCCTCAATTTTTCTGGCATAACTTTTTGCGCCCAACGTGTGGTAGAATCTCACTTTTGCACGATTGGCCTTATTTTTGGCACTAATATTCTGAAAAATAACAGATATATGTATTAATGGCCTCACTTTCCCGATTCTATATTTTTCAGAGTATCAGTACATTTAGGTAATACATAACAAACCTGGAACTTATCAGAGCTCCAATGAGAAACAAGGACTGACCACTGTTCAGGCAAGACCCTTTGATCACGGTCTGCAAGCCGCTCCTCATCAGTGGCATGGGTATCATAACGAGTAGTCTTAAGCCAAGACCTGAAGCTTTTCCACTTACTTTCAAGAGACATCAGCACCCAACTTCGGCAAGAGGGGTCGATGGCAAACCTCGTCTGTAACGTATATAGGCAATATATTATTTGTTGTGACCTAAAGAATCATGAAAAACGTAAGACATTCAGAGGTTTCTCCAGATACCAGAACTTTCTGCCACAAGTTCTCCTTAATCTCTTCTGGCATTTTGCTCCAACCAGAAAAACTAAGTGGAGCCAAGTTCCCATCTCGTGCGATATGTCCTAGGAATTTAGTTAACTGGAATGCCTCAGGACCTACAGGCTGCCCCATCTCATTGGTGAAAACTTTTATCTGTCCCATTGTACTTGATAATTTATGGTAATGAGTAGGCCTTTGAACTTCGTGCTTCTTTTCAGTATATGTAGAATCTGTTTTTAGCAAATCAAGAAAAATGCTTTATATCTGGAGCTATGGTAAAAGACAATGGAAGACAGCTGACAAAAAGAGCCAATTTACCCTCATCCTTTTCTGGGGAAGACTCTGACAGGCTAGAGCTTTGCTGGGGTGGACCAGATTGCATGTTGACTGGCCCAGGCCGCTTTTCTGCTACTTGATGAGAACCAGCATCCTTTTGCTGCGAATGCAGAAAATTACTGGCAACTGGAGTCGATGGATTATCATTTTTTCGTTTGTTGTGCTTCAAGCTAGAAGACTCTGTAGAAAGCAGACATGGGTCAAAAATGCTATAAGCAATAAAATAATTGTCACTAACATGAGTTCAAATAATTAAGAACTAAATTTACAGCTAAAATCAAAAGTATAATTGTCGCTAACATGAGTTCGAATAATTAAGAGCTAATTTAACAGCTAAAATCAAAATTTTATAACGCTTTGGCACTATAAATTATGGCATCCTAGTTGTGCTCATCTTGAAAGATTTGTTACTTCGTTTCACGGATGAAATTGTTTTGAGTTCTGTTAAAAAGTTGCATGTTCGCAAAATACCAGAAATTTATTCGTACATGAAGCTATACCGGCCATTGTACTTGGATCAGAATTTTATAGTGATCAAACTTGTTTATACCTGATATATCTAGTGGGGAAACTCCAATTATTAACGCACATTAGCTGGAACACTACACCGACACCATGGGCATTTCAAAAACATTTTTGGAAAGTTATCAAATAAAAGGTATCCATTGTCTCTCAATTAATGTAGATACACCCTGATAGACCTTTATTAGAGGCATCAGATGCCATCAAGTCTCACTATAATGACCCCATAATTTATTGATTTTATTCGGAAACAAGCAGTTTTAATGGTACGCTAAGTGTTGTGCAAATCTAGCCAGCATAAGGAAGTTTAAAAATAAATCTTTAGAAGTTTAAGAACAGAAAGATGGGGTAACCCGTAACAGATTACAATATTACATATTTCTGGACACTTATAATTGCCCCATTGACTTCTTATATATAACAAGAGTTGCATTGGTAATACTAATAAACAAAGTACAGAGGTTCTTAATTAATAGTGACTGGACACAACTACCCTTCAAACTTTTGGATTCAACTTTCAAGTCACCTAACCAACACTTTTTACGCCCCAGCTAATGATACAGACATAGAGCAGAACGAACATATAAATACTTATCAGTGGTGTAGTCCCATCATGTTCTCTTCAAATTTCACGGTATGTGTTTTGGTAGTTTTGACAACATGCTATTTAGTTGTTAGAAAGCTACGTGTGTTCTAAACTATATTACTCATCTTGAGTGCCTAAGTAATGCTGTTCCTCATACTTGGAATTTTTGGAATTAGCTCTAGAAGCTTTAAGTTGTACCAATCACGCTTATTTAACGAATGAGGAAAAGCTGAATCCAAAGGTTACAAGATGTATGTTTATACAGTTATCTCAGTATAAAGAGCTACAAATGTGTTATTCTAAAAACGTAGAAAGCCTGGATATGAATGTTCTATATAGTGAGCATCAACCTTCTAGTAGTATTTATCCTTTTTCAGGATAAACACTGTGCATAAAATTATAAAAATTATGGGACGTTATTACTTAGTTACCTTGGAAAATTGAACGTGGAACGATACTACATTAGTATTGAATTCTGCTAAATGTATTTATAAGGCAACACCAATCAATAGGGGAGAAATGCTAGCGAAGAGCCATAAAGGACATGTATATGAACTTCAGGTATATACAAATATGAAAACTCTGCAAGAAAGTATACAGCCTGCTATTACCTTCTACTAAGTAAGTCGTCTAATCCGAGCAAGGAACTATTAAAGAAGACACTGGCGCAAGATATTGAATTTTATTGCAAAACGAAATAATATATTTCTTGACATGAAGCTTGCATGATCAAAAGAATGTAATTTCATCCAGCAATGGAACTACATTCTCGATGTACTTGAGAGGACATAACTTTTGGTTGTAAAGCAAGCAAAACTCCTAGTCAAGTGGAATTGAAACTCAATTGTTTGGTTGTGCCAAAGTGGAAGATGTGTTTGAAAGAGTTTCGGCTGTCGATGAGAAGATAAATACATTTGTCACATACTTGTGTGAATATAGCTTTCACACTGAGTACTATTAGTCGGTTCATGCTTTCACCTTGGAAACAACTTTTTTAAACCATGCATAACATATTGCAGAACCAAAAGGGAACCCACAAAACGGTTTAGCGTTTGAAATTATACTTTAATATAAGTTCTAATAAGAGCGAAGCAGATAATTGAGTCACAAGGAGTGGTAACAGACAACAAGTCAACAACATCAGGATATATAATATAGTGTCCCAAGAAGATAAAAAAAACAAAACAAGCAATGATATAGGTGAACCCTGATTCATTGCAAAAGGGACTTGTAAGGATCAAGTGATTCTTAACACACTTAAAGATCTCTATTCAAACGTGTGTGATAGTTCACTGCGGCATGTGGGCTGCCGGTATCAATGATAAACCTTGATAATGTGGGCAACCTGTTTTCCTTAGACAACCAACATTTACCAAAGGTCTAAAAAAGAGACAGTTTAACTTCTTAGCAGGCAAGCTGCAATCATATTCATCTATAAAAGCCTCGGGGATATTGTAAAGAAGACATTTACGACCTGTACTTAAAGGATTTAATTATTAGATAATTGCTTAAAAATCGGGATAAGCTAAAACTATTGACTAGGAATGATGCCTTCCTATTTCAGTTCTACTAATTATGTGTAAATTGCAAAATGGCTTCAGCTTTTCTTTTCATGTTCTTATAGTGGATACGTACAACACCGGTATCAACTTGTTGTGGGGATAGATGTATCTGCATTGAACCTTGCATTGGGTTGACATCATGAACCAATCATGGTTAAAATTTTGTGAGACCACAAAAAAAAATACTTTTACTCCATTAACCAATAGTTCAATATGATTAACAATAAATGAGAACTTTCATCAAGAAAAATTTGGAGTTTATAGGATGATGGAAAATGTGTGATCAGAGACAAAAGTGAAGCAGCGTATGTTTGCTGTCTTATAGATTAGTTATGGGTCGACAACCAGAAGTAGGCAGGTCATGACAATAAACCAAAAATAGTAACATTCACAATCCGATCTTTTCTAAAAATGGAAGATAGTTATGGTAGCCTAATGGAATACACAATGATTGAAAAGAAGGTCACTAAGTTCATTGGAATCTACAACAGACATATTGGGAATGTACAGTGATTGATGACTCTAACATGTATTCTTGCCAAGTTAGGAGAGTAAAATATAGTTTACCTACCCAATCCAATGATAAGATATGAGGATAAGAAAAGTCCAAACCAAATAGAAAACTAGCACAAGATTACTTTACTATGATATCACGAAAATGATTATAGCTATATTCAGCACATTAAATGAACTGATTGGCATGAAATGACAATGATGGGATCCTTACCAACATTTTCTGGTGATTTTTCCATTTGTAAACCAGCTGCTTTCCAGTGCTTCATGAAGAATGCCTTAACCCGCCTCATGAGACCCAAAATGTGATCGCCCTTCTTATTATATTTGAGACAATTGTCCCAAATATATTGTACATCCTTGAACACGTCTGCTGAATTTATGTACTTGAGACCATTCTCAAGGTTGTTGCATATTGTACCAAAATCCATAGGAGTTTTAATAACATCGAAATAATCCTGGTTCAAGCTCCACCCAAAGTATTATGATAAATCATTGTATGATGTAGCAAACTAATATATAACTTGTAGCTATCTATCATATCCAATAATCCAGATGTACAACAATTCTAGCAAACTATTTCTATATAGTAAACACTTATTATAAGTAACAAAAAATCCAAAAAGCAACATATATGCAAGAAACATAGCTTGAGCTACTTCATTTGTCTAACAGTGAAGTAAGCATATAAAAAAAAGGGGATGGTGAACAGACAAGGGCAAAGTTAGTTAAATTACCGAATGTAGAATAACAAAAGCAATTAATTATAGATCAGGTGTCCAAATTAACATTGTGGGTAAGCCTTGCTACTTGTGTGTCATAATCTCAATTTTAATTATAGCAGATGCTATAAGTAAGGTTGATTATACAAAATGGTTTGGTTAGCCAATAAGTAATTAAGTGCCACACCATCTGTTGCGTTTGTTTTTGGGTAAAAGGCCTTTAGCCCGGTAAGTATACCATCTCTTGCTTTACTTCACAGAGATATCAATCTGTTTCCGAAAATAATTATGTTTGCCAGAGGTTTATGCTTGTATGGTGTTGCCGTCTTGCCGATCTAATGGCAAAGAGTATAAGTTCATAAGAGATGATCTGGCTATTATGTTTCCCTTCCATTACATTCTATTTAAGCATATTGCTTACTCAAAACATGTTGCATCACCTACGCTAAATTAGTAAAATCTCAAATAATATACTCCAAGAAATGAGATGAGAACATTTCTGTACATCTAATGGATCAGATAAAAAAAAAAAACCGGGGAAATTTTTCCAATTAGAGTTGATATTAAAACCAAAAAAAGTTGTAAAAAATGTGTGCGAAGTTTGAATCAGTAAATTTATCTTAAAAGAAATTTACGGAACTTTTAACATTCAAGGAAACTACTGATATCAGATGAATACAAGTTTCCATGGATAAACATGACATAGATATAACGCATCACGAAACGCTGCTGGGAAAGGCGCATATTTGAAAAAAGGACTAAAAACAAAATGCTAACTTACACTAGAAATTTGAACTTACGGGTAAATCAAGTGCAATAGGATCTACAGGTCGGTTAAATGAATCAGAAGCATCCAACTCCATTGTCTTCTTAATCACCTACAGTAAAAATATATCTTTTTATTAACTACAAGTGTAAAGCCAAGATGCATAATTGGTTCAAGGATGGCCTATGTAAGTTTTACTGAAATAGCAATAATCCATACCGCTAGTGCTGCATCTAATTCTTCGTCGTTGTACTCTGAACTTTGATATGGCCGGCTCTCGTTTTCCTCAATACCCGTACTAACATGCTGCTGCCCCATCTGTCCTTTACTGACCGAAATACCTGCCAAGCTCCTTGATAGGTTACCATGAGGTTGCCCCATCTGTCTGTTGTTGACCGAATTACCTGCCAAGCTTCTTGATAGGTTACATTGGGGTTGCCCCATATGTCTGTTGCTTACCGAATTAGCTGCCAAGCCATTTGATAGGTTACATTGGGGTTGCCCCATATGTCTGTTGCTTACCGAATTAGCTGCCAAGCCATTTGATAGGTTACATTGGGGTTGCCCCATATGTCTGTTGCTTACCGAATTAGCTGCCAAGCCATTTGATAGGTTACATTGAGGTTGCCTCATCTGTCCGTTACTGATTGAATTATCTGCCAAGCTCCTTGATAGGTTAGCTAAGCCACCAGATTCCTTGGATATTTCGCTGATAATGGACACAATCATTTGACTCAATCCGTTAGGAAAACTATTTCCCATCATCCCAACATTGTTTTCTACCTCTAAATGTACTTGCTTGCCCCTCGAACTGTTTTCGGATTCTTCTACTTCGTTATTATATTGAAGTGTCCTTTTCAAGTTAGCCGAGCGTTTCCGTTTCATGGTTATGTCCTTAGTCGTGTTGAGTTGGCCTACACTTTCACTGATACAGACAAGATCCGGCTTCATATATTAGTCCATTTTATATAAAAAGCAAAATCCCCCACAACCCTGCTCGCAAAAAGAGTAACACGAGTAGGAAAGTGCCACGTCACCCATTTCCCAATCCAATCAAAATTGACACATCATCCCTTTTCCAATCCAAAATAAAAAAAAAAACGAAAAAAGTTTACCCATCCCCTTTCAAAACCATGTGGCCTAGTAGTAAAGCGTCATAATGGTCCAATAGGGATCCAGACACCTAGATCCGAACCAAAGTAGTAAACATCTTGGGATGGCCAGAGGTAACGTCACCAGTGGAATACCGGTTTGGCCACATATATGGAAGCCAAAGGCTCAAGCTTCCCCTGAACAAGGATCCAACTACTGCCTTTGCAGAGGAGAATCTAGGCAAGTGCAGTAGTACTGTAGCAGCTACCGGGCGGCGGGCAGACCTCCGATTTTGAGGGACCCCCAATTTTAAAAATTCATTGCTTTATATAGCTTTCTTTAAACATCAACTATAAAAATCCATATTTTTTTTTATTAAGAGATTCATAGATATAAAAAATAGGATTAAATTTAATACTTTAAATTTAGAAGACTATTTTTAAGAAAAGCCCAAAATTAAGTATACCACAAACAATCCTGCAATACAACTTTGAATTCTTTTTTTTTTAAAAATAAAATTAGTATTCAAAAACACTTCACATTTTGGATTATAGGGAATATATTTATAGAAATAAAATTTAATTAAACTTAAAAAAAAAATAGTACCTAATAATTTAGGTCACGGCTGCATCGGACCGGCAATGTTCTAATCAAGTAATATAATTATTGTAGATTGTATGTGTTGAGACTGTAGCTAAATAATAATTTGCAAATTAATTATAGAAAATTAAAAAAAAAAACGAAATGAGAGTAATTTACCTGCCTGTGATGCAAAATCAGTTAGGGTTTTCCCGACAACTTACTTACTTGGGGAAAGATGTCTAAGACTGACAGACAGGCAGAAAGCCAGAAACCAAGTTAATCCATTTCTTTAATCAAAAGAATTGAATTAAGCATATATTTTTTTTTTCCAAAAAGCCCCTTTCAGCATATTTATGGTTTTAAAAATGTTTTCAAAATGTTCTCCCCACATTACAACGTGTATGTAAAAATATTATATTGGTTGTTTTTTGCTTTATTATATTAGTTCACTATTTTTGTTATCAATTTGTAATTGATTCTAATTTAATTAACATTGATCTTTCTATATGGTTTTAAAACAATTGACTGAATCTCATAATCTATATTTTTGACACACTCTGTAACCAATGTATTCATCCAAAAAAGTATTTATAAAATTCCGCCGCAACACGCGGGTATTATGCTCGTTCTCAGTAATGTGCTTGTGTTTTGTATTTTAAGACCATATTAATCCACTTTCTCAATAGGATAATAATAAATATATCTAATTAATGCTAGTGGGGTGAGTTATTTTGGGAACTCACAAATAAAAAAGAATCCGAGAACAATTCTGGAACACTCATTTTGTCTTATTTTTTCTCTCTTTCTATAAAATAAGAAAATTCATCTAAATTATTCAAAATGTTTTATCTCACAAACCGTAAATCGTTAGATGAAAAAAAAGTATGAGTAGTCTTAAAATTTCGTCCTCTTTCATTAGAGATGCAATTCGATATACTTTTGACGACTTTTTAGTTTTCGTTTTCTTTTTGATACTTGCACATAACTAGGGATGGCAAAAAAAACCCGTACCCGACGGGGAAACCCAAAACCCGTATTTTTGGGTCGGGTTCGGGTCCGGGTATGCGGGTCTCGGACCGGGTATGGGATGATTAAATATATTTTCCCCGGGTTCGGGTCCGATTTTTTATGCAGACCCGTATACCCGGCCCGTATACCCGTAACCCGCCCCGAACCCATATACCTGAACCTTATATATATTACAAAAGATAATAAACATATTTCTACTTTCAATATAGTTGTTAAAAATTTAAAAGTATTAATAGCTAATCTGGATGAATTTAACAGAAAATTAATGTTGACATGAAAAGATGAGAATTAAAAGTTGCTGTTAATGATATGTAATTAACTACGCATTAGTTCATAAAATAGTAAAAGTTCATACGATACTAATAGCCTGACCACAAAGCTTATAGCTCAATTATGGATTGCAAATGTTACCAGATGCATATATATTTGCATTACAAAAAGTTTAGTTGTAATTGAAACTAGAAAAGAAACAGACCTGAGCAACCTCAAGGCCTGTGTTTCATTCAATTTCCTCAAATATATTACGAAAAGAATTATTAGTGGCAGACTACAGTATTTGTAGCAAGTAAGATTCTAAAAAAAAGAATGATAAGATATAAAATTTAACGGATCCCCGATTACTCGTGGGGAAACCCGTTACCCGACGGTTAGTAAGTAAACGGGTACCCGTCGGGTCCTTAGTCCGAGTTTGGGACGAGGATTTTTAATCTCCGCCCTTAGCCGTTATGGCTCCGCCATGGACTGACGGGCTCCGCCCTTAGCCGCTATGGCTCCGCCATGGACTGACGGGCTCCGCCCTTAGCCGCTATGGCTCCGCCATGGACTGACGGGCTCCGCCCTTAGCCCATGGCTCCGCCATGGATGACGGGCTCCGCCCTTAGCCGCTATGGCTCCGCCATGGATGACGGGCTCCGCCCTTAGCCGCTATGGCTCCGCCATGGACTGAAGGGATCCGCCTTTGGCCACCATGGCTCCGCCATTGATTGACGGGCTCCGCCCTTAACCACTATGGCTCCGCCATGGACTGACGGGCTCCGCCCTTAGCCGCTATGGCTCCGCCATGGATGACGGGCTCCGCCCTTAGCCGCTATGGCTCCGCCATGGATGACGGGCTCCGCCCTTAGCCGCTATGGCTCCGCCATGGACTGACGGGCTCCGCCCTTAGCCGCTATGGCTCCGCCATGAACTGACGGGCTCCGCCCTTGGCCACCATGGCTCCGCCATGGATTGACGTGCTCCGCCCTTAACCGCTATGGCTCCGCCATGGACTAACGGGCTCCGCCCTTAGCCGCTATGGCTCCGCCATGAACTGACGGACTCCGCCCTTGGCCACCATGGCTCCGCCATAGATTGACGGGCTCCACCCTTAGCCGCTATGGCTCCGCCATGGACTGACGGGCTCCGCCCTTAGCCGCTATGGCTCCGCCATGGACTGACGGGCTCCGCCCTTAGCCCTATGGCTCCGCCATGGACTGACGGGCTCCGCCCTTAGCCGCTATGGCTCCGCCATGGACTGACGGGCTCCGCCCTTAGCCCATGGCTCCGCCATGGACTGACGGGCTCCGCCCTTAGCCCTATGGCTCCGCCATGGACTGACGGGCTCCGCCCTTAGCCCTATGGCTCCGCCATGGACTGACGGGCTCCGCCCTTAGCCGCTATGGCTCCGCCATGGACTGACGGGCTCCGCCCTTGGCTACCATGGCTCCGCCATGGATTGACGGGCTCCGCCCTTAGCCGCTATGGCTCCGCCATGGACTAACGGGCTCCGCCCTTAGCCGCTATGGCTCCGCCATGGACTGACGGGCTCCGCCCTTGGCCACCATGGCTCCGCCATGATTGACGGGCTCCGCCCTTAGCCGCTATGACTCCGCCATGGACTGAAGGGCTCCGCCTTTAGCCACCATGGCTCCGCCATGGATTGATGGGCTCCGCCCTTAGCCGCTATGGCTCCGCCATGGACTGACGGGCTCCGCCCTTAGCCGCTATGGCTCCGCCATGGATGACGGGCTCCGCCCTTAGCCCATGGCTCCGCCATGGATGACGGGCTCCGCCCTTAGCCCTATGGCTCCGCCATGGATGACGGGCTCCGCCCTTAGCCCTATGGCTCCGCCATGGATGACGGGCTCCGCCCTTAGCCCTATGGCTCCGCCATGGACTGACGGGCTCCGCCCTTAGCCCTATGGCTCCGCCATGGACTAACAGGCTCCGCCCTTAGCCGCTATGGCTCCGCCATGAACTGACGGGCTCCGCCCTTAGCCGCTATGGCTCCGCCATGAACTGACGGGCTCCGCCCTTGGCCACCATGGCTCCGCCATGGATTGACGTGCTCCGCCCTTAACCTTCATTATTGTGTACATATATTTATTTACTAATTTACATGTGAAAACAAAGATCCTACACATGTGTAAGTTGAACGAAAATTATTATTCGGAACGGGCTTCGCCCTTAAGGATATTCATAAAGGGTAGCTGGTGGGGGTGATAGGTCATTGAGGGTGATAGGTCATAGTGTGATAGGTCATAGAGGGTGATAGGTCATAGTGTGATAGGTCATAGAGGGTGATCGGTGATGGGTGATCTACCTAACGGGCTCCGCCCTTAGCCGCTATGGCTCCGCCATGAACTGACGGGCTCCGCCCTTGGCCACCATGGCTCCGCCATGGATTGACGTGCTCCGCCCTTAACCTTCATTATTGTGTACATATATTTATTTACTAATTTACATGTGAAAACAAAGATCCTACACATGTGTAGGTACACAAGTACAAGGGGAAAAAAAACGAAAATTAAAAAGTCGTCAAAAGTATATCGAATTGCATCTCTAATGAAAGAGAACGAAATTTTAAGACTACCCATATTTTTTTTCCATCTAACGATTTACGGTTTGTGAGATAAAACATTTTGAATGATTTGGATGAATTTTCTTATTTAATTGAAGAGAGAGAAAAATGGAGGAAATATGTGGTCCAGAATTGTTCTCGCGTTCTTTTTTATTTATGAGTTATTAAATAACCTTTCCTCTAATGTTAGTATGTCTAATGTATTTAAGTTTTGACACATAATTTCATATTTTCTCTTTCATAATTTTTATCATTGAATTTGTCATGTGTTAATCTTCCTTTATTAGGCATACTTTTAAGCCTATATTTTAGGTACATTAATCATTTTCCTTCTTGGTAATGTTCCCCTCCCAAACCTTATAATTTATGGGGGCTATTGAACATGTGTGAAAATTGGTGTGAGTGCGTCACTCATAATGTTAACATCATATAACATTTTTCCACATTATATATCTATAATCTATCTATAGGGTAACTCACCCTCAAAAAATCTCAAATAAGTAATTGAGCTACCTAAAATACCTCTCTCCTTTATTCATTAATTTAAACATCTTCATCTAATATACCTATAATACCTTTGATAAATAATTTACAACATAAATCTCACAATCCTTAAAATAAATACACTAACTCTTTTAACATCAATTACTTTTACATTCACCACCAATGTCACCTTCCACCCGTCACCGCCACCACCTGTAGCCACCGCCGCTGCCATCAGTCGTCGGCACCCTTACCCCGCGGCGCTACCACTATCGCCGCCGCATTGGGCGGACATATGACTCGTCTGTATAAAGTGTTAGTTTTATGCTAAAAAAAACTTAAATAAAAATAAGCTTTCCATGATAACTTTTAATTTGTATAATGACAACCTGTAAATTTCGGGTAAATTTTTCTTTATGAGAAACAAATTCATTTCTTAAGCATTTTCATACGAGTGAGATACCGGTTACTTTATGTTGTTACTTGAGTTAATAATTAACAATATTTATTAAGTTATACTAGAGTGGGACCCGCACAATGCGACGGTGACGGTAACGGCGGTCTGATAGTGACGGCGACTGGTGATGGCGGTGACGATTGGTGACAATGACGAAGTTGAGTGCTATAGATTGATGTAAATGTAATTTATGTAAAGATGATAATAGAGATATTTTAGAAGATAAAAGTTTAAAGTATAAATTGATAAGATAAGGGTTTAATGTGGAGATTAATTTATTAAGGGTAAAATAATCCTTTCGTTTATCAGCCTTCTTCTTCTTCTGAACTTCTTTTAAATCATCAGCCTTATAAAAATCACAGTCTGAGTGCAATCCAAACTTTAGACACAAACTCACTGCATTCCTATATGCAACGCTGGATGTAAGTCCCAACTCAATAGATGGTACTACTGAAGACACCTCTATGTCGATGGTGAGATTACTTTGCAATACGTTCAAGGAACTAGACGACTACCAGTTGCACTGAACTGTATATCAAGTTATCTGGAGGACTACTTATTAAGGTGACAACATAAATAAGTAAAGACAATGCAATAACAAAATACTTGTAAAGTAAATCTGGTGAGACAATATGTAACTTTCAAGTGTAATTTATTTATTAATGTTAAATAAATTACAAGGTTGTTGCGGAACCAAGATAATACAATAATGTAACTATCCTAACAACCTATGAAATACAATTGATCTATACTTGGAAATTCTCTTAACAATCGAAACACTTAAAGTTGTGAAATGTTCCTTTTTGCGATTGAGAAAATATTGCACAAGTTCACCAAGAATGCAAATGTCTGAATATGCAAAAGTTGTTTATTGGTTGTGCAAAGACCTCTATTTATAGGCAAAAGTTGACATTGAGATGTCAACTTTGCCGTACAAATATGGTTGAGAGCATTTAAGGAATTGCATTTAATTCCTTGAACATGCTTGATAAAGTAAGACATAAAGTCACTTTATCCAACCTACTTTATGCACTTTTGTACTTTAATCATAGACAATGTGTATTGTCCGGATAATAGTACATAAAGTAAAAAGGTCTTCATCGTAATCAGTGTAAAGCTTTGTAAGTACTTTACACTGATAATCTCCAGTCTTGATCTGGGCAGAATGTCCACTGAGCTTCGCTGCCATGGTCATTCTCTTTCTTCCACTTGTTGTCTTTGACTTCAATTGGAATGACTTCAGTTCCTGGTCAGATCTCAACTGGAGTGAAGCTCCAGTGGCATTAACTGTACACTGGCCACTGGACTTCTATTATTTCTGGACAAATCTTCCGGTCTCCAGTTTCAACTGGAGACGCTCCAGTTTATCAGTAAACTGGACCTAACACTGGACCTTGGAAATCTTTTGGAAACTAAATATTAACGCTGTTCAGCTTCAGCAGATCTTTCTTACAAAAGTTCACGAGATGCAAAGGCTCATAAATCCTCAAAAACTCATAGTGATGATCATCATACATCACAGCTTCATATATCTTACTGTCAAAGTACCAGCCCTTCATATTGTCTAACAAGTCCCTCTTAAACTTCTTCAAAGGAACTTCTTTAGCAAACTTGGTCGGCTCATACTTTAAAATAACTACATGCTTCTTTGTCTTAGGAGCTATCTTCGATTTATCCTTGACCATCTTGCCCTCCTGTGGATGAAACTTTCTCTATGATGAATCCTTGATCTTCACATCCTTTGCAATAGCCTTAGCAACATGAACAGCAGCATAATAACCACTCGGATTAATAAGTTCTAGCCTAGCTAAACACCAAAAATCAACATCAGTCAATGAGTTGATTGCATCGACTCCTAAGTCCAAATATTGTACTCCGTCTGTACTCCTGATAACGAGATATTTCAACTCATTATCCCAATGAAAACTCACGATCCTTGAGCATGCATTAGTAGCATAGGCTTCAACTTTTCTCCTTGTATCTCGTCTTTATATCTGATCGGTTTTGTTGGAGTTAAGCTGCTCATACATTACAAGATTTGAAGATGACAAACAACTCAAGAAATACTTAAGTCTTTGGTTCTGGAGCTGAGTCAGCTTGGAATGATCCAAGCTGAGTCAGCCTGAACATCTTCATTAGAAGATGGTATCTTTCAGGCTGCATCAGAAGAAGAACAAGCACTTGGTCTAAATCAAAGATGAAGAACAAGGATAGAAGGCCAAGCTGATGGGTGGAAGTCAGCTTGGAAGGTACATGTTCAGCCTGGAGTATTGCAAGTGCTCCAGAGTTGTATTTAACTTTGTATATATCATCAATCAACTGGATGAGCATCAGAAAGGACATTCTAGAAGTGTTAGTTGTTGATTGTAAACATTCTATGAGGTGTCCATTTTATTGTTGCTGCACGATCAACCTTGGTAAGCAAGTAGGGAACAAAAAGGAAAATGTCACTATCACCAGGTACTGATCAAGCAGAGACCATTAGATCAAGACGCGTGGAAAAGAATGGACGACATCCAAGGCAGGGTTGATGCCTATATAAACCAGCCTTTGTGTCTCAATAATGTGTGCATCCATTATTAACTCTCACAACGATTAAAGCTATTCAGCTTGGATCCGTGTTGTACTCAGCTTAGGCTAGTAGAGTTAATATACAGAGTTGTAACTTGCTATTCAGCCAAGTAGTTAGATTTGTAGGCTAATCTGTTCCACAACTACTTGTAATTCTTTTTATTCATCAATAAAAGAATTAGTTGAAAATCAGCTTACACTTTGTTCTTGGACTGCACTTTACTTTATTGTCTTTACATTCTGTTATTTATCTTTACTGTTTCATTCATTAAACAACTCTAGCTGAAAATGGACAAACACTTTAAGATAATTTATATTCCGCATTAAAAATCTAAAGTCAAGCTGATTAAGTTTAAAAGTTGTATTCACCCCCCCTCTACAACTCTTTGAGACATCTTAAACCATCCTGTTTATCTCCTTTGGGACCTATCAGGTGGTATCAGAGCAGGGGTTTTGTAATACACTTAACTTGATCCCTGTCTTTTTATTATTATTGTTTAAAGTTGGTTTAAAACATGTCTCAACCTATGTATACTGATAATGGTTCTTCAACCAGACCACCCATGTTTGATAAGACTGATTTCAGTGGGTGGAAAGAAAGAATGTCTCTTTTTCTTGAATCAATTGATAATGACATGCCTGACATACTTGTTGATGGACCTTATGTTCCAAGGGATACAATAATCACACCAAGGCCAGCTTCAACTGATGGAGCTGAGCCTGGTTCACCTGATGTCAGAGTTGTTATCAAACCCAAAGCTGATTGGGGTGATGAGGATAGAAGAATGGTCAACTTGGATGTAAGGGCCAAGAACTTTATTGTCCAAGCTGTATCTAAGGACATTTATAGAGCCATTAGACACTGTCCTAGTGCTAAGAAAATGTGGAATACTTTGACTGTTATGTATGAGGGCTGTGCAACTTCTATGGAGTCTTACCAAGACTACCTTGACTAGAAGGTATGAAAGATTCTTTGCACATAAGAATGAATCCCTCACTGACACTCATACCCGATTTAATGCACTTGTTAATGACTTGATTGCTATTGACATAAATAAAGATGATGATGTACTTAAAAGCAAATTTCTAGATTCATTACCTTTAAAATGGAATAATTATGTTGCTAGTGTCAAATTGAGTCCAGTGTACAAAGAACTTGACTTACCAGGTCTCTATAGGTTGCTTCACAACCATGAATGCACTGAAGCTGAAAAGCTGATTGCCATGGGTGATGCTGTGGGAAGCTCTAGCTCTGCACTTGTTGCATCTTTAACTGAGCATCCCAACCCAAACTGTGATGAGCCTGTTCCAAATCAATTTGTGTGTGATAATGTTGAAACTAAGAAGCAATGTGAATCTGGGACTGAATATTATTCAAGTGATGAAACTGAGGGTTTAGCTAATGAGGTTGCCATGTTGGCTGAAAGATTGAGGAGAAGAAATTTTTCAAAATTTAAAGGAAAAGGAAAAGGAATTTCTAAAAGTGACAAACCCAAAAAGCCTTTGGATATGTCAAAAATCACTTGTTATAAATGTGGTAAAACTGGTCATATGGCTAATGATTGTAAATCAAAACCCACTCAACAAGCTGATACTTCTAAACCTAAAAATGGTGGAAAAGATGAAAAATACTCTAAACTCAAGCTGAAATATAAGAAACTGAAAGCACAGGTTGCCAAGCTGAGTGAGAAGAGTCTTGTTGCAAAAGATTGGGCTGAGAGTGCAACTTCATCTGATGATGAAACCTATGAAGATGCTCAATGCTTCATGGTCAAAGAACAGTCATCAAAGTGTCAAGAAATCAAGGAGATGTGCTTGATGGCCAAAGATGCTACTGAAAAGCTTCTTGATGGCATGACCAAACTGAGAGAAGAAAGTGATCAGCTTACCCAGTCAGCTCACTCTGCATCCACTGTTCAAGAGGTATCTCCTTTTCTTTC
This sequence comes from Erigeron breviscapus, assembly GCA_034093135.1. Lineage (NCBI taxonomy): Eukaryota > Viridiplantae > Streptophyta > Magnoliopsida > Asterales > Asteraceae > Erigeron > Erigeron breviscapus. Next base: position 114,935,412 of record CM067174.1, on the reverse strand, counting down.
TCTTTCTAATGAAGAAAAACTTGCTAAACTGAACAAACTTGGTGATGAGGTTCTTTTACAAAGACATTTTAATAAACAACATAAAATGGAAATTGTGTCTTTGAGAAACGAAATTTCAGTACAAACTCAGTCTATTGAAAAACTTCAGTCAGAAATCAAAGCTTTAAAAAGAGTAAATGTTTCTCTTTTGCAAGAAGCAAGGAAGCTGATAAAAAGTATTTGAAAATCAAGCACATAACTGAGTCCTGGTGTACTGGTTCTAAAAGAACTGCCAAGTGTGTCAATGAGCAAGTACCTCAACAAATTCAAGCCATATTTGATGGTGACTTTGACAAAGCTATTGCCATAAGTGAAGTATGTGCAATGGAGCCTTGTTATCAGCCTATACCTCCTACAGTTATTCACACCACAAGGATTCTTAAAAAGCAGTCTGAAAATCCTGGTCTTGGTTTTGTTTATGGTGGAAATTTGAAAACCTTATCTGATGGTGTCACTACTATTGATTCTGTCCCTACCAAGTCTGAAGTCAGTCTGGATTCACCCAAGCTGACTGACTCTCCCTCAGAATCTAGTAGTGAACTTAAGACCAAGGAAAACTCTCCTAAGCTGACTAATCAAAAGAGTCAGAAAGTTAAAAAGAACAAATCTATTAAGAAGAGCCAGTCTGGTCAAATCAGCTCCAAGGGAAAATCGAAAACACCCAGACAAGACTCATATCAACTTATCTCTAAGCTGATTAAGTCCAGACTGAGTGAGATTTCAAAAGAGGTTTCTTTTTTAAACAGTCTTTCAAAAGTTGATCAAAAGAAACTCAGAGCTGAGTCAAAGAAAGCTGGAATTGGTAAAGGATATTTAAAACAATCTGAATCCAAAGTTGTTGAAAACCTTATCTGATGGTGTCACTACTATTGATTCTGTCCCTACCAAGTCTGAAGTCAGTCTGGATTCACCCAAGCTGACTGACTCTCCCTCAGAATCTAGTAGTGAACTTAAGACCAAGGAAAACTCTCCTAAGCTGACTAATCAAAAGAGTCAGAAAGTTAAAAAGAACAAATCTATTAAGAAGAGCCAGTCTGGTCAAATCAGCTCCAAGGGAAAATCGAAAACACCCAGACAAGACTCATATCAACTTATCTCTAAGCTGATTAAGTCCAGACTGAGTGAGATTTCAAAAGAGGTTTCTTTTTTAAACAGTCTTTCAAAAGTTGATCAAAAGAAACTCAGAGCTGAGTCAAAGAAAGCTGGAATTGGTAAAGGATATTTAAAACAATCTGAATCCAAAGTTGTTGAAAACAATTTTCAAGATAAATCTAAACAACAATGGAAAGTAAAATCAAATGATAAGAGTTCTTCTTCTACTCAAACTAAGTCTGGCACTTCAGTCAGCTCAAGTGAACCCATCCTTGGATGGGTTCCCAAAAAGAACTAACTCTTTTCATGATTGCAGGGCATTCACAATGCATTTATCTGGTACTTGCACAGTAGATGTTCCAAGCATATGACAGGATGTAAGTCCCTGCTATGTGACTTTAGGAACAGACTTGGATTGTCACCTTTGGTGATGATTCTCAAGGAACTACAGAAGGATATGGTTCTCTTACAAATGGTCCTCTTACATTCAGAAGAGTCTCTTATGTCAGTGGGCTGAAGCACAATCTGATTAGTGTTAGCCAACTGTGCGATGCTGGCTATGTAAGTCCCAAATTGATGGATTACTCGACTGGCAAACAATTCTGATCTGGAATGAGACCAGTTCAGAATGACGATCCAGATATGGATTAAACAATAAATGTAAATAACTGAAAGTAAATTGCAAGAAACTAAAGTGCTGAAACTATATAAATAATATATATAAGTCAAGTATGTGACATTGAGACACGATGTACTTTTCAATGTATTTTATTCATTGATATAAACAAAATACAAAGGTTGTTGCGGAACAAAGATAATCACCCTAGTGAAGTATCTAAACAACCTTGAAATACAAGTGATCTAAATAACTTGGAAATACTCTTAAGAATTACTTAGAGTATATCTCACAAGTTGCAATGTCAAAGTTTCAAGCACTTTGCAAGTTGTGAGAAGCCTTGTATTTATAGGCAAAGTCCATGCTGATGTGGACCAGGCCGTACAAATACGGTTGGGAGTATTTAAGGAATTGAAATCAATTCCTTAACATGTGTATTTTAAGGATATTTGTGAAAGTCACTTTGATGTGACATTTCACTCTTTATTCCCAACCTTTTACTCAACCTTGTACTTTTCCAGAGATAAAGCTATTATCCGGGTAAAGGTTGGTAAAGTCAAAAGGCTTCCTCGTAATCAGTGTAAAGTGTTGTAAGTACTTTACACTGATATGCTTCAGTCTTCGATCAGGTAGAATCTTCTCTGGGCTCTGCTTCTGAGATGATTCTCTTTCTTCAGTCTTCAGTCTTTGACTTCAGATGAATGCTTTCAGTTTACGTTGATCTGAACTGAAGTGAAGCTTCAGTGAATATTCTGAAATGGTTCAGAATCCTGTACAAGTATTCTTCACTAAACTTCAACTATTTCCTGGACAAATTATACCTGGTCGATTTCAACCCAACAAATTCCCCCTATTTGTCCTGAAATAGTGCATGCATTTCAGACTTCTATCTATACAGGTTTGTAAGTCTGAAATGCAAGTTTTGTTTAAGTTGTAAAAATTTTCTAAGGACATCTTATAGATCATTGATGTCTTAGAATTTTTCTTGTTGTTTTTCTAACTTAAACTTATCATCTACTTATTGGCTACAACTTGTAACATATATATAAAAACTGAAATGTTTGTTACAATTTGTAAATAAGTAAATGATAATCTGAATGAGAAAGCTACTTCTTTGCAGGCCTTGAGCCAGAAGGACTTTCAGAAGCCTTTCTCTTCAGTGGTGAATTTCCTTTCCCAAACAACCTTCCTTCCATTTCAACCTTGGCCATCATCTTTTGTTGAATTTTCTGCATCCATGCACCGATTCGATGACACTTTGGTTTAGACTTCAGGATTGGGATCATCTCTCTATGTTCTGACAAGCCAAACTCATGAACTGAGACCTGATTGTACTCAGCTGCTGCTCTTCCTTCTCTGGTAACCACCAGATCAAACAACTTCAATCCATCTTCCTTGACAACTTCTACATCAATAATTTTGGAAGGATGGGATCGATGTTTCAGATAGTGCTCATATTGATCTTTTTCATGCTTTCTTTGTATTTCATCAGCACTTTCTGAGATGGGTTTGAAGGTAGAGAGATCAGCATCTCGGGTATTTTTCCTTGTTGATCTAGGTCCAGTGATGGGTTGCGTTTTTTAGTGTTTAAATTTAAAAAAGTTGTACAAGTAAATATCTCAAAACACACACACACACACCTTAACGGACAGGGGACCCGATCAGATGTAGTATAGTTAAGTGATAAGTACAGGATCGTTCGCAGGGACGTGTTGCTTTACCTAATCTAGTAATACGTGTAATTCTAGCGGTTGTGGGGTTGTCACGATTTCCTATTAAACTAATTAAAATACTGAAAAGTAAATAGAAGCCGCAACCGCTTATTTAGCGAGAGGCTTAGTCTGAAAATAGTTTGAAAAAATAAATAACAGTAATTAAATTAAAATACTTGTTTGGCATCTCAGATCTCATGGTACGACCAGATATCATTCTACCTACTTGCTAGACTATTGGAAACTTAATCACGGCTTAGATTCTCGTTAGATTCACTTTGCCTAAGTAACTAGTGCTGTCCCTAGACTCACACTACTCTATAAACAAATTCTCGTTAGATTCATTGTTTAAGCATTAATGACCTAAAGTTCGTGTTACTAATTCATCTTTAAGTTACCCGGCTCTTAAGCCATGGCCAGATAGTAATTCTCTCCGGTGACCACAGTGCTCGTTTCCAAGTCACTGGATCGCGTTTGACATTGTTAAGCATCATGTTCTATTCATCCTAATTACTACAGTTCTGGATCCCTCGGTTACAAGTGAATCACCTTTTACATCTAGTTAAAGACCGACTAGTGTTTTCCATCCTTATGTATTAATCCTAGTGTATGATTATAGACCGATCATCAGAATTAAATCAATACATGCAGATATAGAACGATAATAATATGAAGAACTAGTAAAACATGGATCTACGACAAACAGTAAAACACACTCCAACAGATCTAACAAATAAAGTAAAATAAATAAACGTCTACATGATCACATCGATCCAAACAAGTATTCAGCCTACTAGCCTGACATTATTAAAGGAATAACAAAGTCTGAAAAGATGAAAGACATTTTTTACCAACTGAAATTAAAATAAAAGAGCGGATCTAGGTTGAGGATGAAGATCGGAAGGTGTTAGAAGCTCCAAAACCTCCTTGGAATCTACAAAGTTGACATATGGTTGAATTTGGGCGGCTAGAGGCTGCTGAATCGGCTCTCCCTTAGGGTTTTGAGGGCTGCTTCGGCTTAAATAGTGAAATAAGTCGGTTGCTGATCTGGGCCGCCCAGCGGCGCTGGCAGCTCCTGCTACTTCTCCTATTGCTTTGTTCGGCTTCCGAATCACCTCCTTGTATCTTGTAACTTCATAGGCTTTCATCTTGAGTCACTTGATGCCATTTACCCTCACTCGCATCTTCTGTGAACCTGCGTAAACATAGAATCCATTAAGTACCGATAGTTCCGGAATATTAACTCATTTAAGACATAGAAATGAAGCCTTTCGATAGGGGTTTTTATCAAAAAATGGACGCTCATCATATACCCCCACACTTAAGTCTTTGCTTGTCCTCAAGCAAATAGTCCAAGAAAATAAACAATGATGAGCGGACAACTTAAGTGTTCAAGTTATTCTACTTTATTAAAAACATTTGAAAGATTAGTCATGCAAAATGATTTGAGAAAGCTTTAGACAAAATCAGTAAGCTATAGCTAGAGGTAAGATAATCAGTCAATCAAAACTAAAAGTTAACCTTATATTTGTGTTAATACCTCTAAAACCGTTCTATAATTCCACATGTCCTACAGCTCAATCTTACTTCCTTCTGCTGACTAGTTAAGCACTTAATTAAGGTTTGTATAGCAATGTTAGAAATATAAATGTAGTAGTTGATTTGTGTACCTTATGTTAATTTGTACTTATATTGTAAACTTGGTACAATGGAAGGGGATATAGTGTAAATAGCTCATATGTATATAAACCCCCTCCATTATGTTAATTGAAACTTTTGACCCCATAATACAATCTAATCTTTCCCTGACTTCTCTCTACTCTCTCTCTACTTTCTCTCACTAGAAACCTCCATTAACACACACATTTACACACACAAAAGCTCGAATTCAATTCTTAACAATTGGTATCAGAGCACAATCAGAGTATCTGAACGATCCAAAAGCTTATTACAAGCTTAATTTGTGCTTAATTTTCGAATTCGAGTTGTTTTTCTGAAAGGTTCATTTGCAGAGCTCACTGTTTCAGTGATTACTGCAAATTAAGTGTGTTTCTGTTCTAATTTTGTTC
>CM067174.1:114891421-114928884 GCA_034093135.1 Erigeron breviscapus | reverse complement strand
CACAATCACACATTAAGTACATATAAGCATTAAATCTAACATAGACTTAACGACACCCCATGTTGACTTAACGACGTTAGTCAAACGTTATATAAAAAGTTTGGGATGTTACACTTTTCCACCTGTAGATCACAATGAGGATGCAAAAGACTCGATTAATCACTCTTAAATCACACGTTTCGAAGGATTTTCGGCTTAGAACTTGATTGGGGATCAAAGGGGTGGCTAGGGCTTGGGGAGAAAATAATATTTCTGCAAATGATGATCTAATGACTCCCTCAAAGACCCTTAAACCCGTTTTTAGTTTTCCTCATATGTCAAAATCAACCCCCAAGCTTCCTAATCCTTCATTACTAGTCCAAAACTACCATATGGACCATATACAACATAAATACTCCTTTAAATACCACTACATAGGCATTTAACTACATTTTACACACGAATACTGCATTATACATTTAGGCTTTCAAGCCCCACACACAATCACACATTAACTACATATAAGCATTAAATCTAACATAGACTTAACGACACACATAGTTGACTTAAACTAACATAGACTTAACGACACCCCATGTTGACTTAACGACGTTAGTCAAACGTTATATAAAAAGTTTGGGATGTTACACTTTTCCACCTGTAGATCACAATGAGGATGCAAAAGACTCGATTAATCACTCTTAAATCACACGTTTCGAAGGATTTTCGGCTTAGAACTTGATTGGGGATCAAAGGGGTGGCTAGGGCTTGGGGAGAAAATAATATTTCTGCAAATGATGATCTAATGACTCCCTCAAAGACCCTAAACCCGTTTTTGACTTTCACACCATGTCAAAATTGGTCCCTAAGCTTCATAAAGTCATATTTTTAGCCTAAAACACCTCTATGGACTATATACAACTCATTAAACACTTTGAACACCTCAAAAAGGAATTTAACTACATCTTAACCACATTACTATGTCAATCAATAAGACATTTAAGTTTCATACGCATAACACATTAACTACATATAAGCATAAAATCCAACAAGGACTTAACGACACATTATGTTGACTTAACGACTCTAGTCAACCGTTAAATAAGATTGGGATGTTACAAATTTAGAAACTTTAACATTTACATCTTTCTTTTATATCAAAATGATGGATTAACCTTAAAAGGACAGTATGTCGAATGATATCTATTCTTAAATACATGCTAGACTATCAATACGTATATTATGGGGGGAAATGTAATTGTTAGGTCCAGTTTACTGATAAACTGGTGAGTCTCCAGTTGCATTTGGAGACTAGAAGATTTGTCCAGAAATATTAGAAGTCCAGTTGCAAGGTACAGTTAAAGCAACTGAAGACTTCCTCTAGTTGAGATCTGACCAAGACCTGAAGCATTCCAATTGAAGTCAAAGACAACAAGTGGAAGATAGAGAATGACAATGGCAGCGAAGCCCAGTTGGCATTCTAACCAGATCTAGACTGGAGAATATCAGTGTAAAGAACTTACAAAGCTTTACACTGATTACGAGAAAGAACTTTTTGCTTTATGTGCTTTTATCTGGACAATAGCAATTGTCTATGATTAAAGTACAAAAGTACATAAAGTAGGTTGAATAAAGTGACTTTATGTCATACTTTATTAAGCATTTCAAAAGAAGTCGTATTGCTTCCTTAAATGCTCTCAACCATATTTGTACGACAAAGTTGGAATCTCAATGACAACTTTGTCTATAAATAGAGGTCTTTGCACAACCAAGAAACAACTTTGCATATTCAGACATTTGCATTCTTGGTGAACTTGTGCAATATTCTCTCAATCGCAAAAAGGAACATTTCACAACTTTAAGTGTTTCGATTGTTTAGAGAATTTCCAAGTATTAGATCGATTGTATTTCATAGGTTGTTAGGATATTTACATTTTGTATTATCTTGGTTCCGCAACAACCTTGTAATTTATTTAACATCAATAAATAAATTACATTTGAAAATTACAACTCGTCTCACCAGATTTACTTACAAGCACTTTATATATTGCATTGTCTTTAATTATTTACTTTTTCACCTTAATAAGTAATCTAATCCATAACCTGGTATACTACACACTGCAACTGGTCGTCTCCAGATCAGTGTGTGTATTGCAAAGTAATCTCACCATAGACATAGAGGTGTCTTCAGTTAGTACCATCTAGTTAGTTGAGACTTACAAGTGGTATCAGAGCAGAAGTCTAATATGTTTGCCTAGATCTGCTTAGATGTCTACTACTGAAGGTGAGAATGGTTCTGGTCCTGATGAAACTAATGTTAATAATCCACCTATTAATCAAAATTTTAACACCAATCCTCCTCCACCTCCTCCTACCCTTAATCATGTCCATGTACACTACTCTAACACTCCTGTTTCCAAGTTCGATGGAAACAGTGAGGCCTTTGGTACATGGAAGTCCAGAATGTTGCTGCATTTTGGTGGGATAGAGAAGTACATGTTAAAAATCCTTAAGGATGGACCACATGTACCCATGTCTCATGGGGTAAGTCCTTTTCTTGATCCTAATAGATCTAGAAGGGGCACTAGAGAAAACCTAGAAGACTATTGGTCTGATGAGGATCGTAGACTTGTTGATCTGGACTCCAGACTTAAGAATATGATCCTTGGGTCTGTTCTTGAAGACCTTATTCCAACACTTGTGTTGTTCCCCAGTGCTAAAGCTATGTGAGATGAATTGGTCCTTCAGTTTGAGGGAGGTGATGACACCATTGTCACCAGAAAAGTTGCCTTAAACAAGAAAAGTGTCCAGTTGGCTCTCAAAGAGTCACTTTTAAAAAATGAGACTCTGGATCTTGAGAACCAAAAGTTAAAATCTGATTTAGAAAAGGAACAGAAGGTTATCAAATCCTGGATTAGGCATCTGGTCTCAGTTATGATGCTTTTTCTAATACCATTGATGCACAACAAAATGCTTACAAATCTGTAGATGTGCACATGGCTATTATCATTCCAGATATCCATTCCATGCCTCCAGTTCTTAGGCCAGAGACCCCTTACGACCTGCCTAAGACTGTTAAAACTGAATCTGTTGAGACCCCCCCCTGTTGAGGTTAAAACTGGAGCTGAGAAGGCTAAAGCTCCAGTTAAAAAGGCTGCTGGTGATAAACCTTTGCCTTAAAAGTCTAAGGAGCCCAAGACTCAAAAGACCAAGATCCCTTCTGAACCTAAGTCCAAGGTTCAGTTGCCTGTTGAAAATGATGTTTTGTCAAAACTGGAAAGTCAACTCATACTTTTATCTAGGCAGGTTCAGAGTTGCACTGCCAGAAGTAAAAATATAGAAGGAGCCTTGTCTCCTCCAGTTGAAAAACAAAATATCAAAACCCCCTCAAAACTAAAACAAAATGTTCCATCTGGAACAAAATCTGAAAAGAAAAAGGGGAATAAGTATCTCAAACCAATCGTTTTTACTCCTGGACCTGAAGCTGATGAAAAAGCTTCAGCTTCAGCCTCTAGTTCAACACAACAACAATCAGCTGAGACTTCTCAGGTGAAGTCCAGTGAACCCATCAAGAAAAGATGGGTTCACAAAAATAACTAATGATTTGTGTTGATGTGCAGGGCGATCGTAAAAAGAACACCTGGTATCTAGACAGCGCAGCTGGCCGGACTATGACCGGATGTAAGCCCCTGCTGGAAGAGTTCACTGTCCAAGATGGACCGGCAGTGACGTTTGGTAATGATGAGAATGGAAAAACTGAAGGATATGGTGTGCTCAACAATGGACAAGTCGAATTCAAAAGAGTTGCATTTGTGAACGATTTGAAATATAACCTGATCAGTGTGAGCCAACTTTGTGATGATGGCTATAGAGTTTTGTTCAATGTTGCACAAGGCACCATATTTAACAAGGATTGGAAAGTTGTGATGATCGCACCAAGAAGAGGAAATATGTACACCATGGATATGGAACCAGCTCCAAAAGAGCAGTGTTTCTATACCAAGGCTGATGAGGACACCAACTGGTTGTGGCACAAAAGGTTATCCCATCTAAATTTCAAAAACATCAACAAGTTGTCTAGAAAACAACTAGCTGATGGGATACCTCCAATTTCCTTTTGAAAGGAAAAGCCATGTCCAGGGTGTGAGATGGGCAAGCAGAAAAGAGCCAGTTTCAAGACCAGACAGAACTTTAGCATCACTGAACCTCTTCACATGCTTCATATGGATCTCTTTGGTCCAGTGAATGTTCAAACTAGAGCTGGAAAGAAGTATACTCTAGTTGTGGTTGATGAATACACCAGATTCTGTTGGGTGGTATTCCTCAGATCCAAGAGTGATGCAACTGCTGAAATCATCTCTCTCATCAAGAGAATTGAACTCAAGTACACTCGAAAAGTTTGTCAGTTGAGAAGTGGTAATGGAACAGAGTTTCAGAACAAGACTCTTGAATCCTTCTGCAATGACACTGGCATCTCTAGAACTTCTCATCAGCACACTCTCCAGAGCAAAATGGAGTTGTGGAAAGGAAGAATTGCATACTGATAGAAGCTGCCAGGAGTATACTCTCTGAATCTGGTCTTCCCACCAGTTTTTGGGCTGAAGCAGTGGAAACTGCATGCCACACCCAAAACCGGTTAGTTTATGTCAAAAGACATAGGAAGACTACCTATGAAGTGCTTAGGAATCGAAAGCCAAATATTGGATATTTCCATGTATTTCGTTGTCCAGTTTTTATCTTAAACGATTCCAGTCAGCTTGGAAAGTTTGATGCTAAGGCTGATGAAGGTGTATTTCTAGGCTATTCTGATATTCGAAAGGCCTTTAGAGTTTATAATTATAGACTCCAAAAGGTTCATGAGACATTTCCAGTCACATTTGATAAATCTAATGAAGCAATTAACAAAAGAACAAGCCTTGATATCTCTCCAGTTATTCTATTAAATTTTGGTGAAACTGACCAAGTTCATCAGTCAGTTGTTTCACCAGAAGATGCTTCCAGTTACTTTCAACTGGAACCAGCTCAAATGAAGAAATCCTCCAGTGACACTCCATTTTATCCCTCCATCAATTTCAAACTACCACAGAACCTATTAATTGGATCAGATGTACGTGTCACCCCAATATCAGTACCAGTTCAAACTCCACCAACCTCTCCAGTTCTTCAAGAAATGCTTTTGACTGAAGAATTTCATGATGCTAATCGTGACCTCATTGACTCTGATGAGGATGTTGAAGTAGTTTGGACTGATCCTCCTCCCAAAACATCAACTGGAGAGGATCACCAGGTGACTTGCACTGATATTGTTGTTCACCAACCTAGTTAATACACTAAATGGACAAGAGCACATCCAATTGAACAAATTGTTGGAGATCCAAGTAGTGGGGTTCAGACTAGAAGAGCCACAAGTGAGCAATGCTTGAACGTCACCTTCTTATCACTGATTGAACCGAAGAAGATTGACGAGGCTATGGCAGACCCAAGCTGGGTGGAAGCAATGCAAGAAGAGCTCATCCAGTTTGAAAGGAAAAATGTATGGGAACTTGTTCCATGTCCACCAGGGTTAAAGAAAGAACCCATTGGTACAAGATGGGTCTACCAAAACAAGATGGATGAAGATGGCAATGTTGTAAGAAACAAAGCCAGATTAGTTGCCAAGGGTTATTGTCAAGTAGAGGGCGTTGACTTTGATGAAACTTTTGCTCCAGTTGCTAGACTTGAAGCCATAAGAATTTTCATGGCTTATGCAGCCCATCTGCAGTTCAAAGTCTTCCAGATAGATGTCAAAAGTGCGTTCCTTAATGGAACACTGGAAGAAGAAGTGTATGTTAAACAGACTCCAGGCTTTATTGATGAGAAGCATCCTCACTGGGTATATAGACTGAACAAAGCTTTGTATGGTCTAAGACAAGCCCCAAGAGCCTGGTATGACACTTTAACCAAACATCTTCTCAAAAATGGCTTTCAAAGAGGTGCAATAGATAATACCTTGTTTATCTTGAAAGTAAAAGGTAATATCTTACTGATACAAATTTATGTTGATGATATTATATTTGGTTCAACTGATGATGCAATATGTAAAAGGTTTTCTAAAATCATGTCATCTGAGTACGAAATGAGTTTAATAGGTGAATTAACATTTTTCTTGGGTCTTCAAATCAAACAAACTGAAAATGGAATTTTCATAAACCAAGAGAAATATGTCAGAGATTTGTTAAGAAAATACAAATATGATTCAATCCCATCTAAAAACACACCTATTGCAGCACCATTAAATTTGGACTCTGACCCAACTGGCAAACCAGTGAACACCACTGAATATTGTGGTATGGTTGGTTCACCGATGTATTTAACTGCCAGTCGACCAGATATAATGTTAGCAACATGTCTATGTGCCAGATTTCAGGCTAACCCAAAAGAATCACATTTGCATGCTGTTAAGCACATCTTCAGATACCTGAAAGGGTGTCCTAGCCTTGGTCTTTGGTATCCCAAAGGCTCAGGGTTAGATCTAATGGGTTATTTAGATTCAGATCATGCAGGATGTAAGATACATAGAAAGTCAACAACTGGTGGTTGTCATTTCCTTGGAGGAAAACTGGTAAGTTGGACCAGCAAGAAACAGACGTCAGTCTCTATGTCCACTGCTGAGGCAGAGTACATTTCTGCGGCCAGTTGTTGTGCCCAGATTCTCTGGATCAAGAACCAGTTATTAGATTATGGTCAGAAGTATACAAGGACCCCAATCTTTTGTGACAACACCAGTGCAATTGCTATATCTCACAACCCAGTGATGCACTCTAAGACAAAGCATATTGACATCAGGTATCATTTCATTTGTGATCATGTTATGAAAGGAAACATTGAAATTCATTTCATCCCCACTGACAAACAACTTGCTGATATTTTTACGAAACCTCTTGATGAGAAAACTTTTAAACATCTCATCAGTGAGTTGGGAATGCTAAATCCTTAAAACTGGAGACTTTGTTATGAACGCATCAGTGACACTGATGAAGTTCTCCAGTTGAGGAGGTCCAAATGATCTTTGCTCGCCAGGCTATCGAACGCCTTTGTGATACTATCTTGGCACTAATTGATTTCTGGATCATCATTCTAGAAGTAAAGACTCAAAATATTTTTCTGACTAAAATTTGTTTGTTTGAAAAATTGCAACTGGAGAACTCTCCAGTTGGAAACTGGCACTGGACTAATCCTCCAGTGTACATGTTTGGTCTTGTCTTAAAACTGGTGGTCAACCAGATTTCATAACGTTATAAAAATACTTGGTCAATATTTGTGACACGTGATGGTACTCAAGTGTATTTTCCTACTTGCAACCGTCGCATGACGTGTCAAAGACTTTTTGATAAAAAGATGCACTTTTTATGGGGATCGTGAATAGATAGTGGGCGCGTGGGAATACCAGCCGTCGTAGCATTTAATGCTGACTTGATGGTATTAAATATTTTTGAATTTCAAATTTTTCAATAAACCAAAATATCTTTTGTTTTAGATGTAACAACCCTACTTTTTAACATTATATATGTTCTAGTTATGTTGTCTATGATCCCGCAAGCCATAGTTATACTTGAAGCTAGTAGATAATGCCCCTAAATTAGCAATCTAAAGCTATTGTTCAATTCTAAATTTGATTTATGAAATACCATTGAACAAAAATTTTATTGATGATTAATCAAGTTATAAATGATAAAATGAGTCTCACAAGTTGAGATATCAATCAAAATTCTTATAAATGTCCAACAAAATAATCACCAAACCAATGTAAGTAAATATGATATGAGAATAAAGATTTCTATCTCAAAGTATATTTATAAATTAATATGTGCATAAAAGTGTTTAAATAACAATGAGTATATATATATATGCTTAAAATAAATACAAGTTTATAAGTAAAGGCTTATGTAACAAATTAAAAACACAAAAATATATACATACCTACATATATACACGACATATACATATATATACACATACTAGAATAAAGATTTACATACACTACAAACAAATACCATTTAACCTTACAAAACATATACATACACCTACATCTAACATACATACACATATTATACACCTTATTATAAAAAAAAAAAAAAAAAAAAAACCTCTTCAAACCCCTCCCCCCCTTCACACCACACACTCCCATTTCAAATTACATACACTCTCTTTTCTCTCTTGGAACTCACCACTTCTTACACTCTTCACACACTCTCTTTTCTCTCTTGGAACTCACCACTTCTTACACTCTTCACACACTCCTTCTTTTCTCTCAAGAAAAACTCTCCATCTCTTCCTTTCTCCTCTCATTTTCGGCCCAAAACAAACAAAGAAAACACCATCAAAAATCAAGTTAAACACTTAATAATAATAAGGATTAAGTTAGATTACTAAAGGGTTATATCAAGCAAGGGTTTAAGGATTGTTTTTGGGTTAGATTAAGGGTTGTTGGAGGCTTCAAGGGTCACGAAAATTCTGCCCATTTCTCACCATCAAAACCAAGTTCAAGAGGGTATAATCTTCATCCTTTTTACTAGATCTAATCTTGTTTTTGTTTATATTCAAAGGTTTTATCAAAAACTCATACTTTCTTCTTGTTTTCTTTGTAATATACACTTAATGAGGGCAAAGTTGATAGGATCTTTCTTTCCATGCTCATGCATGTTGAATCTAAGAAGAAAGATCCAAGGATTCAACAAGTTTAAGACCCAAAAGTGTGGTTATAGATTAGTAGCTTTTAAAGTGATTTTCCTTTTGATAGATCTATATGTTTTTGTATATTTTTGAAGAATATATTCTGAGATTTTTCACTTAAAAGATGTTTTTATGTTGTTGAATGTTAGATCTATAAAAGTTGGTATTAAAAAGTGTTGATTCGAATACATGTATGCTAGATTTAAGAAAGTTGGATCTTTTGTTGGATTATGAGATGGATATGGACTTGTTATAAGTGAAAAATATGTTAATATTAATGTTAATATTAAAAAATTTAATATTAATGTTAATATTCTGGAAAAATTAATAAAATAACAAAGAGACAAAGCTTGGACCAAAACATGTTAAAATAAGCTAGAAATCATAAACCGAAAACACGCAAAAATGCATTTTGAGCACACACATGCACCATAATCTTATGACCAAGGAAATATGATAAACCTACTGGAAATAAGTTGAAATAAAAGTATAAAACTCATATCTATTGGTTCATGACAATAATAAGCTCAAAAATCAACTTTTCGGGTCAAATAATCACTAACCGAAAGCACTAAATTGCACATATCACACCACCACCACTATCACGATTTTGGACACCAAAATATGATGAACTTTCTGGAAATAATGAAACAAGAATGAAAATCCATTTTAAAGCACCTTAATAGCTTAAGAAATGAGGCTAAAATCACTATTTCGGTAAACGATTTTTAATCATAAAATGCTCAAAATGAGCAAGACACAAGAGAGGTTGAATTGATATGAATTTATATTGATAAAAGTTGCCTAAAAGGCCTGGGATTTTTGACCAAAATGTTTAGTGATGATTTCTAAGAATTTCCATGAATTATTGAATTTAAATGGTAATTAAAAGACATAAAAATCATCTTAACCATTGATAAAAATAACTAAAACCTACTGGAGAAAAATAGTTAAAAGGCAAGAGACATGTGTTACATAATTTAAAGATAAATAATTAAGTAAAAATAACTAATTAAATATTATTATTAAAATTAATGGAAAATACACAAATAAAAGTATAAAACATGAAATTATAAATTAAGGAGCATGTATATCAGAAGATAACTCAAATGAAATTATTCATAATTTATAAAAGCAATTATGACACTTAAAAGTATTTTTAGGGAATTATTTAATTAATAAATCAATAAAATGAATAAATAATTAACTAAATAATATTAAATTAAATAAAAACTTATAAATCAGAAAATATTCATAAACACCAATATTATGAGGTAACTAATGTCAAATATTATGATTAAACAAAGTATACAATGGAGATCATATAAACCAAGGCCAAACTACCGAAATTCCAATAAACGTACAAAAACGTTTAATGAGAAAACGACTCCTACCACCAAATCTCTTCTAACCAAATAATGAGAGCATCATAATGTACTTAAATTCCACAATTAAGTAACAACCAAAGATGGGCAAGTCTACTAGCAAACATCTCATGATCTAGCACACTAGTTCATGTCACGCGAACTTACGCCGTGAATATATACCATGGTTTAGGCTTGCTTGGGGAGCAACAAGACTAGACGAAGATCTCGCTTTTGATCAGCCCCTAACACTCTCAAATCAAGTGAGTCATAGCCCCTTTCAAACTCTTTTATATGTTTTACTTGCGGGGTGAAAAGCATGATAAATAAAATGACTTTCTCTTAAGAAATGATTCTTTGAAATAATGATAATGATATGGGAATTATATTGTATGTTCAACGTGTTATATGTTATATGATGAGCTTGAGTACTGTCAAACGGTGGTCCCTGTACACTACTATTAACTCATTTGAGGCCTGTAGTTAGAGGGTTGCGCAACTAGGATTTGCCCCCTCATCCACTATTATAGGTAACGGTGGGATGTTTGGTCTGCCTTTGTGGCCACCTTCATCGCCAGTATGGCCTCGCGGTGCTCTAACTACTATATATTTTTGGTCGTCTCCATGGCACGACCCTTGGTTATCTTTATGCACGTGATTGACAGCATGTGCTTATCATTATCTTATCATTTGGGACAATATAATTGATTATTGGGACATAACCGGTCTTAGTAGTGGGTCAAGAGCAGTCTCATCAAATTATGTCATGGTAGTCTTACCATTGACCAAGAGGTATTGATATTATTCATGGTTGGTTATTATTGATTGAACATACGGTTTGGGTATGGACAGTACGATGGAATGCTTTGAAATTTTATGACATATTATTTCTTGAATTGGATTAAATATATATGTGTTGTTAGCATAAACCTATGAACTCACTCAACTCTCGTAGTTGACACTTTTTCTTCATGCTTTTCAGGTCTAGAGCAGTAAGTTAGCTTTTGGACCGCCTCATGGATGATGTGTTTAATTGTTGCATGTTGGACTAGTAATGCGAACATTTGATCTTTGATAATGAATTTGGTTATGTAATGTTTATTAAACGTCAACTTGAACTTGTAACCTTTAAATTTGAATGGCATTTGAAACTTTGTGGTGATGTTTTATATTTAAATCTTTTGTACCATGTCGTTCTGTGACATCTCGTGTTCCGCCTTAGTCGGGGTGTTACAGAAAAATGGTATCAGAGCCTCAAGGTTATAGAGAATTTTTGCTATAACCTACGTATTTTCAAAACGAGTCGAATATTTCTTTAACAATTGAGTCGATCATAAAGTATTCTTGTTTTACTTATGCATAGCCTGATCAACTATGCCTAACTAAAAATTTAATATGGAATGATCGAAATGATTGTCTAAGGGATATTCAAAATGAGTCTTTTGAAAATAAGCTTTAAAAAAAACGATTCTTGGTGCAAAAGATACATAACCAAATTGAATGTTTGCATTACCTATTAGAACCCTTAGTTAATACCCCCACTTGGCTAGCATTACTTTGTCCATTTAGATATAATACATGAGAGCTATGCACAAGTCGAATTCCAGTCACTACTTTAATTACAAATGGTTATGTTGGTCGTGCGAGTCGAGTTGGTCGTCGGTTATGGATGGTCATGTCGTTGTTTAGTTGTTAAGCTTGTGAGTCGTTGGTCGAGTTGGTTAGTTGCTTGTCAAATGGTTAAGGTCGTCTCATGGTCCGTTGAGTCGTCTTGCTGTCCGTAAGTTGCCACATGGGTCGTCAATGGTCAAGTCGGTCGTCCATGGTCGTCTAAGCGTCGAGTCGAGTCGTCATCTCACGCCTCAGTGAAACTTGTGTAGGAACAACATGTCACAAGCAAGTGGAGCTTCCGGATCAGCCCCTAGACCAAGGAACTTGTATGGATTCGTGGACCACATGGAAGAGGAAGAAAGGAGACGCCTAGAGCAAAAGCAACCTCCCCAACCACTCCAAGAAGAAGAAGAGGAAGAGACCGAGCCAATGGAAGATCCATCGGAAGACGATAATGCTAGAAGTGTTGCCTCTAGCCAACCTGGACGCCGCTCACCCTCGCCACCACCATCACCACCAGCCCCTAGAGCACCCGCTCCGCCAAGGCAAGATGCACCCATAAACCTAAGTGATGGGCGATTTCCAGCCCAAGACCCATACTTTCGGCCGCGCCTTCCTCGTGATCATCCCTGGTACCATCTCGGACATAGGCGTCAAGGAGAAGAACCACATCGCCCAGTTTATGGGGTACCCCCTCCGCCTCCCATTGGTATGACACGTGAAGAAAGGGAGAGGGTGTGGGGAATAGCAAATGGGTTAAGGGATGCTAGACTAAGGGTAAGGACTCAAGAGGTGATGATGGAAAGGGCCTTGGGAGTTATGGATCGAACGGGAGCTTATGCAAGTTTGGCGATATTAGAAGTTCGTCGGGTTAATGAGGTGATATTTATGATGGGATGTGTGCTCACGGCTGTTTGCACTCTCGTGGTAGCTCTCATGCTTAGGAAGTAAACCTAAGGGCTTCTTTATTTATGAACTTATTCGATGTATGAACGTTGTACTTTGTTTCAATTTCTTGAACTTTCTAGCTTATATGTGACGATGATCACATCGTATTTGGCATGTAGCAGTTTTGTGAACTCATCTTGAACGATATATATGTATGCTTAATGCCTCTCTATGGTTACATGATGCGCTATCCTTGTTGTGATATAGTTATCTCTATTATAAACGTTGTAGTTACAGCAGGAAATCAGTTCTGACCACTTTTAGTAGAACGGCCATATCCGGAGTTCTATTCCGTCTTTTGACCTGATTCCAATTGGAGGTGAAACTTAACTCATAGGGCTACGTTTTATATTTTATGAGTTTTTCCCAGATCGTCCATCTTAAGCCACTTTTACGTGATCCAAGTTCGTACACAGATTCTGTAATTCTCTTAACTAACCGTGAAAGCATGGTTGATAAATTTTAGAATTTACCTAGCCATTTATTTACTCATAATGACAAGTGCGTCGTGATTATAAAAAGGAATATGAATCGGGATATACATATACATATGTGTGCAAACGAGCCCACTATGCACTAAGTAACTTTAGATATACTCGTGTGAGATCAAAAAGTCGTGAGTCGAGTTATGTCATATGATTCAATACACGAATGACTAAACTATATTATCCTTTGTAGATAGATGGCACCACGAAGGACCGGCGGAGAAACAAGTGAAGAAGCCCAGCGAAGGGCCAAGTTAGCTGAGCTTATCTCCCAGCAAATCAATGCCGCCATGCCAAACATTGCCACCCAAATTGCGGAGAATGTGACCGCTACACTTAACACGGCTAGAAGACAAGATGGAGGAGGAAATGCCATTGACAGGAATGCTTACAAGGCTTTCACGTCTTGCAATCCCAAGGAGTTTCATGGGACAGAAGGTCCTGTTGGGTTGCTTACTTGGTTCCAAAGCATGGAAGCCAACTTGAACATCATTGATTGTGCGCCAGCTGACCGTGTTAAGTTTGCTGCTAGTAAGCTTCAAGGAAGAGCTCTTACTTGGTGGAATCTCCAAGCGACTACTAGAGGTCCTGCAGCAGTCAATGCGTTGACTTGGGAGCAGTTTAAGGAAGAGTTGAAGCGTGAGTATTGTCCACGAGAGGAGGTACAAAAACTGGAGATGGAATTCTGGAACCATGCCATGAGAGGACTGGAATTGGAGGCCTATGTGATCCGCTTCCACGAGTTGAGCATGTTGGTGCCGGAGATGGTAACCCCTGTGGCTAAGAAGGTTGAGAGGTTCATCTATGGGTTGGCACCTGAAGTTAGGTTGATGGTCACTACTGCAAGCCCTACCATTCTTGAGCAAGCTATAAGTTTGGCAACCAGGCTAGTAAACGATTTGGTTAGGTGTGGGAAGTACACGAGAGGTGAATCAAGTTCGAGACAAGGTGGAGGAAATCGGTTTGGCGATCGCAAAGGGAATGGGCCAGATAAGAGGCAAAAGATTGTGAGAAACTATGGGGTTGTGGATGCTAACCCCAATCCATATCGTGGCATGCCTACAAGGTGCAACCGATGTGGTTATAGCCACTTGGGTGAATGCAAGCGTTGCACAACTTGCAACCGCATGGGTCACCTAGCTACTCACTGTCGGAGTGGGCCAAGGAATGAAGGACAACGAGGAGGATGTCACGAATGTGGAAGTACAGATCATTGGAGAAATGCTTGTCCTAGGTTGAGAAGAGCACAAGGCAACCGTGGAAATGGAAATGGTAACCGTGGTAACTTTAGGAATGTTGGGAATCGCGGGAACCAAGCAAACCGAGGAAACAATGGAAATCAAGTTAACCGAGGAAATGTTGGGAATCAAGCTAATGTGGGGAATCAAGGCAACAACGTTAACCAAGGGAATCGTGGAAATCAAGGAGGTCAAGCCCGAGGAAGGGTGTATGCCCTGGGAGCGAATGAGGCACGTGATGACCCTAATGTCATCGTAGGTACGTTCCCACTAAATAATGTTTATGCCTCTATGTTATTTGACTCTGGAGCTGAAAGAAGTTTTATTTCCTTTGAATTTAAAAAATTGATTGATAAGAAACCTAGTGAACTTGATGAAACTTATTATGTTGAATATGCCAATGGAAACGAGTATGAAACTAAGGAAATTATCCCTGATTGCAAGCTGACTTTAGATGATAAGAGCTATAGTATTGACTTGATTCCCATAGAAATAGGAAGTTTTGATGTGATAGTAGGAATGGATTGGTTGTCGAAAATGCGTGCTGAAATACTTTGCCATGAAAGGATCATTAAGATTCCTTCAGATAACGGTGAGGTACTAATAGTTCAAGGCCATAAGGCGGGAGTCCGACCCAAGATAGTGTTGTCTATGAAAGTGAGGAAGTATTTACGCAAGGAATACCACACCTAATTGGCACAAGTAGTGGATAAGCGAGTAAAAGATAAGGATCCTCGCAAGGTAACAGTGGTTAGAGATTTTCTAGATGTGTTTCCGGACGAACTGCCTGGACTTCCCCCAGCAAGACAAGTAGAGTTTACTATCGATTTAGTTCCCGGGGCAGCCCCCGTAGCTAAAGCATCGTATAGGCTAGCGCCCTCCGAAATACGAGAACTCTCAGAGCAATTGCAAGAATTGCTTGATAAAGGTTTAATCCAACCTAGTTCTTCGCCATGGGGTGCGCCAATCCTCTTTGTCAAGAAAAAGGATGGATCTTTGAGAATGTGCATCGACTATAGAGAGTTGAATAAATTGACGATCAAGAATAGGTACCCGCTGCCGCGAATAGACGATTTGTTCGATCAACTGCAAGGAGCGTCGCACTTCTCGAAAATCGACCTTAGGTCCGGCTATCATCAGTTAAGGGTACGAGAAGAAGATGTACCTAAAATGGCCTTTAGAACTCGCTATGGGCACTATGAGTTCCTAGTGATGCCATTTGGTCTCACAAATGCGCCAGCCGTTTTCATGGACCTAATGAATAGGATTTGTAGGCCATACTTGGACAAATTCGTCATAGTGTTCATCGATGACATTTTGATATACTCTAGAAGTAAGGAGGAGCACGAGAAGCACCTGAGGATAATCTTGCAGTTACTTAGAGACGAGAAGCTATATGCTAAGTTTTCTAAGTGTGAATTTTGGCTCCGTCAAGTCCAATTTCTGGGACACGTTGTGAACGAAGAAGGAATCCATGTTGATCCGTCTAAGATAGAAGCAATCAAGAAATGGGAGACACCCAAGACACCAACGGAAGTGCGTAGCTTCCTAGGTTTGGTGGGTTATTATAGGAGGTTCATTCAAGGATTCTCTAAGATTGCGGTACCTTTAACCCAATTGACCCAAAAGTCAAGAGAGTTCGAATGGGGTGAAGAACAAGAGCAAGCGTTTCAAACGCTTAAGAACATGTTGTGTGAAGCCCCAATACTAGCATTGCCGGATGGAATGGAAGGATTTGTAGTATATTGTGATGCGTCGAATAAAGGGCTAGAGTGCGTACTAATGCAAAGAGACAAGGTTATTGCATACGCATCTAGGCAATTGAAGCCACATGAGAAGAATTATTCAACACACGATTTAGAGCTAGGAGCCGTAGTGTTTGCCTTGAAGATATGGCGACATTATCTTTATGGCACCAGGTGCACCATATTTACCGATCACAAGAGCTTGCAACACATCTTTGATCAGAAGATGTTGAACATGAGGCAAAGGAGGTGGATGGAGCTGCTTAACGATTACGAGTGTGAAATTAAGTACCACCTCAGAAAGGCAAATGTTGTTGCTGACGCTCTTAGTAGGAAGGTGAGCACTAGGGTGTCGAGGACAAGAATTTATCACTTACAAGTGAAAATGTCTCTAAGGGACAGATTTTTAGAAGATCAAGCAAAAGCTTTTGAAGGGAAGAACATTGAAGAAGAGGCATTGAGTGGGGTAGAAACCAGGTTCGATAGGGATGATGAAGGCATCTTGTACTTCAAAGGAAGAGCTTGGGTCCTAAAGATCAATGGGTTGAGAGAGGTATTAATGAATGAAGCTCACAATTCAAAATACTCGATTCATCCGGGAGCGGATAAGATGTACCAAGGTCTAAAAAGGGACTTTTGGTGGCCTGGGATGAAAGGTGATATAGCCCTATATGTGAGCCGATGCATGACTTGTGCGATGGTCAAAGCTGAGCACCAAAAGCCAGCTGGACTTTTAAAGCAGCCGGA
Organism: Erigeron breviscapus; assembly: GCA_034093135.1. Classification (NCBI taxonomy): domain Eukaryota; kingdom Viridiplantae; phylum Streptophyta; class Magnoliopsida; order Asterales; family Asteraceae; genus Erigeron; species Erigeron breviscapus. The sequence continues at coordinate 114,912,055 of CM067174.1, read as the reverse complement.
AATTCCCGAGTGGAAGTGGGAGCAAATAGCAATGGACCTAGTGACAAAATTGCCTCGGACAAAGAAAGGTCATGATGCTATATGGGTGATTGTTGATCGTCTTACGAAATTAGCCCATTTCATCCCCATCAAAGAAGATTGGAACACTGAGCGTTTGGCGCGTCTGTACGTTGAAAAGATTGTGATATTACATGGTGTACCTCTGTCCATAATATCTGATAGGGATGGTAGGTTTACCTCATGTTTCTGGGGTCTTGTGCAAGAAGCAATGGGCACTACGTTAGCATTAAGCACGGCTTACCACCCACAAACGGATGGGCAAAGTGAGCGTACAATACAAACGTTGGAGGATATGCTAAGGGCTTGCGCATTAGAATTTAGTGGAAGTTGGGATGAACACTTGCCATACGCGGAATTTACTTACAACAATAGTTATCACTCTAGCATACAATGTGCGCTGTTTGAAGCTCTATACGGGCGTAAATGTAGATCACCCATGTGTTGGGTAGAGGCGGGTGAGAGAAGCCTAGCCACCGTTGATTTTGTCCAAGAGACAACGGACAAGGTGGCGATCATTAAAGAAAAGCTTAAGGCCGCAAGAGATCGGCAGAAGAGTTATGCGGATCGAAGGAGGAAGCCTCTAGAGTTTGAGGTTGGCGACAAGGTACTATTAAAGGTGTCGCCATGGAAAGGAACCGTAAGGTTCGGCAAAAGAGGAAAGTTGAGCCCCCGATACATTGGGCCATTTGAAATTGTTGCTAGAATCGGCCCCGTGGCCTATAAGTTGAAATTACCCCAAGAATTGGGAGATGTTCATGACACATTCCATGTGTCGAACTTGAAGAAATGTGTGGCGGATGATTCGAAAGTGGTCCCACTTGAAGAACTACGTGTGGAGGATAAGCTCCAATTTCGTGAGGAGCCAATAGAAGTTCTTGATCGCGATGAGAAACACCTAAAGAGAAGCAAGATCCCTATTGTTAAAGTTAGATAGGATACGAAACGCGGACCCGAATTCACGTGGGAACGCGAGGACTTTATACGCGAGAAATATCCGCACTTACTCCCTAAGCAAATTCAAATTCCGAGACGGAATTCTTCTAAGGGGGTAAGGATGTAACAACCCTACTTTTTAACATTATATATGTTCTAGTTATGTTGATAAAAGTTTCCTAAAAGGCCTGGGATTTTTGACCAAAATGTTTAGTGATGATTTCTAAGAATTTCCATGAATTATTGAATTTAAATGGTAATTAAAAGACATAAAAATCAATAAGTAAATTATGTAAATTAAGAATGGGGTTAAATCATCTTAACCATTGATAAAAATAACTAAAACCTACTGGAGAAAAATAGTTAAAAGGCAAGAGACATGTGTTACATAATTTAAAGATAAATAATTAAGTAAAAATAACTAATTAAATATTATTATTAAAATTAATGGAAAATACACAAATAAAAGTATAAAACATGAAATTATAAATTAAGGAGCATGTATATCAGAAGATAATTCAAATGAAATTATTCATAATTTATAAAAGCAATTATGACACTTAAAAGTATTTTTAGGGAATTATTTAATTAATAAATCAATAAAATGAATAAATAATTAACTAAATAATATTAAATTAAATAAAAACTTATAAATCAGAAAATATTCATAAACACCAATATTATGAGGTAACTAATGTCAAATATTATGATTAAACAAAGTATACAATGGAGATCATATAAACCAAGGCCAAACTACCGAAATTCCAATAAACGTACAAAAACGTTTAATGAGAAAACGACTCCTACCACCAAATCTCTTCTAACCAAATAATGAGAGCATCATAATGTACTTAAATTCCATAATTAAGTAACAACCAAAAATGGGCAAGTCTACTAGCAAACATCTCATGATCTAGCACACTAGTTCATGTCACGCGAACTTACGCCGTGAATATATACCATGGTTTAGGCTTGCTTGGGGAGCAACAAGACTAGACGAAGATCTCTCTTTTGATCAGCCCCTAACCCTCTCAAATCAAGTGAGTCATAGCCCCCTTTCAAACTCTTTTATATGTTTTACTTGCGGGGTGAAAAGCATGATAAATAAAATGACTTTCTCTTATGAAATGATTCTTTGAAATAATGATAATGATATGGGAATTATATTGTATGTTCAACGTGTTATATGTTATATGATGAGCTTGAGTACTGTCAAACGGTGGTCCCCTGTACACTACTATTAACTCATTTGAGGCCTGTAGTTAGAGGGTTGCGCAACTAGGATTTGTCCCCTCATCCACTATTATAGGTAACGGTGGGATGTTTGGTCTGCCTTTGTGGCCACCTTCATCGCCAGTCTGGCCTCGCGGTGCTCTAACTACTATATATTTTTAGTCGTCTCCATGGCACGACCCTTGGTTATCTTTATGTACGTGATTAACAGCATGTGCTTTTCATTATCTTATCATTTGGGACAATATAATTGATTATTGGGACATAACCGGTCTTAGTAGTGGCTCAAGAGCAATCTCATCAAATTATGTCATGGTAGTCTTACCATTGACCAAGAGGTATTGATATTATTCATGGTTGGTTATTATTGATTGAACATACGGTTTGGGTATGGACAGTACGATGGAATGCTTGGAAATTTTATGACATATTATTTCTTGAATTGGATTAAATATATATGTGTTGTTAGCATAAACCTATGAACTTACTCAACTCTCGTAGTTGACACTTTTTCTTCATGCTTTTCAGGTCTAGGGCAGTAAGTTAGCTTTTGGACCGCCTCATGGATGATGTGTTTAATTGTTGCATGTTGGACTAGTAATGCGAACATTTGATCTTTAATAATGAATTTGGTTATGTAATGTTTATTAAACGTCAACTTGAACTTGTAACCTTTAAATTTGAATGGCATTTGAAACTTTGTGGTGATGTTTTATATTTAAATCTTTTGTACCATGTCGTTCTGTGACATCTCGTGTTCCGCCTTAGTCGGGGTGTTACATTAGAAAATTTGGGGATTAAATAATATTTTTGTATTTATAGTGGGATTTTGTACCCTTATAAATACCCCCACATTTACTCCGATTACAATTTACTTCTTCTCACATTCCTTCATTTACTTACCAATCATCAAAATCGTTTCATTTCTCTCTCTGCTTCATAAATCAAAAACCCTAATTCCTAAACACTCAATTTCAGTATCATATTCTCATAAAATGGCTCCTAAATCTTCAAGATCTCGAGATGTTAATCTTATCACTGTCCCATATATTCCCCCACCAGGTGTCACACCGGCACCTCGTGCCCCATCAAACCCTGCCCTCATTAAATTAAATCCAAATAATCCGATAGCAAGTTTAATGGGATCCTAAGGATCCGATACTCTCATTGGAAGAATACGGCAATTTTTAAGAGATTCTCCAATCGGTCCTTCCTTCTCTGCAAACCCACGAAAGATGTACCATGATTATCTTTGTGAGTTTTGGTACACTGCTTCCTTTTCTCCTGATTGTTCATCCATTACCTTCACTCTAAAGGATGGTACAGTCCAGTGAGGGATGCCATTTCCCTCAATTATTGGCTTCCTAGGGAGAATCCAACAGTCATCTCCCCAAATATTAATTTCAGGCAAGTTCTCCTTGATATGGGACACAAGGATTGCCTTGAAAATGGTGTCCTTAAAACAAAGGGCGTCATGACTATGAAGGGCCTCTCACCATCCTGGTGGTACTTCTTCGTACATTTGGTGGAAAGTATGGGTGGGAGTTCTGGTGGATTGGACCGGGTGGGAGTTCTGGTGGATTGGACCAGATAAACTCCTCTCAAGCAAAAATGGCTTACTGCTTGTGGAATGGCCTGAGGGTAGATTATGCTGATATCTTGTATAGAAGCCAGGTACAAACACTGAAGGGCTCCAGGGGACTTTGCATCCCCTTCTCCAGATATCTATCCCTCTACTTTAAACTGATTATTGGCAGTGATGAATACAAAAACACACAATCACTGTACACTGTCCCAGAACTGTTAAGGAATCTTGACTCCTTGGTATCTGAACCTGGGGAGGTTGAGATTCCTCAAAGTGTGTTGCTGGCATTCGCAAAAACTGATGCACCAGTCCAAGGTGAGTCAGAAAGACAACTGGGCGGGCCTCAAAAAAATGAGGGACCCACCGGTTCGTCTGCTGGACAAGAGACAGTTGTTGAGCCCGAACAACAGTCTAACCCTTCCAGCTCCAGCTTGTCAGTTCCCACAACTGTCACTGGAGACCTCCAAACAGGTCTCCAGGGTGTTCCAAAGGCAACTAGATCACGTCGTCTTAGGAAACAGTCAGCACTTGCCACTGACGGTAGTAACCCTACCAGCCCTCCAGCTTCCTACCAACAGGAAACTGGAGATAGTCAAAATGGGAGACCAGCAAGCAACCACTCTCGGGACTTCTTTAGGAGAGAGTGGTGAAGAGAATACTGGGCTACCCCAACCCAGAGTAGAGTCCGTGTCTGCACAACTTGAGTCTGGCCAAATTTCTGACACAACTCTAGCACGAACTGATGACGTCTCTGGCCAGTTACAACCAGAGACTGAAGTTCCAATCTCTTCGGCTGATGATGTTATGACTGAGGATAGAGCAGTTATAACTGAGGCAAATCCAGTGACCTCTATTCCAAGTGAAGTTGCTACGGCAACTGCACCACCAACTGGTGAAAACTTCCAGGAAACTGGAGATGGTCACCAGGAGTCTGGATCACAAGTCCAGCCATCACTAACATTCATGAATCTGGGCATAAATGATGATGAATTCCAGTTAGAGTCTTCAGACTCTGAAGGGACTGCTTCTGTTCAAGAGATGGTTGATGCTTCTGTCAAGATCAACCCCCTTCATCTCTTGATCCGCCCCATAACAAACAGTTTCAGTTTCCTCCACTAATGTGCTTACTCATATTCTACAACCACAACAAAGATCCCTCATATCCTCTCTTTTTGTGCCTAGAAATAGGCACATTCCCCAACCGCCACCGTTGACAACACCTGAGCATTCTCAGCATGGTCAACACATTGATCTCACTAGACGTCCTTCTTCTTTTCCCATGCCTGGTTCTATTTCCTTTTCTACTGTCCAGTCAACTGATGAGGAGCCATTTACTTTTCCTCCTCCAGTTGCTTCAGTAGCATCTGTTGCTGGTCTAGTGACACCTTCCCCTCCGTCACTGGACAGTCAATTTGTCTCATTTCAAGCCGACATTCAAAACCTTCTTACCAGGGTGGAGAATATTCAAAAGACAATTGACAAGAATGCCAAGTCCATCTCCAGATACAACAAGGATACTCTTACAAATCAAAAGGTTGTTGATTTGGGGATTAATAAATTTGCTGCAAATGAAGACTTGGTATTCCAGAAGCTCAATGAGTTGGTTAGAAGCTGCAACACCTTGTCAACTTCACTAAAAGAAGCTTTTAACCTTACTCAGACGAAAGTCTCCACCTCTATCTCCAATTTGCTTGGTACATTTGTTAGATCTTCAGAAGTTGATCTGAAGGAGATAGAGAGGCAGGTAAAGGAACTTGTGAACAAACCTGGCCTAAATGTGGTTGAGCTTGGGCAACAGATGGCCACTTTAGTCGGCCAGAAGATTGATGATACATTGGTTGCCAGAGAAGAAGAACTGGTTAAAAAGGTAATGTCTGAGATTGCCAAGATACCCCTCCTCGGGTTAATTTGGCCCCACTCACTCTTGAGATCAACCAGTTGAGAGGTGCTATCAATGCTCTGAACACCCAAGTATCCTCCCATTCAACATCAATTGATAATATGGTCACTAAAGTAAGGAATTTGAAAAAGGATGAGAAAGACAAATAAGTTGCACAGGCTGGTTCCCCTCCATATGTACTAGCAGAATTAAAGGTTGGTCAAGCACAAGTTGCTGGTAATGTCTTGACGCAGTCCAGGAAGACCAACCATCTTTGGAGATCATTCAGAATGATGTGCACGGTCTTCAAAGAGTGCAAGGATATGCAGTCGTGGCAGCCTCTTGACCGATTGCCCAGCAGCAATTCAGACTGGGAAGTATTTCAGGCAGGTCTAGATGCTGCCATGGGGGAAAGAACTGTCCTTGCCCCCAGATTGACTGCAAGTGCGAGGCCTTTGGTGGAAAGGCAGGTTGTTGTTGCTGGTGTTGGTACTGATGCTAGCCAGCATGTAATTGAAAATTTTGATGATGTGGTTGATAGAGGGAATCTTGAGCTGGCTACTGATACACAAGCTAAAGCAACTGGTACTGATGCTAGTGTGCTAGAAACTGGTAATGTTGATCAACTTCCTCCAGTGTCTGAAAGTGAAAGTAGAAGACTGGCAGCTATTGGCGACTCCTTTAAAGAAAAGAGAAACAAAGAAAAGAACAACAAAGGGTTGCCAGGGCTCAAATTTCAGATTAGGGTGCCTTAGATGCTAGTGATGCTGCTCTACTGGGCATCACACTGGAGCAATATGCTCAAATAAAGAATGATCCAAGGATAGTTGGTATGGTGAATGAAATGTTGGACATTCAAATTGAGAAAGACTATCCGGATGATGAAGTTGAGTTCGATGCCAGAAATATAAATGTATCAGTGGAGAAGGACAAACAAATAAGGGCATCTAGGATCAAAAGAAGGATCCAAAATGTACAAAAGGTTGTGAAAAGGGTAATTAACCCACCCAAGCTCAAAGGAAAAACCAAGCCTCTGCCAAGAGATGCAAATTTAAGAACTTGGGTGGAACCAACTGAACCATCAACTGAAGATATCAAAGTTGTTGTGCAAAGACTGAGCACTGGCCAGATCCAACTGGCAAATGAATCTGAAGCCAGAGCATTCCTTAGTGAATTAATGCAGCGGAGATATCACCCTGGCAAGATCATCAATGTGGAAGTTTCGATCAAGCCAGGAACAAAACGTTTCTATGTTGGAGTCAAGTACCTTGATGGACCAATGTGCTTTACTGAAGATCCAGATGTACATAGGTATGGCAATGCTGAGCATGTGGAGATGCTAAACTTGTTGGAGGCCAAACAAATGAAGAGCAAGTTGGAAAGAGGTTGGATTCATGTTCTCCATAATCTTATAAAATTTAAAGAGAATGTGGAAACAAGGGGCTGGGCATTGATGCAGAAGATACCCTTCCAATCTCTTCAGCGGCCAAGCGAAGGAAAACTGGCGAAGGGCCATCTGTTTAAATTTTCCTTCCATTTATCTTCTTGTAATTTTATTTACATTCTTGTAACTTATGTAAATTTCAAATTCATGTATATACAAGTTGCCAGATTGTAACCCAAAAGATATATAACAGATTAAATCTAACAAACTCAAAAGAAAAACCCAAGGCAATTGTTGATCTATAAAAATGCCTTGGAAAATTAGATAGATTTAGTCAAATAGTCCTTCAAGTTCATACTTGTATAGATACAAGAACTTGAAAAGACTTGGCAATATTTCAGGATAAATAGGGGGAATTTGTTAGGTCCAGTATACTGATAAATTGGTGAGTCTCCAGTTGCATCTGGAGACTAGAAGATTTGTCCAGAAACATTAGAAGTCCAGTTGCAAGGTACAGTTAAAGCAACTGAAGACTTCCTCCAGTTGAGATCTGACCAAAACCTGAAGCATTCCATTTGAAGTCGAAGACAACAAGTGGAAGATGGAGAATGACAATGGCAGCGAAGCCCAGTTGGCATTCTAACCAGATCTAGACTGGAGAATATCAGTGTAAAGTACTTACAAAGCTATACACTGATTATGAGGAAGACCTTTTTGCTTTATGTGCTTTTATCCGGACAATAGCAATTGTCTATGATTAAAGTACAAAAGCACATAAAGCAGGTTGAATAAAGTGATTTTATGTCATACTTTATTAAGCATTTCAAAAGAAGTCGTATTGCTTCCTTAAATGGTCACAACCATATTTGTACGACAAAGCTGGAATCCCAATGACAACTTTGTCTATAAATAGAGGTCTTTGCACAACCAGATTTACTTACAACTCGTCTCACCAGATTTACTTACAAGCACTTTATATATTTCATTGTCTTTACTTATTTACATTGTCACTTTAATAAGTAATCTAATCCATAACCTGGTATACTACACACTGCAACTGGTCGTCTCCAGATCAGTGTGTGTATTGCAAAGTAATCTCACCATAGACATAGAGGTGTCTTCAGTTAGTACCATCTAGTTAGTTGGGACTTACAGTAACGGAAACGAATGATCTTGGGAGAAGCTCTACTTACAAGGTAAAATTATAGAACGAGTGGTCAGAGATTTTGGAGGATGATCAGTCGGGGTACAAGTAGAGAAACGAAGCTGACGAGAGACCGAGTAGCTTGAACTTACAAAATTCTTACGAGAGTCGAGACCTACGATTAAAGATGGAAACGAAACATTTATGGGTGACATAGTGTAACCAAAGTGTAAACTTAATGGACGAGAATGTGTTTGTTACTTACACTACGTTAGAATCGCGAGGTCGAAAGAGAAATCAACGAGGCGAAATGAGTTGCGAGTCTTGAACTTCCTGCTGCTAGTTTGCTTCAAGATCAAAGAGACAATTGGTGAGACTCTTGTACTACTCTTGTGAGGGTTGACGAGTAACAAGAAGAGAAAAAATAACAATTTCGAAGCTTACATTTTTGGTGGCGAGTTTGTCGAATGGAACTAAGAGAGCGCCATGATTGAAAGACAAAACCGAATGCAAGACTCTATTCCTTATAACCTACTGTTCGGACCAAGCAACAAGAAGAGGATGAGACCGAAAGAGAAAGCGCTGCTGTGATGTTTTACCCAAGTAGAAACCAACGAGAAAGAATAAATGGAGTAGCACTATGTCATGGTGCTGCAAGAATATATTTGTTGTTTTCTTTCGAGTGTTTGTCGAGAGTAATAGGAAGATTAAGTGAGGTGATTAAGTTGATACTAAGGACATGTAAATCATGGTGATCAGAATGTGAGGTTTTTTATATGGTTCTTGTATTTGAGTATTACTGCCAAAATAACAGAAAAGTGAGGGAGTGATTAAGATGAGATTTGAAGTGTGTTGTGGCGTGGTGTAAGGGAGCAAATGGTCTCCTATTTATAGACCAATTAAGCTGTTAACTAGCCTTATCCATAACAAACTATCTAAGTTGGGTTTTAGTTGTCTTGGTTAGAAAAAATAAGAACTAAATCCTTAGGTTCCACATATTAGGGAAAATCGGGCTAAGGTTTAGGGACATTAGAGTAGTTTTTAATTAGTTTTAGGTTATTGAGTGGTCATTCAAGAGATCTTGAGAATACTAATGTTGATCATGCATCTTAAGGGTGTGATGCTAAAAGGGATCCAAGATTGTATAATGTCTTTGTGGCCGATTCCAAGAAAGCTAGAAATTGTGACACATTAGGTTTGTTTATAGTTTAGCTTCATTAGTTTATAATTTGTGTAAGACCTTTTGTCATAAGATTGTCTTGTGCCCTTGTTGTTCGATCCAAAGAGAAAGGAATAAGGGAAAGCATGTTATTTTATTATTGTTTATGGGTTAGGTTTAAGGCTAAACATTAGTTTGTGGGTCCTAAAAGATTGTATGTCAAATCCATCTTATTGTGTTGGGTTGAAAGGAGGCCCATGGCTGTTCCCATGGCTGTTTAACATTCAGTCAAAAAAGAAAAGAATGAATTATGAATTATCTATCCATATTAATTCATTTGGAGTATTGGGGTGTCAAAATTTTAAGGCCATGTGGTCGATATTTTGTCACAAGGAAAAATTTAGATTTTGTTTAGTTATAGTTTTAAGTAGACATAATTCTGCTCCTGTATGCTAGTCTTAATAACAACCAAAGTAGGAAGGTTAAATATAACATGGTCTCTAAAGTTTAGGCATAAACGACATTTTTAAATTTGCTCACCATCAAATACAGATATTTTCGCCATGGTATTATAGGTTGATCAAATAATAACTTCACACATCCTTAACTACTTAGTCATGCCTTAACTTAACTATATCATGCTTAAAAGGGAAGATTAACTCTAATAATCTTAACTTAACCACTAGGATTAAAGCAATTTTTTTTTTTTTGCAAATGTCACAAGAGGTATTCTTGTAGTCAAATGAGCTAGATTGCTTACATTCTGGATTACTACCGGCCCATTTTTGTAACACCCGTCATTTTAAAACCTGGATTTTCAAAAACTTTGCCAAACGGCGTTTAAACGTAACGGAAATAGATAACTTAAAAACTGCCTCATCCGTAAGGGATGGTACCTTTCATAAAACGATGTTACAATTGCATCATCAAAACAATGTAAATGAAATCCAAGTTATGGCACCAACATAAATGTCATCATTATTACAAGTATCATAAAACATTATCAATGTAGCCGAAACAAAAGGCTAAGGTAAAGTCTAAGCATTTAGGACACTAATGCTATCTTCTTTATTCTTCTACCCATCTCACCGGGCTAATCCTTTCTCTAGCTCAAGCTTGCTTATCCTGAAGGCACAACATTTTCAAAAGATAACAAGCATTTGAAAACATTTGCCAATTCTTTATATATTAACAAAATCATTTCATAGATGTGTTAATATCACATAATAATCATAACACAATAGGATCAATACTTTCCTATGGTATCTATCATATCATACATGGCAATAACATGTCATCATTACTAATATCACATACATATCTTAACACATTAGGATCCATCGTAGTCCTATTTGCGCCTATCATCAATATACTTTACTTTTCGTCTCTCTTTTCTTTTCTTACTTTACTTTCTTTTCTTTTCTTTCTTTACATTCTTTTCTTTTGCCTAGACGTAGGCTATGTGACATAAGCCACTTATCTTAGGGATGTGAGGTTGTGTGTAGGCGGCCACAAGACCTTACATGGAGTCCTCACACCCGACTTAATGGGTAGACCTCACGGCGGTCCATCGTCGTCGTTAAGGAAAGACAAAGTCAATCCAACTGAGTATACCGTTTAACCTTTGTGCGTATAGTGGTTAGTTACTCCACCCGGATACACTAAAACATAACTATGCCACGGGGAGGTATCTAGATTCCCACACCACGTGACCACATACACACTAGCTCCGAAGAAATAGCATGGGTTAAGCTTAACATAACTTTACTTATGCTCGAGACTTCTTTATTATATTAGCTTAGGCTACACTTTCACCTAAACTAATCACATACATCTTTCTTTACTTTAGGGCCCTTAATCGTGCACGTGTCATGGCAACCTATAGAAGTCTAGTGACTAGGTGTTCAAGCCATGTAAGTAATCATATGACATACATACATCATCATATTGTCATCACATATTAGCATCACATCGTCATATCATTTTATATTCATATCATCGTATCATTCATAACATCATATCGTTATATCATAATAACATCATATCGTCATGTCATACTAGCATCATTTCATCGTAACATGATAGCAATATATTGTCATATCATTTCATTATCATAACATCATAGCATTGCGTCATCATAACTTTACATTAACATAACATCTTATCTTCACATCATAAACATTTCATCATTTCATAACATGTACATACATAACTTACCTTTGCAACCTGCATAATCGTACCATACATCGTTAATGGTAGTCATCATATCCCATATCAACCTCCCATAAGTACCCATAAACATACTTACATGCATTTATAATCATTTGGGAAGTTTAACATATAAAAACGTGTTTTGTTGTACCATCAGGTGACAAAAGATGTTATCTTACCTCGGTACTGCTTAATAATGAGTTACGTATGTCTTACAGTGCTTGCTAAGTGCTCCTGACAACCTAGAACGAGTATAAGATCGATTTATACGCTAAACAAGTCAAAAGTACCAAACTGGACAAAAATGCTCTGCATGGCCATAATATGCGCCTCATATTTTGAGTTTTCAAAAGTCAGAGAATTTCATGCGTTTGAATATGCTCCACATATCGGGCTCCGATCAGCAAATCCCTAACTTTACTTGCTCTAAACGATTGCCATTCGAACCCAAACCCTTACCCCGACCTAGAGACATGAAATTGACCTCTTTTAAGACACAATTGATAACTTCAACCATCAATTTATTCCTTGGTCCTTTATAAACATAAATCACTTGATTCATCACCCGAATAACATGAAATCGGTAAACGTTTTGTATTATAACCCAACCCAAACCCCATGGCCTGGATCGAATTCACATATATGACTTACAAGATCAGAAATCAAAGGGAAATCACCTATATTACCTGTAGACAAGGTTGGGGAACTCGTGACTCGGGATCGGATCGGCGATGGGGGGAGTCACGAGTTTTTAAAAACTCGGATCGGAATCGGGGAGAACCCAGATCATGTTTTTATATAGAAAATTTATAGTTTTGAAATTATATGGAATAAACTTCAAACTTAAAACATAATTGTTTAGAAACTTTAATATAATACTTCAAAGTTCAAACTCCATTCATTAGAAACATAAACTTAAACCAATTTAGGATTTATTTTTTTTTAAAAAGCAACAAAAAAATTTTGACCAAAGTTGACCCGAGTTTTGACCCGATCCGGCCGATTCTTGACCGATCCGGACGATTCTTGACCAATCCAGGCGAGTTTGACCGAGTTTTACAAGCGACCAAGTCGTCGATCGAGTTTTCACCCGATTCTAGCCAACTCGACCCGTTTAACCCGCGATTTCGATTCCGATTCTGAGTTCCCGGCCGAGTCGGCCGAGTTTTACAACACTACCTGTAGATGACTTAAGGGATTCGAGATCTTAGCAAAACTTGATCGAAACTTTTAGGTCGAGTTTACTGATAAACTGGAGCGTCTCCAGCTGCATCTGGAGACATGAAGATTTGTCCAGAAATATTAGAAGTCCAGTTGCAAGTGTACAGTTTATGCAACTGAAGACTTTCTCCAGTTGAGATCTGATCAAGAAATGAAGTCATTCCAGTTGAAGTCGAAGACATAAAATGGAAGATAGAAAACATACATGGCAGCGAAGCCCAGTGGATGTTTTACCTAGATCAAGACTGGAGAACCATCAGTGTGAAGTACTTACAAAGCTTTACACTGATTACGAGAAAGACCTTTTTGCTTTATGTACCTTTATCCGGATAATAACATTTATCTATGTATAAAGTACAAAAGTACATAAAGCAGGTTGAATAAAGTGACTTTATATCATATTTTATCAAGCATTTTGAAGGAATTCAATACACTTCCTTAAATGCTCTCAACCATATTTGTACGACCAAAATTGACATCCCAATGTCAACTTTGCTTACAAATAGAGGTCTTTGCACAATCAAGAAATAACTTTGCATATTCGACATTTGCATATTCTTGGTGAACTTGTGCAATATTCTCTCAATCGCAAAAAGGAACATTTCACAACTTTAAGTGTTTCGATTGATAAGAGAATTTCCAAGTATTAGATCAATTGTATTTCATAGGTTGTTAGGATATTTACATTATTGTATTATATTGGTTCCGCAACAACCTTGTAATTTATTTAACATTAATAAATAAATTACACTTGAAAATCACATATTGTCTCACCAATTTACTTTACAAGTATTTACTTATTGCATTGTCTTTACTTATTTATATTGTCACCTAAATAAGTAATCTAACCTTAACCTGGTATACTGTTCACTGCAACTGGTCACGTCCAGATCAGTGAACATATTGCAAAGTAATCTCACCATTGACATAGAGGTGTCTTTAGTGGTGCCATCTCTTGAGTTGGGACCTACAAGTGGTATCAGAGTAGAATGCTAATACATTTGCCTAGATCTGCTTAGATGTCTACTACTTAAGGTGAGAATGGTTTTGGTCATGATGAAAATCCTAATGTTAATAATCCACCCTTGCAAAATGTTAACACTAATCCTCCTCCTCCTCCTAATGCCCCTAACCATGTCCATGTCCATTATTCTAACACTCATGTTCCAAAATTTGATGGAAATAGTGAGACCTTTGGAAATGGAAGCCTAGAATGCTCTTGCATTTTGGTGGGATAAAGAGGTATATGTTAAAAATCCTTAAGGGTGGACCACATATACCCATGTCTCTTGGGGTTAGTCCACTTCTTGACCCTAATGGATAGAGAAGGGGTACTAGAGAAAAGCCTGAAGACCATTGGTCTAATGAGGATCGTAGATTGGTTGATCTGGACACCTGACTAAAGAATATGATCCTTAGGGCTGTTCCTGAAGACCTAATTCCAATATTTGTATTGCTCCCTAGTGCCAAGGCAATGTGGGATGAATTAGTCATTCAGTTTGAAGGAGGTGATGACACCATTGTCACCAGAAAGGTTGCCCTCAACAAGAAGTATGAATCCTTCTTTGCTTTACCCAATGAAAGTTTAACTGGTACTTACACCAGATTTACTAGTCTCATTAATCAGCTGAGAGGCTTGGGTGTTGAGAAGGATAAGGATATTTTTCTTGAGAAGTTTTGTGATATACTTCCTTCCAAATGGGAAAACATGGTTCTTTTCCTAAGACAAGGAAAGACCCTGCAGAGTCACACTCTTGCATCTCTATATGGAGCCTTCAGATTCACGGAAGATAATAATGCATAAAGACTTGTGGCTGAGCCGGATGCTTTAAACCATGTTCAGAGTTCCAAGGTTGCTAGTCTAACTGAGCGACCTTGTGCTGCTTTAATGTCTGCAGAGAGTGTCCAGCCATACTCAATGAAGGAGATGTTAAACACCTTCTTGAACTCTGGCCTGACCACTGAAATCAGTGATGATTGTCATGAAACTAACGATGATGATCTGGTCGCCATGATTGCTAAAACCTTCAACAGGTTTAAGCATAAATCTAATAGATTTAATGGCCCCAACAATGCTTCCAGCTCCAACTCTCTGGACAAGGCCAATCTTACCTGCTATAAGTGTGGTAAGAAAGGTCATTTTATGAAGGAATGCAGATCTAGTCAGTTGAACAATCAAACTGGTCCCTCTATCCCCAATTTTAATAGCTCCTGTTACTTGAAAGAGATAAAGAAAAGAACAAGTGCATGATGGCTCAAACTGGAGAAAAATGGGAATTCTCTGATGATGAAGAAGAGATTAGGGACATGTGTTTCATGGCCTTGGAAGATCAGCAGCATGTGGTAAAAGATGATGTAATTACTAGAAGATGGCTCGACATCATTTTGAAAAAGGACGATCGAAAGAAGAATACCTGGTATCTGGACAGCGCTGTTGGCCGGACTATGACCGGATGTAAGCCCCTGCTGGAAGAGTTCACTGTCCAATGGACCGGCAGTGACGTTTGGTAATGATGAGAATGGAAAGACTGAAGGATATGGTGTGCTCAACAATGGACAAGTCGAATTCAAAAGGGTTGCATTTGTGAATGGTTTGAAATATAACCTGATCAGTGTAAGCCAACTTTGTGATGATGGCTACAGAGTTTTGTTCGATGTTGCACAAGGCACCATATTTAACAAGGATTGGAAAGTGGTGATGATTGCACCTAGAAAGGGAAATGTGTACATCATGGACATGGAACCTACTCTAAAAGAACAATGTTTTTATGTCAAAGCTTATGAGGACACCAACTGGTTATGGCACAAAAGGTTATCTCATCTTAATTTCAAAAATATCAAGAAGTTGTCTCGAAAACAACTGGCAGATGGGATACCTATAGGTTCTTTTAAAAAGGAAAAGCCATGTCCAGGGTGTGAGATGGCAAGCAGAAAAGAGCCAATTTCAAGACCAGGCAAAGCTTTAGTATCACTGAACCTCTTCACATGCTTCATATGGATCTTTTTGGTCCAGTGAATGTTCAAACTAGAGTTGGAAAGCGATATACTCTAGTTGTGGTTGATGAATTCACCAGATACTGTTGGGTGGTATTCCTAAGATCAAAAAGTGATGCACCTGCTGAAATCATCTCACTCGTCAAGAAGATTGAGCTCAAGTATACTCATAAGGTGTGTCAGTTGAGAAGTGATAATGATACAGAATTTCAGAACAAAGTACTTGAATCCTTCTGCAATGACACTTGCATCTCTCAGAATTTCTCCTCAGCTCACTCTCCAGAGCAAAATGGTGTGGTTAAAAGAAAGAATCGTACACTGATTGAAGCTGCCAGAAGTATGATATCTGGATCTGGTCTTCCTAGCAGCTTTTGGGCTGAAGCAGTGGCAACAGCTTGCCACACCCAAAATCGGTCAGTTTATGTCAAAAGACATAAGAAGACAGCCTATGAAGTCCTTAGGAATTGTAAACCAAATATAGGATACTTTCATGTATTTGGTTGTCCAGTTTACATTTTAAACGATTCCAGTCAGCTAGGGAAGTTTGATGCAAAAGCTGATGAAGGTGTCTTTGTGGGATATTCAGATATTAGAAAGGCCTACAGAGTCTATAACTATAGGCTCTAAAAGGTCCATGAGTCTATTCATGTCACATTTGATGAATCTGTTGAAGCAATCAGTAAAAGACCAAGCCTTGATTTATCTCCAGTCATTCCAGTTGATTTTGGTGTATCTGACCCAGTTCATCAGTCAGATACTGCACCAAACAATGTTTCCATTAACAATGACATGGAACCAATTGTTCAGAAGAAACCCCCTGGTGACACTTCGTTTCATCCTTCTATCAGTTTTAATTTACCACAAAAACTGGTAATTGGATCTGATGTTCGTGTTACTCCAAGATCAGAACCAGTGGAAACTTCTCCAGTTCTTCAGGAAATGCCTTCAACTGAAGAATTTCATGATGTTGTTCATGACCTCAATGACTCTGATGAGGAAGCTAAAGTTGTTTTGAAGAGTCACTGGAAGATCCTCTAGTTGACCCTCCACTGTCCTCTTGCACTGATCTTGTTGTTTACCATCCTAGTCAATACACTAAATGGACACAAGCACATCCAATTGAACAGATTATTGGAGATCCAAATAGTGGGGTTCAAACTAGAAGAGCCACAAGTGAACAATGCTTGAACGTCACCTTCTTATCACTGATTGAACCGAAGAAGATTGACGAGGCTATGGCAGACCCAAGCTAGGTAGAAGCAATGCAAGAAGAGCTTATCCAGTTTGAAAGGAATAATGTATGGGAACTTGTTCCTTGTCCACCAGGGTTGAAGAAAGAACCCATTGGTACAAGATGGGTCCACCAAAATAAGATGGATGAAGATGGCAATGTTGTAAGAAACAAAGCCAGATTAGTTTCCAAGGGTTATTGTCGAGCAGAGGGTGTTGATTTTGATGAGACTTTTGCTCCAGTTGCTAGACTTGAAGCCATTAGAATTTTCTTGGCTTATGCAGCCCATCTGCAGTTCAAAGTCTTCCAGATGGATGTCAAAAGTGTGTTCCTTAATGGAACACTGGAAGAAGAAGTGTATGTTAAACAGACTCCAGGCTTCATTAATGAGAAGCTTCCTTACTGGGTATATAGACTGAACAAAGCTTTGTATGGTCTTAGACAAGCCCCAAGAGCCTGGTATGACACTTTAACTAAAAATCTTCTCAAAAATGGCTTTCTAAGAGGTGCAATAGATAATACCTTGTTTATTTTGAAAGAAAAAGGTAATATCTTACTCGTACAAATTTATGTTGATGACATTATATTTGGGTCAACTGATGATGCAATGTGTAAAAAGTTTTCTAAAATCATGTCATCTGAGTATGAAATGAGTTTAATGGGTGAATTAACATTTTTCTTGGGTCTTCAAATTAAATAAACTAAAAATGGTATTTTCATAAACCAAGAAAAATATGTCAAAGATTTGTTGAGAAAATACAAATATGATTCAATCCCTTCAAAAACTACACCAATTGCAGCACCTTTGAATTTGGATTCTGACCCAAATGGCAAACCAGTTAACACAAATGAGTATAGAGGAATGGTTGGTTCACTGATGTACTTAACTGCTAGTCGACCAGATATAATGTTTGCAACATGTCTATGTGCCAGATTTCAGGCTAACCTAAAAGAATCACATTTGCATGCTGTTAAGCGCATCTTCAGATACCTGGAAGGGTGTCCTAGCCTTGGTCTTTGGTATCCCAAAGGCTCAGGGTTAGATCTAATGGGTTATTCAGATTCAGATCATGCAGGTTGTAAGATAGATAGAAAATCCACAACTGGAGGTTGTCATTTCCTTGGAGGAAAACTGGTAAGTTGGACCAGTAAGAAGCAGACGTCAGTCTCTATGTCCACTGCTGAGGCAGAGTACATTTCTACGGCCAGTTGTTGTGACCAGATTCTCTGAATCAAGAACCAGTTGTTAGATTACGATCTAAAATACAAAAGAACACCAATCTTTTGTGACAACACCAGTGCAATTTCTATATCTCACAACCTGGTGATGCACTCAAAGACAAAGCATATTGACATCAGGTATCATTTCATTCGTGATCGTGTTATGAAAGGAGACATTGAAATTCATTTCATCCCCACTGACAAACAGCTCGCTGATGTTTTTACAAAACCTTTTGATGAGAAAACTTTTAAACATCTCATCAGTGAGTTGGGAATGCTAAATCCTTAAAACTGGAGACCTTGTTATGAACGCGTCTGTGACACTGATGAAGTTCTCCAGTTGAGGAGGTCCAGATAATCCTTGCCCGCCAGGCTATTGAACGCCTACTATCCTGGCACTAATTGATTTCTGGATCATCATTCTAGGGGAAAAGACTCAAAATATTTTTTTGACCAAAATTTGTTTTGTTTAAAGGCACTGGACCAATCCTCCAGTGTACATGTTCAGTTTTGTCTTAAAACTAGTGGTCAACCAGATTTCATAACGTTGTAAAATACTTGGTCAATTTTTGTGACACGTGATGGTACTTGAGTGTTTTAACCCACTCACAACCGTCACATGACGTGTCAAAGACATTTTTGTAAAAGTTGCACTTTTTATGGGGATCGTGAAAAGTTAGTGGGCGCGTGGGAATACCAGCTGTCGTAGCATTAAATGCTTACAAGTTGGTATTAAATATTTTCGAATTTCAAATTTTCAGTAAATCAAAACATCAAATCATTTTAAAAATTTGGGGACTAAAATATTATTTTGTATTTAGTTTGGTATTTTATACCCATATAAATACCCCCACATTTACTCCAGTTACCATTTACTTCTTTTCACATTCCTTCATTTACTTTCAATCATCAAATATTGATTCCTTTCTCTCTCTGCTTCATAAATCCAAAACCCTAATTCCAAAACACTCAATTTCAATTTCATCTTCTAATAAAATGGCTCCTAAATCATCCAGATCTTGAGATGTTAATCTTCTCACCGTCCCATATGTTCCCCCACCAGGTATCACACAGGCATCTGGTGCCCCATCAAATCCTACCCTCATTAAATTAAATTCAAATAATCTGATGGCATGTTTGGTGGGATCCCAAGGCTCCGATACTCTCATTGGAAGAATCCAAAAATCTTTAAGAGATTATCCAATCGGTCCTTCCTTTTCTGCAAACCCACAAAAGATGTATCATGACTATCTTTGTGAGTTTTGGTACACTGCTTCCCTTTCTCCTGACTGTTCATCCATCACCTTCATATTAAAGGATGGAACAGTCCAGTGTACCCTGACGAAAGAAACCTTGAGGGATGCCCTTTCCCTTAACTATTGGCTTCCTTGGGAGAATCCAACTGTTATCTCCCAAAACATAAACATCATGCAAGTCCTTCTTGAAATGGGACACAAGGAGTGCCTGGATAATGGGGTACTAAAAACAAAGGGACCCATGACGATGAAAAGCCTGTCACCTTCGTGGAAATACTTCTTCATCCACCTGGTGGAAAGCATGGGTGGGAGTTCTGGTGGTCTTGACCAGATAAACTCCATACAAGTAGAAATGGCTTACTGCTTGTGGAATGGACTGAGGGTAGATTTTGCTGATATCCTATTCAGAAGCCTGGTACAGAAACTGAAGGGCTCCAGGGGACTTTGCATCCCCTTCTCCAAGTATCTATCCCTCTGCTTTAAACTGATTCTGGGCAGTGATGAGTACAAAAATACACAATCACTGTACAATGTCCCAGAACTGTTAAGGAATCTTGACTCCTTAGTATCTGAACCTGGGGATGTTGAGATTCCTCAAAGGATGTTGGTGGAATTTAATAAAACCGATGCACCAATACCAGGTGAGTTGGAAAGGCAACTGGGTGGGCCTCAAAATAATGAGGGACCCACCGGTTCGTCCTCTGGCACTATGGCAGTTGTTGGGCCTGAACAACAGCCAAACCCCGCCAGTTCCAGTCTGTCAGTTCCTACAGATGCAACTGGAGGCCTCCAAACAGGTCCTCCAGTTATCCAAAAGGCTCCACAAACTAGACGTCCTAGGATTCAGTCAGCACTAGCCACTGATACTAGTACCTAAGGCAACCCTTCAGTATCCTCCCAATAGGGTGTTGAAGAAAGTCAAAGGGAAAACTTGCAAGCAACCACTTCCGCAATTTCTGTAGGAGGAAGTGGTGAAGAGATATTTGGGTCAGCCCAACCCAGAGTAGAGTTAGAGTCTGCACAACAAAGTGTCAATGGCCAAACTTCTAACACTACTATTGCACGAACTGATGAAGTCGCTGGCCAGTCACAATTGGCGACTGAGGATTTGCGGTCAAAGACT
>CM067174.1:114880332-114890421 GCA_034093135.1 Erigeron breviscapus | reverse complement strand
AATAGGGGGAATTTGTTAGGTCCAGATTTACTGGACTCGCTCCAGAATCGACTACTGGAGCCTTACTGAAGATCTGTCCAGAAACGTGTTCTACTGGACCTACTCCAGACTTGGAATCTGGAGTCCCTCTGAAGATTTGTCCAGAAATAATGGAAGACCAGTGAGCAAATACTTGTATAGGAAATCTGGAGTATTCTCCAGATTAGCTCACTGGACTTCACCCCAGTCCAGATCAACTCTACTGAAGACGTTCTCACTGAAGTCAAAGACTGAAGTTAGAATAAAGAAGACTTAAAAATGGCGGAGTCCACTGGAAGTCTTACCAGATCTATACACTGGAGGATTGTCAGTGTTCTAGACCTTACAAGTCTGAACACTGATATCGAGTAATTGACTTTTGCCTTTACACACTTTCCAAAGAACATTACACTTGTTCTTTACCAAAGTATACGTGTGTAAAGATGGTTGGATAAAAGGATACAAAGTCATTAGATGTGACTTTATCCTTATTCCTTATCCAATGCATTTAATGTTCTTGTCGGATCATTAAATGCATGCAACCATATTTGTACGGCATAAAATTGACTGGTGAATTTTGTTGCCTATAAATACAAAGTCATTTCCTTGAGAAAAATACTTTTAAGCATATATTTTGCATTAAAGTGAATTTGTCTAAATACTCTCGATCTTAAACTGGGATACTTCACAACTTTAAGTATCTCGATCTAAAAGAGTTATTTGACAAATATAGATCATTTGTAATTCATAGGTTGTTAGGATACATACTTATTTGTATTATCTTGATTCCGCACAACCTTGTATTTTATTTAACATCATAAATAAAATACACCATTGAAAAAGACATAATGTTCCACTTTACTTGTTTATTGCTTTAAGTCTTGTATTACTTTATTTATATACTTGCATTTATATTTAAGTAATACTAGTCCAATCTAGTGATTATTAGACTTGTTGTATTTTACACTTTCCTGGTTAACCATCGTATTTCAGGGACTCACACTGGTTGAGTAAAGTTGCTTTATACTGCAACTTTACACTGCTTTTTAAGGAATTAAATACTATTCCTTAAATGATCTCAACCACATTTGTACGGCCAAAGTTAACATCCCAATGTTAACTTTGCCTATAAATACAAGTCATTGCACAACAAGAATATCAACTTCTTCGAAAACACTTCGAAGGAATTCACACTTTGCATACCTGCAATATTCTTGGTGAACTTCTGCAATATTCTCTCAATCACAAAAAGGAACATTTCACAACTTTAAGTATTTCGATTGTTTAGAGAAATTCCAAGTGTAGATCAATTGTAGTTCATAGGTTGTTAGGATATTTACATACTTTGTATTATCTTGGTTCCGCAACAACCTTGTAATTTATTTAAAGTTAATAAATAAATTACACTTGAAAATTACATATTGTCTCACCAATTTACTTTAAGTATTTTACTTTATTGCATTGTTCTTTACTTATTGTCACTTAATAAGTAATCTATCTAGAACTTGGTATATACTCTCTGTAACTGGTCGTCTCCAGTTGAGAGCTTATATTGCAAAGTAACTCCACCATCGACATTGAGGTGTCTTCAGGTAGTAGCATCTATTGAGTTGGAACTTACAAGTGGTATCAGAGCAGAAGGCTAATAAACTTGCCTAGATCTGCTTAGATGAACACTACTGAAGGTGGAGATGGTTCTGGTCAAGGTGAAAACCCTTTGAATACTAATACATCACCTTTTCAAAATGTTAATACTAACCCTCCTCCTCTTACTGCCCCAAACCACGTCCATGTACATTATTCTAACACTCCTATTCCAAAATTTGATGGAAACAATGAAACCTTTGGTACATGGAAGGCCAGAATGCTTTTGCAATTTGGTGGGATAGAGAGGTATATGTTGAAAATCCTTAAGGATGGACCATATATACCCTGTCTCTTGGGGTAAGTCCTCTTCTAGATCCAACTGGAAGAAGAGGTTCAGAGAAAAGCTCGAAGACCATTGGTCTGATGAGGATCGTAGACTTGTAGATCTGGACACCAGACTCAAGAACATGATCCTTGGAGCTATTCCTGAAGATCTAATTCCAACACTTGTGTTGTTCCCAGTGCCAAGTCAATGTGGGATGAATTAGTTATTCAGTTTGAAGGAGGTGATGACACTATTGTCACCAGGAAAGTTTCCTTGAACAAGAAGTATGAATCCTTCTTTACTCTACCCAATGAAAGTCTAACTGGTACATACAGCAGATTTTCTAGCCTCATTAATCAGCTGAGAGGCTTGGGTGTAAAGAAGGATAAGGATATTCTTTTTGAGAAGTTTTATGATATTCTTCCTTCCAAATGGGAAAAAATGGTTATTGTCTTAAGACAAGGTAAAACCTTGCACAGGCATACTCTTGCATCGCTCTATGGAGCCTTCAGATTCACTGAAGATAATAATGCTGCAAGACTGGTGGCTGAGCAGGATGCCATGAACCATGCCTAGAGTTCCAAGGTTGCTAGTGTACCTGAGCGACCTTGTGCTGCCTTAATGTCTGCATAGAGTGTCCAGGCACACTCAATGAAGGAGATGTTAAACAGTTTCTTGAACTCTGGCCTGACCACTGAAATTAGTGATGGTTGTGATGAAACTGACGATGATGATCTGGTAGCCATGATTGCTAAAACCTTTAACAGGTTTAAGCATAAATCTAAAAGATTTAATGGCCCAAACAATGCTTCCAGCTCCAGCTCTCTGGATAAAACCCATCTTACCTGCTATAAATGCGGTAAGAAAGGTCATTTTATGAAGGAATGCAGATCTAGTCAGATGAACAACCAAACTGGCCCCCTGTCCCTAATTTCAATCGGCCTGATGATAGCTACAAAGCTAAATATAAAAAGCTTAAGGCCCAGATTGCCCTCCTGTCCATGGAAAAAGAAAAGGATTAGTGCTTAATGGCACAAACTGAGGGAAAATGGGAGTACTCTGATGTTTCATCAGCTGATGAAGAAGAGGAAAGGGACATGTGTTTCATGGCCTTGGAAGATCAACAGCAGCATGTGGCAAAAGAAGATGTCATCACTGGAAGATGGGTGGACATCATTTTGAAAAAGGTATGTGATTATGACAACCAAGTTGACCCAGAACTAAAACTGGACCTGGCTGAATCATTAAGTGGTGATTTGGCTTTTGTGGAAACTGTTAGAGCAGATAGTGAAAGATATCTTGACACTATCTTAATTGAACTAAACAATGTTAAACCACAACTGAATGATTTACAAAGTGTCCAGTTGGCTCTCAAGGAGTCAGTTTTAAAAATTGAGGCTTTAGAACTTGATAATCAAAAATTATTTTCTGATCTTGAAAAAGAACAAAAGATTATCAAGTCATGGGTAAAAGCATCTGGAAAGAACTTTGATGCATTTTCTAGAACTATTGATGCCCCGAAGAATACATGGAAATCTGGAGATCTGGAGATGGCAGCTCTCATACTAGATCTTCATGCATTGCCTCCAGCTCTCAGGGTTGAAACTTCTTATGATCAACCTGAAGCTGTTAAAGCTGAACCCATTGAGACCACCCCCATTGAGGTTAAACCTGGAGCCAAACAGGATAGTGCTCCAGTTAAAAGGCCACTGGTAACAAGCCTTTACCT
This sequence comes from Erigeron breviscapus, assembly GCA_034093135.1. Taxonomy (NCBI): domain Eukaryota; kingdom Viridiplantae; phylum Streptophyta; class Magnoliopsida; order Asterales; family Asteraceae; genus Erigeron; species Erigeron breviscapus. Next base: position 114,886,762 of record CM067174.1, on the reverse strand, counting down.
CAAAATTCTAAGGTGCCCAAGACCCAAAAGACTAAAACTCCAGCTGAACCAAGGTCCAAGGTTCAGCTGCCTGATGAAAACAATATTTTGTTTAAACTGGAAAGTCAACTCCAACTTTTGTCTCGACAGGTTCAGAGTTGTACTGCCCGGATTAAAAATCTGGAAGGAGGTTCATCACCTCCAGTTTTTAAACAAAATATTAAACCCCCCTTTCAAAACCTAAACAAAAGAATGTTCTATCTAGAACTAAATCTGGTAAAAATAAGGGGAGCAAGTATCAAATACCAACCGTTTTTACTCCTGCACCTGGATCTGGTAAAAAAGGTCCAGATGTAGTCTTCAGTTTACCTCCACAACAATCAACTGTGACTTCTGTAGAGAAGTACAGTGAACCCATCAAGAAAAGATGGGTTCACAAAAATAACTGATGATTTTTGTGGGTGTGCAGGGCGATCGAAAGAAGAATATCTGGTATCTGGACAGCGCTGCTGGCCGGACTATGACCGGATGTAAGCCCCTGCTTGAAGAGTTCACTGTCCAAGATGGACCAACAGTGACGTTTGGTAATGATCAAAGTGGAAAGACTGAAGGATATGGTGTGCTCAATAATGGACAAGTCGAATTCAAAAGAGTTGCATTTGTGAATGGTTTGAAATACAACCTGATCAGTGTCAGCCAACTTTGTGATGATGGCTTCAGAGTTCTGTTCGATATTGCTCAAGGCACCATATTTAACAAGGATTGGAAAGTGGGGATGGTTGCACCAAGAAAAGGTAATGTGTACATCATGGATATGGAACCAGCTCCAAAAGAGCAGTGCTTCTATACGAAAGCTGATGAGGACACCAACTGGCTGTGGCATAAAAGATTATCCCATCTTAATTTCAAAAATATTAACAAGTTGTCTCGCAAACAACTGGTTGATGGGATACCACAGATTTCTTTTAATAAAGAAAAGCCATGTCCAGGGTGTAAGATGGGCAAGCAAAAAAGGGCCAGTTTCAAAACTAGGCAAAACTTTAGCATCACTGAACCTCTTCACATGCTACATATGGATCTCTTTGGTCCAATGAATGTTCAAACTAGAGCTGCGAAGAAATACACTCTAGTTGTGGTCGATGAATTCACCAGATACTGTTGGGTGGGATTCCTCAGATCCAAAAGTGATGAACCTGCTGAAATCATCTCTCTCATCAAGAGAATTGAACTCAAGTATACTCGAAAAGTCTGTCAGTTGCGAAGTGATAATGGTACTGAATTTCGAAATAAGGTACTTGAAACATTTTGCAATGACACTGGCATCTCTCAAAACTTCTCATCAGCACACTCTCCAGAGCAGAATGAAGTTGTGGAAAGAAAGAATCGCATACTGATAGAAGCAGCCAGAAGTATGCTATCTGAATCAGGTCTTCCCACCAGTTTCTGGGCTGAAGCAGTTGCAACTGCTTGTCACACCCAAAACCGGTCAGTCTACATCAAGAGACATAGGAAGACTGCCTATGAAGTACTCAGGAATCGTAAACCAAATATTGGATATTTCATGTATTTGGTTGTCCAGTTTATATCTTAAACGATTCCAGTCAGCTTGGAAAGTTTGATGCAAAAGCTGATGAAGGGGTATTTTTAAGTTATTCAGATATTCGAAAGGCCTTTAGAGTTTATAATTATAGACTCCAAAAGGTTCATGAGACAATTCATGTCACATTCAACGAATCAACTGAAGCAATCAACAAGAGAGCAAGCCTTGATATTACTCCAGTCGTTCCAATAAATTTTGGCTAAACTGACCAAGTTCATCAGTCAGTTGTTTCACCAAAAGATGTTTCCAGTTTCAACAAATTGGAACCAGTTAAGAAGAAGAACACCACCAGTGACACATCATTCTATCCCTCCATCAATTTCAACTTACCACAAGAATTGGTGATTGGATCTGATGTACGTGCCACTCCAATATCAGCACCAGTTCAAACTCCAACTTCTCCAGTTCTTCAAGAAATGCCTTCTAATGAAGAATTTCATGATGCAAATCGTGACCTCATTGACTCTGATGAGGACGTAGAAGTAGTTTGGACAGATCCTCCTCCAGAAGCTGCTGCAACTGAAGAAGATTGCCAGGTGACTTGCACTGATATTATGCTACACCAGCCTAGTCAATACACTAGATGGACTCGAGCGCATCCAATTGATCAGATTGTGGGAGATCCAAATAGTGGGGTTCAGACTAGAAGAGTCACAAGTGAGCAATGCTTAAACGTCACCTTCTTATCTCTAATTGAACCGAAGAAGATTGACGAGGCTATGGTAGACCCAAGCTGGGTAAGCTATGCAAGAAGAGCTCGTCCAGTTTGAAAGGAACAATGTTTAGGAGCTTGTTCCTTGTCCACCAGGGTTAAAGAAAGAACCTATTGGTACAAGATGGGTCTACCGAAACAAAATGGATGAAGATGGCCATGTTGTAAGAAACAAGGCTAGATTAGTTGCCCAGGGTTATTGTCAAGCAGAAGGCGTTGACTTTGATGAAACTTTTGCTCCAGTTGCAAGACTTGAAGCCATCAGAATATTTCTGGCTTATGCAGCCCATATGCAGTTCAAGGTCTTCCAGATGGATGTCAAAAGTGCGTTCCTAAATGGAACATTGGAAGAAGAAGTTTATGTTAAGCAGACTCCAGGCTTCATCAACGAGAAGCATCCTCACTGGGTATATAGACTGAACAAAGCTTTGTATGGTCTAAGACAAGCCCCAAGAGCCTGGTATGATACTTTAACTAAACATCTTCTTAAAAATGGCTTTCAAAGAGGTGCAATAGATAATACCTTATTTATCTTGAAAGAAAGAGTTAATATCTTATTGGTACAAATTTATGTTGATGACATTATATTTGGGGGTGAAGAAATTGAAGTGATGGATTAAAAGTACGGGCTGTAACATAGGCAGGATTAGTGCCCGGTGGAAAAATTGGATGTTGACGAGATGGACGTGGTGGAACATAAGGATTAATATCTTGTTCTTGTTGGTCTGGTTGAATTTGGATTTCTGGGGGAGGAGGAGGGGCGTTTGTGAGGATGGTGGCTGGCTCAGAATCAGCTTGATTCGCCTCCAATAATCCCTCGTCAAACTCAAAATCAGCAAGGGAATCGAGATTCCCCTGAGGTAGCTCATCGTCATCCCAGAAAGCATTCACCACTGCATTCGGGTCAGATATGCCCTGGTTTGGGACACTAGTACCCGCACCAGTTTCTGGTTCAACATCGTTACCAGATTTAATGATCGGCTCAACCGTAGTGTCATTGCCAGGGACAGTAGATACAGAAGCTGGAACACGAATGATGTTCAGCAACTTATCTTTAGGTCGACTAACGGGTCCCACATTCTTTTGTGGCCCACTTAGTGACCTTTCTGAATCAGCTAGTGTGGCTGAAACAGTTTTATTAAATACCTGAAGCATAGCAGTGGATAGTTCAGGCTCATCTTCAGCAGTGGATGCCTTTGAGAAATCTCTACTGTATTCAGGTACTGAAGCTTCAGGTCCAGCTTGATTATAAGCTTCACCAAGAATATCCATGAAACATAAGCTTAGAAATCTTGGAAAGGCAACATGCAGACTTCTCTTTCCTTTTAGTTTTGTAATCAGCTGAGAAAAGAGAATCTCAGCAAAGTCTGCTTGTATCCCATTCCAAATATAATACCCCATCTCAACTTGGGGTAATGAAAGTTGGTCCAACCCTCCATGGTTGCCACCAAGACTTTCCACAATCTGGGTCCAGAAGAACCTCCAGCAATTGCCAAATCCAGACATAAATATGTGTCCGGAGGTCTTCAGATTACCATCAGCATCCTCCATATCGCCATGACCGGTGGCGACTAGAACTTCCCTGAAATTGACTCCTTTGAGTCGTTTAGCAAATACCTGGGAAGGTTTGAGGTAGTTCAGATGAAGGGAATTTCTGAACCCCTCAAGAGTGATAACACACTGCTTGGTGCCCTCATTGAGAGTGAAGGAGATGGATTGTTCATCTTTGCTCACCACAGCAGTATACCAGAATTCAAGCAAGTATCGATGATACAATGCCTGAGGATTAGCGGTCAGAGCATAATGGAAAGGGGATTGCTCCCAAAAATTATTAATTCTTCCCATTAGGGTTTTGGATTTCACATTTAATTGAGCCAAGAAATTGCTCATGTTAAATCGGATTTGAGAAGGAGTGAAATTCTTTGGCCATGTGGCAGATGTTTTCACAACATCCGATGGAGTATATTCAAAATTGATGAGCGATTTGTGTTGTGAAGAAGATGATGATTTAGACATTTTTAAGAATCGAAAGTTGAAAGTGAAAGGAATATGAAGAGTTAAGGAATTTGAGAGTAAATATGAGAGAGATTGATGATTGGGAAGTAAATGAAAAATGAAGTAAATGAAAGAATGAAAAGATTTGAAAAAAAAAAAAAAAAAAAAAAAAAAAAAAAAAAAAAAAAAAAAAAAAAAAAAAAAAAAAACAGAAAACAAATAAAAAAAAAAAAAAAAAAAAAAAAAAAAAAAAAAAAAAAAAAAAAAAAAAAAAAAAAAAAAAAAAAAAAAAAAAAAAAAAAAAAAAAAAAAAAAAAAAAAAAAAAAAAAAAAAAAAAAAAAAAAAAAAAAAAAAAAAAAAAAAAAAAAAAAAAAAAAAAAAAAAAAAAAAAAAAAAAAAAAAAAAAAAAAAAAAAAAAAAAAAAAAAAAAAAAAAAAAAAAAAAAAAAAAAAAAAAAAAAAAAAAAAAAAAAAAAAAAAAAAAAAAAAAAAAAAAAAAAAAAAAAAAAAAAAAAAAAAAAAAAAAAAAAAAAAAAAAAAAAAAAAAAAAAAAAAAAAAAAAAAAAAAAAAAAAAAAAAAAAAAAAAAAAAAAAAAAAAAAAAAAAAAAAAAAAAAAAAAAAAAAAAAAAAAAAAAAAAAAAAAAAAAAAAAAAAAAAAAAAAAAAAAAAAAAAAAAAAAAAAAAAAAAAAAAAAAAAAAAAAAAAAAAAAAAAAAAAAAAAAAAAAAAAAAAAAAAAAAAAAAAAAAAAAAAAAAAAAAAAAAAAAAAAAAAAAAAAAAAAAAAAAAAAAAAAAAAAAAAAAAAAAAAAAAAAAAAAAAAAAAAAAAAAAAAAAAAAAAAAAAAAAAAAAAAAAAAAAAAAAAAAAAAAAAAAAAAAAAAAAAAAAAAAAAAAAAAAAAAAAAAAAAAAAAAAAAAAAAAAAAAAAAAAAAAAAAAAAAAAAAAAAAAAAAAAAAAAAAAAAAAAAAAAAAAAAAAAAAAAAAAAAAAAAAAAAAAAAAAAAAAAAAAAAAAAAAAAAAAAAAAAAAAAAAAAAAAAAAATAACACACGAATGAAAAAATAAAAAGAAACTATATATATAATAAAAAAAAAACACAAAAAAAAAAAAAAAAAAAAAAAAAAAAACAACGATACATTGAAGCATAGAAGACAGGGTTGTAAAAAAAAAAAAAAAAAAAAAAAAAAAAAAAAAAAAAAAAAAAAAAAATAATTTTTTTTTAATTTCAAAACCCGAGACACACAAAATATTTTATATTTAAAATCGATTTTGATTGGGTTTGAGATCCGAAAACAATTTCTGGGGTCAAGTCCGCATTAAATGCAGAGACGTTTGAGTGACCCCACCCTGCAACACTCTTTCAGAAAAAGTACTCATTTCTTTCCCTTTTACGGCGCAACTTGTGTGACACATAAGCATGACCAACGTAAGTTAAAAACATAGTATGCAGTAGGCCACGTGTACACACAATTGACCAAGTATCAAAAATATCTTGAAAAGATTGTTGTCTTTCAGTGATGACAAAATAAATTCTGAGCATGGTCAGTTCCAAAGAGATCTGAACCATCTCAGTTAATAAAATTCAACTGAAATATTTTTGATTTTCTGAAGTGCTTCAGTTAAATACGTTTTTCTGAGTAAAAGGTTCCCCCTCAAAAATGAAGGTTTATTTTAAAGTTTGAAAAATATTTAACATTCCCCCTGAAGTGATGATCCATGAATTAATAAGTGCCAAGATAGTATCACAAAGGCGTTCGATAGCTAGGCGAGCAAAAATTACATGGATCGCTCAGACTGGTGAACCAGATCAGTGTCACTGAGGCGTTCATAACAAGATTACCAGTCTAAGGATTTAACATACCCAACTCACTGACCAGATGTTTAAAGGTTTTGACATCTAAAGGTTTTGTAAAAACATCAGCGAGTTGCTTATCAGTGGGAATAAAGTGCAATTCAATATCTCCTTTCAGAATATGATCACGAATGAAATGATACCTGAGATCGATGTGCTTGGTTTTCGAGTGCATCACAGGATTGTGAGATATGGCAATGGCACTAGTGTTATCACAAAAGATTGGAGTCTTTGTGTAAGTAACACCATAATCAGTCAGCTGGTTTTCATCCATAGAATCTGAGCACAACAACT
>CM067174.1:114775098-114879332 GCA_034093135.1 Erigeron breviscapus | reverse complement strand
TTGTTGAAAAGACCACTGGGGTTGATAGTTTTGAAACCTTTTTCATTTTCTCAACTGGAGAAATAGATTTAACTTTCTTAGCAAAAGGTTTTGTATTTTGTCTAGGGCCAGATGAAGTACCTCAATAAAGTTTAATCTTGCATTAAAACTTTGAGATTGACGAGTCAGAATTTGAATTTGGCTCTCTAACCTGGACAAAATATTTTCTTCAGATGATACCTTAGCCTTTCCAGTTCTAGGCTTAGGTAGGGGATTGGTCTGAGGCAAAGGTTTATTCCGATAAACCTCTTTAACTGGAGCAGTCATCTGGAATGCTCCAGTGTTCTCCTCTGGGGATTGAACTGGGAAAATATTTGCCTTGGGAGTTACAGGCTCATCATAAACAGTGGTGGGCCTGAACCCCTTTGGTAATCGATCGATTACTGGTATTAATGATGCTACATGAGTATTTCCATCTAAATATGCACGTTTTTGAGCAGGAAATTGATTTACTCCAGCATCATATGTCTTTTTGGTTTCTAGTCATGATTTAATTACCAGTTTTTCTTTCTCTAAAATGACTTCAAGATCTTGTTTTTCTTGAATCAATTGTTCAGTTACCAGAACCTGGGCTTGAAATGCCAGTTCAATGTCTTGAAGTTCTTTTAATTTTGATTTTAAAGCAGTTATTTCAGAATAATCTGTTTCTAGACCATTTACACAATCAGATCTAACAGTTTCTACAAATATCAAATCAGAATTAAGAGCTTCAGCAATGTCCAGTTTTAATTCTTGGTCAGTTGCATTATCATAATCACTAACTTTTTTGATAACAATGTCCACCCATCGTCCAGATATGACATCTTCCTTCACCAGGAGCTCTTCGTCTGCCAGAGCCATGTAACAACAATCTCTTTCTTCTTCTTCATCAGTAGATGATTCATCAGAAGGAACCCACTTTTCTTCAATTGTTGCGATCATGCACTTATTATTGTTTTCAATTTGTTGTGCCATGAGAGCAATCTGGGTCTTAAGCTTTTTATATTTCAATTTATAGCTATCATCAGGCTTATTATTTGAAGAGAATGGACCAGGCTTGGATACAAACTGGTTGGACCTGCAATCTTTCATGAAATGACCCTTTTTGCCACACTTAAAACATGTCAAATTGGTCTTATCAGTTGAAGAACTGGATGCAAATTGTCCAGATGGCCTATTTGCTCTTGCTTTGAAACGGTTAAACGTTTTAGCAATCATTGCAATGAGGTCATCATCTTCAGTTTCATCACAACAGTCTGGAGAGATTTGACTGGACTCTCTAGAATCCATGAGTTCAGACACCATCTTCTTCATAGAAAATACATTCTCAGAAGATATCAGTGTTGTACTTTGTGGTTCAGTATGACTGACCACATTATGACTACTGGAGGCATGGTTAAAGGCATCTTGTTCTGCCACCACTCTCTGAGATTGATTTTCTTCAGTGTACCTGAAAGCTCCATAAAGAGTTGAGAGTGTGTGTGTGTGCAGAGTTTTTCCTTGTCGTAAGACCAGGATCATGTGAGACCATTTGGTGGGTAGAATATAACAAAATTTCTCCAGAAGTATATCCTTGTCCTTCTCAACCCCAAGACCTCTCAACTGGTTTATGATACTCATAAATCTGGTGTAAGTACCAGTGAGAGACTCATTAGGCTGAGCAAAAAATGACTCATACCTCTTGTTTAAGGAGACCTTTCTGGTGACAATGGTGTCATCTCCTCCTTCATGCTGGTTTAAAAGTTCATCCCACATGGTTTTAGCACTAGGAAAAAGAACTAGTGTGGGAATTAGGGTTTCTGGAACGGCCCCGAGGATCATATTTTTTAGAAGGGTGTCTAGATTCACCAATCTCCTCTCCTCTTCAGACCAATGTTCCTCCCTCTTTTCCCTTCCTCTTCTAGATCCAGAAGGATCAAGAAGGGATTGAGAGGTGATGTAGGGACATAAGGACCTTCATTTAAAATTTTCATCATGTTCCTCTCAATACCAGTGATATGCAAAACCATCCTAGCCTTCCACGTACCAAATTCATCACTGTTCCCACTGAATTTAGGAACAGGATTATTTGAATAGTGCACATGCACGTGTGGAGAAGCAGGAGTAGGAGGAGGAGGTGGATTAGTGTTATTAACAATAGGTGGTTCATTTTGATCATTAATATTAGCATTAGGATCGGGACCAAGATTAAAACTTCCTTGTGTATTTTCTTGGTTAGCCATCAAAGAAACAGATCTAGGCAATGTTTAGCCTTCTGCTCTGATACCAAATGTGAGTCCCAGGAAAGTGTAAAATACAACAAGTCTAATAATCACTAGATTGGACTAGTATTACTTAAATATAAATGCAAGTATATAAATAAAGTAATACAAGACTTAAAGCAATAAACAAGTAAAGTGGAACATTATGTCTTTTTCAATGGTGTATTTTATTTATGATGTTAAATAAAATACAACGTTGTGCGGAATCAAGATAATACAAATAAGTATGTATCCTAACAACCTATGAATTACAAATGATCTATATTTGTCAAATAACTCTTTTGGATCGAGATACTTAAAGTTGTGAAGTATCCCAGTTTAAGATCGAGAGTATTTAGATAAATTCACTTTAATGCAAAATGTATGCTTAAAAGTATTTTTCTCAAGGAAATGACTTTGTATTTATAGGCAACAAAATTCACCAGTGAATTTTGTGCCGTACAAATATGGTTGCATGCATTTAATGATCCGACAAGAACATTAAATGCATTGGATAGGAATAAGGATAAAGTCACATCAAATGACTTTGTATCCTTTTATCCAACCATCTTTATACACGTATACTTTGGTAAAGAACAAGTGGAATGTTATTTGGAAAGTGTGTAAAGGCAAAAGTCAATTACTCGATATCAGTGTTCAGACTTGTAAGGTCTAGAACACTGACAATCCTCCAGTGTACAGATCTGGTAAGACTTCCAGTGGACTCCGCCATTTTTAAGTCTTCTTTATTCTGACTTCAGTCTTTGACTTCAGTGAGAACGTCTTCAGCAGAGTTGATCTGGACTGGGGTGAAGTCCAGTGAGCTAATCTGGAGAATACTCCAGATTTCCTATACAAGTATTTTGCTCACTGGTCTTCCATTATTTCTGGAAAAATCTTCAGAGGGACTCCAGATTCCAAGTCTGGAGTAGGTCCAGTAGAACACGTTTCTGGACAGATCTTCAGTAAGGCTCCAGTAGTCGAGTCTGGAGCGAGTCCAGTAAATCTGGACATAACAACCAGCTTTATGTACCTTTTATTACTTAAATAATAAGATAAATCTTATTATCCGGGTAAAAGCACGTAAAGCATAAAAGTCAATTCCTCGTAATCAGTGTAAAGCTTTGTAAGAGCTTTCCACTGACGGTCTCCAGTTTGTAACTGACTAGAATGTCAACTGGGCTTCGCTGCCATTGTCATTCTCTATCTTCCACTTGTTGTCTTCGACTTCAACTGGAAGGATTCTTCAACTGGTCAGTTCTCAACTGGAGAAGTCTTCAGTTGCGTTGACTGTATGATGCAACTGGACTTCAATATATTTCTGGACAAATCTTCTGGGTCTCCAGTTTCACTGGGTCTCTAGGTGCAACTGGAGACTGGCCAGTTTACCAGTAAACTGGTCCTAACAAAATCCATAATGTTTGAAATGGACAAATGTTTTATAACTTAAGTGTTATCTTACTTAGCTAATTCGTTAGTTAACACTTGTCTTTTGAAATGTGTTGCTCCCTCAGGTTTAGCGTAGCTGAGGTTGTTGATGAAGAAGAGTGAGGAATGGGTAGAATGCTTGATGAAGTCCTTAGCTACCCATAGATGCTGAATCTTTATAGACATTTGTTTATGTTTGTCTTTAATGAAGTTTGAATACTATGTGATCGGTTGTTTTGTGTTGAGCAGCCGACGGGTTTCTATTTAGACTTGTTTTGATGGTACGAATAAGTAACACCAATGAATAAGGAAACCAAACAGATTTTATTTGGTTTGGACTTTTAAAGTTTCTTCCGTTTTATTTTAACGCCGTTAGGCAAAAATTTTTGGAAACCCGTATTTTTAAACGAAGGGTGTTACAAGTTGGTATCAGAGAAATGGTTTAAGTGAACCAAAGTTCGACCATGACCGTAGGATTTTGGACTTAAACCGATGGAGGATAAGTTAGGTTTATGTAGGTGTGCCTAGCTTTGAGATGAAATACTTTAGGACGGGTTGGGGATTGAGTGAGAGTGTAGGTTGAGGCTTAATTGTGTTTATATGCAGTTTATGTAGATGTCGTGTAGCCTTAATCTCCTTGTTCTCACTTTAATTCTTGCTAACTATTGTCATTACGTTGTAGACAACATGGTTAACACCCGTACTAATAGTCAACGTGATGGAGCTACCGCAAGTAATGCTCCTGTGAACCAGAATGGAGCCGGAAACGTGAACAATCAAGAGCCTCCTCGAAGGTTGAATCTGGGTGCGATGCCGACAAGATCTGAGATTGATCGGGCTAACCTGGTAATTGAGCAAGTTCCAACTCAAGCTGAAATGTTGGAAGAATTGAGGGCTATTCGAGCTCATTTAAGAAGGACTGAAGAAGAATTGGCTCGAGTAAGGGCCGAAAGGGAAGCTAACTTGCGTAGGGATGAGCACACAGAAGGGAACTATTCCAATCATTCAAATGAAGCCGAGCCATCTAATGTGAGGTCACAAGTTGCTCCTGATAATGTTGTTGCAGGTGTGAATGGTGGAGGAAATGTAGTGGAGCCTCAAGTGGTGGTTGCTCCTCGCACCACTAACTTTAAGTATGAGAGTTTTCAGAAATGTGGTGCTAAAGACTTTGATGGTACTCAGAATGCAGTGGGTGCCATGGAGTGGTTAGAAGACATTGGGGTGCTCTTTGCTTCATGTTATTGTCCTGATGACATGAAAGTTTTGTGTGCAACTCGTATGTTGAAAAAGAATGTCCGCAATTGGTGGAGGGCTACTACAGTTCCCGAGGTGCTAGCTGTGATACCTTGGAGTACTTTTAAGGAGAAGTTATTGGAAGAGTATGTTGGAACTCGAGAGTTGAGGCTGATTGAGAAGGAGTTTAGGGCTTTGACTGCTAAGCCCGGTGCTATAATGGAGTATGCCCATTCGTTCATGGAGAAACTCAAGTTTGTGGGACATATGGTCCGTAGGGAGGTGGACCAGATTGAGGCATATTGTGATGGTCTCCCGGTTAGTTATCGTGGTCTATGTAGGCAGCACACTACCTGTCTGCAGCTATTAAGGAGTCTAAGAGGTTAGATGATGACCTCAAAACTGAAAAAGTTGTTGAGAAAGCCGATGATAAGAAGTCGGGATTTAAGAGAAGATCTAATTGGTCTTCGGGTTCTAATAAGAAGTTCAGAAGTGGTTCTACCTCGAATGGAGGTAAGGACAAGAAGAAGAGTGGCACGTGGTGTCCCACTTGCAAGACTACTCATGATGGTCAATGTTCAGACAAGACCAAAAAGGTGCCATAAGTGTGGTTCATCGGGGCACATTGTAGCTGATTGTAGGGATAGGATGCGTTGCTACAAGTGTCAAGAAACAGGTCATCTTATTGCAGATTGTCCTCAGATGAAGAATGATGGAAAGAAGACAGTCGCTCCAAAGCCAAGAGTTCAAGCACTTCAAATGACAGTGGAAGCTGCTAAGGACAACGATGAAGTGGTAAGCGGTACTTTCCTAGTTAATTCAAAACCTGCTTCTGTTCTTTTTGATTCGGGTGCAAATAGGTCTTTGTGTCTACCTTGTTTGCTCCTAAGCTTGAAAGAGTCACTACTCCCTTAGATTGTTCTGTAGAGGTAGAGATTGCCAATGGTACTATTAGTGACATACGTGTGGCTATGATGATTGTGACATTGAGATTGAAGGTCGCTCTTTTCCGGTCCAGTTATTACCTACTACTCTTGCTGGTTTTGATATAGTGATAGGTATGGATTGGTTGTCTTAAAATGATGCCACAATTATATGTTCTCAAAAGGTAGTTCGTTTCACTACCCCGGATGGTGTAGTCATTTCTGTTTATGGAGATAACAAGAAGGGGGGCTTAAAGATCATTAATTTAATGAAGGCTCTAAATTGCATTCGGCATAATAAAAATCACTTCCTTGCTTATGTGATTGATACACGAAAGGAGAAGTTTTCTATTTCTAATGTTGATGTGGTTTCTGAATTTTCTGATGTTTTCCCAGATGATCTTCCTGGTATTCCTCCAGTTGCAAAGGCACCATATCGTTTGGCTCCTACTAAGATGAAAGAGTTGATGATGCAACTTCCAGAGTTGCTTGACAAGGGTTTTATACAACCTAGTTCCTCGCCTTGGGGAGCTCCGGTTCTATTTGTAAAGAAGAAAGATTGTTCAATGCGCATGTGTATAGACTACCGTGAGTTGAATAAGCGAACGGTTAAGAATAAGTATCCTCTTCCGCGTATTGATGATCTCTTCGATCAACTTCATGGTGCTTCATACTTTTCTAAGATAGATTTGCGGTCCGGCTATCACCAATTGAAGGTTAAAAAGGAGGATGTGGCAAAAACAGCTTTTCGTACTCGTTATGGACACTATGAGTTCTTAGTCATGCCTTTTGGTTTGACAAATGCTCCAGCTGCTTTTATGGATCTTATGAATCGTGTTTGTCGTCCATTCTTGGACCATTTTGTGATTGTTTTCATAGATGATATTCTGCTTTATTCTAAGTCTGAAGCCGAGCATCGTGAACACTTAAGGGCTGTCCTTGAAGTCCTTAGAGAAAAGAAGTTATATGAAAAGTTCTCTAAATGTGAGTTTTGGCTTAGAGAAGTTCAGTTTCTTGGACATGTCATTTCTTCCGAAGGAATCAAAGTTGATCCCTCAAAGATTGAAGCTGTTTCTTAGTGGGAGCAGCCAAAGACTCCCACAGAGATCAAGAGTTTTCTTGGTTTAGCCGGTTATTATCGAAGGTTTATACAAGATTTCTCTCGTATAGCTAAGCCAATGACTGAATTGACGAAGAAAGTAGTGAAGTTTGTGTGGTCTGAAGCTCAAGAGAATGCTTTTCAAACGTTGAAGACAAAGTTATGTGAAGCTCCTATCCTTCCCTTACCCGAAGGTACGGATGATCTTGTTGTTTATAGTGATGCTTCCATTACGGGTTTGGGTTGTGTTCTTATGCAGAGGAATAAGGTTATTGCCTATGCTTCACGCTAGTTGAAGCCTCATGAAAAGAGCTACCTAACCCATGATCTTGAGTTAGCGGCTGTGGTGTTTGCTTTGAAGTTATGGAGACACTACCTATATGGCACTAAGTGTACCTTGTACACCGATCATAAGAGTTTACAATATGTGTTTACTCAGAAAGAAATGAATGTGAGACAAAGGAGATGGATGGAACTTTTGAAAGACTATGATTGTGAAATCAAATACCATCCCTGTAAAGCCAATGTTGTGGCTGATGCATTAAGTAGGAAAGTGCAGAATTTTTCATGTAGATTGATGAGCATGGTTGTACAAGCGAAGTCGGGCTTACTTGATCGTATCAAGGAGGCTCAAGTTAAAGCGTTATTGAAGGATGACCTTGACAAAGAGAGTATTGGAAAGAAGAAAAGATTAGTGATGGAGACAAACAGCCGTGGATTTCGGACTTATAAGGGTCGAATTTGGGTGCCATTACTTGATGGTAACCGAGAGTTGATCCTTGAAGAAGCTCATAGGTCAAGGTATTCAGTTCATCCCGGTGCTACAAAGATCTATGCAGATTTGAAGCCCATCTATTGGTGGCCTAATATTAAAGGAGAGGTAGCACATTTTGTGGAAAGATGCTTGACTTGTGCACGGGTTAAAGCAGATCACAAAAAGCCATATGGAATGTTGCATCAATTGGAGATTCCTGAATGGAAATGGGATCATATAACTATGGATTTTGTGACCAAGTTACCTAGAACTCCAAAGGGTAATGATATGGTTTGGGTTATTGTGGATAGATTGACGAAGAGTGCTCATTTCTTGGCAACACGCCAAGATGTGCCATTGACTAAGATGGCAAAGATGTACATAGATCAAGTTGTCTTAATGCATGGTGTTCCATTATCTATCATTTCAGATCGAGACACGAGATTTGTATCTAGCTTTTGGAAGGGTCTCCAGCGAGCATTAGGTACTAGAGTGAATTTGAGCACCGCCTATCATCCTCAAACAGATGGGCAAAGTGAGAGGACGATACAAACATTGAAGGATATGTTGAGGGCTTGTGTATTGGAGTATGGTGGAGCATGGGACGATCATTTGAAGTTGATTGAATTTGCTTATAATAATAGCTATCATGCAAGTATTGGAATGCCTCCATTTGAAATGTTGTATGGTAGAAGGTGTAGGACTCCAAGTTATTGGATGGAGCCCGGTGAAAAGCAAATTACAGGTCCTGAAATTATAGAGCTCACAGCTGAGAAAGTTAATATTGCTAAAGAAGCTCTTCGTGTGGCAAGAGAAAGACAGAAAACTTATGCCGACAAGAAAAGAAGGCCGGTTGAGTTTGAAGTTGGTGACATGGTGATGCTGAAAGTATCCCCATAGAAAGGAGTCATTCGCTTTGGAAAGAAAGGTAAGTTGAGTCCAAGATAAATTGGACCATTTAAAGTTCTGAAGCGTATCAAAGATGTGGCGTATCAGTTGGAATTGCCTCCAGAATTGGATGGAATTCACAACACATTTCATGTATCCTATTTGAGGAAATGTTTATCCGAGGAGTCAAGTGTGATTCCTATTAAAGATGTGAGCATTGATCCTAGTAAAAGGATGATTGAGAAACCTATAGCGATACTTGGAAGAAAGCAAAAGAAGCTACGCAGGAAGATGATTGACCTTGTGTTGATCAAGTGGAAGCACAACCATCGAGAAAGTCTCACTTGGGAAACCGAGTCCGTGATGAAAGAGAAGTATCCAGAGTTGTTCATTTCTGGTGAGATTCCGGGGACGGAATCCTTTTAAGGGGGAGGTAATTGTAACATCCCAATCTTTTTATTTAACGGTCGACTAGAGTCGTTAAGTCAACATAATGTGTCGTTAAGTCCTTATTGGATTTTATGCTTATATGTAGTTAATGTGTTATGCGTGTGAGACTTAAATATCTTATTGATTGACGTAGTAATGTGGTTAAGATGTAGTTAAATGCCTTTTTGAGGTGTTCAAAGTGTTTAATGAGTTGTATATAGTCCATAGAGGTATTTTGGGATAAAAATATGACTTTATGAAGCTTAAGGACCAATTTTGACATGGTGTGAAAGTCAAAAACGGGTTTAGGGTCTTTGAGGGAGTCATTAGATCATCATTTGCAGAAATATTATTTTCTCCCCAAGCCCTAGCCACCCCTTTGATCCCCAATCAAGTTCTAAGCCGAAAATCCTTCGAAACGTGTGATTTAAGAGTGATTAATCGAGTCTTTTGCATCCTCATTGTGATCTACAGGTGGAAAAGGTATATTGATTTATATTTTATGTCTTTTCAATTGCATGAATCATTAGAAAGTGGATTTAGGTCATTGGAGGAACAATTGATGTCGAAATAACGTTTGTTTTAATGATGCAAATCATGTGTGGTTTAATAAAGGAGCTATTTGCATTATAATGGTCTAAAAATGAAGGATTTTGATGTATAAAAGTCATGTTTTTGATTTGGAGTCGTTTGGATCTGATTTGTGATGTAATCGATCGAACTTGTGCAGAATCGGGTCAAGTTGCGGCGCAATAGCTAATTGCGGCGCAACTCTTTTTCAGATATTTAAGTTGCGGCGCAATAGCTAATTGCGGCGCAACTAGTTTTCAGATATTTAAGTTGCGGCGCAATTTCAGAAGTTGCGGCGCAATAGCTAATTGCGGCGCAACTAGTTTTCAGATATTTAAGTTGCGGCGCAATTTCAGAAGTTGCGGCGCAATAGCTAATTGCGGCGCAACTAGTTTTCAGATATTTAAGTTGCGGCGCAATTTCAGAAGTTGCGGCGCAATAGCTAATTGCGGCGCAACCTAGTTTTCAGATATTTAAGTTGCGGCGCAATAGCTAATTGCGGCGCAACCTTTTCAGATATTTAAGTTGCGGCGCAACTTTCAGAAAAGTTGCGGCGCAATAGCTAATTGCGGCGCAACCTAGTTTTCAGATATTTAAGTTGCGGCGCAATCTCAAGTTGCGGCGCAATAGCTAATTGCGGCGCAACTAGTTTTCAGATATTTAAGTTGCGGCGCAACTTTTCATATTTAAGTTGCGGCGCAATTCACTGAGTTGCGGCGCAACTGGGGGTTTGAATTGCGGCGCAACGTGTAGTTGCGGCGCAACACGAATGCAGAAAGTTAAGTTGCGGCGCAACGTGGTGTGTTGCGGCGCAACAGTGTCAGGTTTTAAATGAGTTGACTTTTGAACCTCCAATGCGTATGTTGTGTCATGAGTCATGTTTGTAAGTGTGTAGGCCTGAGATATGACCTTAATAATGTAAGGATTGACTTGTCTAATGGTTGTTTACTAATCATAGGTAGACGAGACTAATTGCTTTGCACGGTAACGTAGTTATCCATTGTCGTGCGCTTCTTTGAGGTAAGATACACTACTTTTGACACGCTGAGGGTTCAACAAGCGATGGTTTCTTAATTATAACTTCTCAATTGGTAACTTATGTTGTTTATGGGTATATGGGGTTACACGGGAGGTAATATGGGTTATGTAGTTGACCTTTGAGACCTGAAATGCAGTCCCTCGTGATATCTAATATAGTGCATGTTATGATATGACGTATGATGTAGTGTTATGTATGAAGTATAATGTAGTGTTATGATATGCAGTATAATGTAGTGTTATGTATGAAGTATAATGTAGTGTTATGTATGAAGTATAATGTAGTGTTATGTATGAAGTATAATGTAGTGTTATGATATGAAGTATAATGTAGTGTTATGATATGAAGTATAATGTAGTGTTATGATATGAAGTATAATGTAGTGTTATGTATGAAGTATAATGTAGTGTTATGATATGAAGTATAATGTAGTGTTATGATATGAAGTATAATGTAGTGTTATGATATGAAGTATAATGTAGTGTTATGTATGAAGTATAATGTAGTGTTATGATATGAAGTATAATGTAGTGTTATGTATGAAGTATAATGTAGTGTTATGATATGAAGTATAATGTAGTGTTATGATATGAAGTATAATGTAGTGTTATGATATGAAGTATAATGTAGTGTTATGTATGAAGTATAATGTAGTGTTATGATATGAAGTATAATGTAGTGTTATGATATGAAGTATAATGTAGTGTTATGTATGAAGTATAATGTAGTGTTATGATATGAAGTATAATGTAGTGTTATGTATGAAGTATAATGTAGTGTTATGATATGAAGTATAATGTAGTGTTATGATATGAAGTATAATGTAGTGTTATGATATGAAGTATAATGTAGTGTTATGTATGAAGTATAATGTAGTGTTATGATATGAAGTATAATGTAGTGTTATGATATGAAGTATAATGTAGTGTTATGTATGAAGTATAATGTAGTGTTATGATATGAAGTATAATGTAGTGTTATGTATGAAGTATAATGTAGTGTTATGATATGAAGTATAATGTAGTGTTATGTATGAAGTATAATGTAGTGTTATGATATGAAGTATAATGTAGTGTTATGATATGAAGTATAATGTAGTGTTATGTATGAAGTATAATGTAGTGTTATGTATGAAGTATAATGTAGTGTTATGATATGAAGTATAATGTAGTGTTATGTATGAAGTATAATGTAGTGTTATGTAAAGTATAATTAAGTGTTATCTTACTTAGCTAATTTGTTAGCTAACACTTGTCTTTTGAAATGTGTTGCTCCCTCAGGTTTAGCGTAGCTGAGGTTGTTGATGAAGAAGAGTGAGGAATGGGTAGAATGCTTGATGAAGTCCTTAGCTACCCATAGATGCTGAATCTTTATAGACATTTGTTTATGTTTGTCTTTAATAAAGTTTGAATACTATGTGGTCGGTTGTTTTGTGTTGGGCAGCCGACGGGTTTCTATTTAGACTTGTTTTGATGGTACGAATAAGTAACACCAATGAATAAGGAAACCAAACAGATTTTATTTGGTTTGGACTTTTAAAGTTTCTTCCGTTTTATTTTAATGACGTTAGACGAAAATTTTTGGAAACCCTTATTTTTAAACGAAGGGTGTTACAAAATTGCTTCTGATAAAATTTTTAAACAAGACAATGTGGGAAGGGGGGATGGAATTGAGCTAAATATTCTCTTAATTAGAAAACATATAAACAAAATCAGTTTTTTTTTTACTAAATAAGCTTTAGTACTAATGTCCTTTAGATAAGTCTTAAAAGATGAATAAACTTATTTATAAATGTTATTGTAAACTATACCTTAATTAGATATACACAACTCATAAAATATTGTACATCCTAATGAAACTATATCACCAAGTGGGATGGGTTAGACTAATAAAAATTATGAGGTTACTACATCATTATAAACGACATATGCACTGACTCAATTGTCTTGCAAAATTTTCAAAGCTGATTTACTTACTGTTTTGTTTTGATAAATGAACTTTAAAAGTTAACTCATATATATACTTTAATTAAAAATGCACAACCATAAAATGTCACTTATAAATATACTTAACCAAATGGGATGGTGTCTAGGCGGGTCACTATATATCGGTGTTGGTTGCTGGATTTTCCGAAAGTGCATGTACCAAGGGTCATGTATCGAAAGGATCCTGCCACCCGATCAACCTACCTGGCCATTCCATTTTGGTAACCAAGAATGGCTTGGTTAAAATCAAGAATTTAACGAATGATTGAACCTAAATTTTTATAGGGTATTACCCTTTCGGACTAGTTGCTCGTTTTGCCATCATACTAATTTACCTCTTCGGCTAAGGTGAGTTTTCATAGATCCCTTTTTAAATCATTTTGGGATGAGAATACACATTTATGATCACAAGCGTTTTTATGTATGCTTATGTACTTATATGGTTGCCTATTTGAAATCCCCTGAGAACTTGAATCGAGAAACAGCAGCGCGAATATTATAAATAGTACGATTTTGGTTGACACCCCTATCCGGCATAGTCGCGCTATGGCACAACGGATATATAATATTTGAATATGAGCGTGGTGTAATAGGCATAAACACCACAAGAGGGGTAAACTTATTATTGTTAAGGTATCGATTCAAGGCATGAGCATTACATGGTTATTTTACTAAATTTTTGTGATATTGTATGCGTACATTATCATTTATACAAATCTTGTGATCCACGTTATTTTTGGTATAAACCTATGAGCTCACCAACTTTATGTTGACGTATTTTATGTGTGTATTCTCAGGTAATTGAGCTCTATGAAGTATTTGCTAGTTGCACAAAGTGGGAGTCACAAACTGCATAACTTGAAGTTGTTATATGGAGATTTTTTTGGCATTATATATTGTTAACTTTATTATGTTTTAAAAATCTCCTTAGAAGTTTTGTGAACTCTTACCTCTATGGTTAACAACAGTGTTTGTTTTAATAATATTTTTTAAATGTCTCGTTTAGAGGTTGTTTACTTGCAAATTGTGTTATGATCCTCTTTTATTACACTCTGCCATTTTGGGGTGTGACACCTCTGCTGCTTTGGTATCAACGCCTGCTGCTGTAAGATTACAGTGTGGGATGCCACGAGCTGATCCAACCGACTACCCCCAGCCAACAAATCTTGCGAAGGAGGAACCTGGGAAACACCCGCAGAATGGGTCTGAACACCTTCCTGACCCACATCATCAGTACCATCATCTTCTTCATCTGATTCACTATCATCCTCATTCTCATATCTCTCTACCAAGGTCTCACTATTTTCCACAATTTCTATATGTCGTAAAGCCACATGATTAATTAATCCCACACGTGCAATTGGTGATGCCTCCAACTCAGATCCACCCGATCCCGGGATGCCAATCCCATCTAAAGAGCTAAATTGACAAACCAATGACCCACCAACAATATGACCTTTTTCTCTCCCATGACCCTTCTCATACAAATATTGTGCCTAACTTTTAGCAAGATTGCACGATCTCTTCTCAATAATGCAATACAAGTAAAACAAATCTTGACCCGTGACAATGTTCTGGCAGCTACCGCGATTTGAAGTTCACTCAGCTATCCCACGCATAAGAATTCGGTAAAATGGGTTGGTCATGGCGGCCTGTTTGATGTTATGAAAATATTCACTCTTACGAAGATTGTGGTTACCCCAAAATGTCGATGCCTTCATATTTATTGGCCATGTAGCTAAACTTGACTTAACAGTTTCATGTTGCACCTCTTCCTCAGTGTAAAGACCCATATGAACCTTAAATTCAGCAAAAGACAAGATTTGAGTAGTACCTCCTAACCGAAAAATCATTGATTTTTTATCCACCTGATTCTCTGTAGGATCCATACGAAAACTACCGAAAAATTTCTCACACAAATGCCTGTAAACTTGGGTGTTAATTGCAAACAAAGTTTTCCAATCCAAAGTGGATACATTCACCTGCTCTCCGAACCCCAATTTAACCAAATCAAACAATACCATAGTCCGATGCGCAATAACTGATTTCTTCAAAAAAATCCCAACTGTACTTTGGGTTTATAACGTACATCTATCTCATCTGTAGACCGAACAACCGGTCGAGGGGTACGAGGTTGCCTTAGAGAAGAATAAGTAACATTTGATGCACCCCCACGGGTTTGTTTCTTTTCTCGAATACGTTTCCTTTTAGTTGCCATCTAATAAACAATGGGTTTATACAAATGATTTATTATTTATAAAGATTTGGTTGTGGCTTACATATATTTGTTACAAGTAACATGTATCTTTGCTTTTGGGTGATAATGTTTCAGCCCCATTGTGTGACATAAGTGTGTGTATGTGTGTGTTTGGGGGGGGGGGGGGGGGGGGTGTTGTTGGAACCTTGGATCATAGACAATGAATGGTTTAAAAATATGGTTCTATGTTGCTACTTAGACTTAACAAATTATTGGCTTAATATTATTATGTAAAAATAAGGGTTGATCTTTAGTTGGGTCAATTTTAATTTTATATTTCATGCCTTTAATTTTTAGAATGTGTGAGATTACGCTAGTACAAGTGAGTGAAATGTTCGAAACTAATTTTGGTTTGTGCTTACATGTTATTTTTAACTAGTTTCTTTTAGTAACATGTCTAGGATGAAAGTTAATGAGGTGAGAACTTGGTACATGTTGTTGAACTTTTGAATATTACATATTAAGTATTTTGATGGAAGTTCATGGTGTATCTTAGCATGTATTGTATGATGACAAATTTAACAACTTGTGATGTTTTATAAATGAATACTTTAAACTCATTATTTATTTGCGTGTTTGTTTATTAGATGGCAACTAAAAGGCAACGTATTCTTCAGGAAAAGAAACAAACTCGTGGGGGTGCATCAAATGTTGCTTATTCTTCTCTAAGGCAACCTCGTACCCCTCGACCGGTTGTTCGGTCTACATATGAGATAAATTGTAACACCCGTCATTTTAAAACCTGGTTTTCAAAAACTTTTGCATAACGGCGTTTAGAAATGCGAAAACTGAACCTTTAAAACATAACTAATCCTCAACGGATAGTTCATTTATAAAAATGGTGTTACTACGTACATATCATCAAAACAATATAAGATAATCCAACATTATAAGATAATCCAGATTTGACACAAACATAAATGCCAACATTAAAATTACATAAGTCTTATAAAAGTAGCCAACATCATTATGGCTGAACATAAATGACTAAGCGGGGTAACTAAAGGTCTTCTTCATAGCAACTACCCGGCTCACCAAGCTAAGTCTTTCACTAGCTCAAACCTGCTTAACCTGAGGGAACAACGTTTTTCAAAAGAGCAAGTGTTAGCTTTAAAAGCTAGGTAAGATAACATGAGTTTATGAAAATATTGCCAATTCATTATATATTAACCAAAACCTTTCATAATTGTTAATATCACATAATCGTTGTAACACGTTAACATCACCATATTTCTATGGTGTCTATCATATCATACATTAGCAAGATCATATCATCAACATTAAAACAACATACATAAATTAACACATTAGGATTCATCGTAGTCCTAATTGTGCCTAACATCATAAATCTTTACTTTTCATCTTTCTTTTTCTTATTTTTCTTTACTTTCTTTTCTTTTGCCTAGACGTAGGCTATGTGACATGAGCCACACATACTTAGGAATGTGGGGTTGTGTGTAGGCGGCCGTAAGACCTTACACGGAGTCCTCACACCCGACTTGATGGGTAGACCTTTCGGTGGTCCATCGTCGTCGTTAAGGAAAGACAAAGTCAATCCAACTGAGTATACCATTTAACTTTGCGCATGTAGTGGTTAGTTACTCCACCCGGATACACTCAAACATAACTATGCCACGGGGAGGTATCTAGATTCCCACACCACATGACCACATACACACTAGCTCCGAAGAACTAGCATGGGTTAAGCTTAACACAACTTTACTTATGCTCGAGACTTCTTTATTATATTAGCTTAGGCTACACTTTCACCTAAACTAATCAGATATATCTTTCTTTACATTATATTGGCTTAGGCTACACTTTCACCTAAACTAATCACATACATCTTTCTTTACTTTAGGGCCCTTAATCGTGCACGTGTCATGGCAAACCTATAGAAGTCTAGTGACTAGGTGATCAAGCCATGCATATAATCATATCATCATAACATGATAATAACACATCGTAATATCATTT
Organism: Erigeron breviscapus; assembly: GCA_034093135.1. Lineage (NCBI taxonomy): Eukaryota > Viridiplantae > Streptophyta > Magnoliopsida > Asterales > Asteraceae > Erigeron > Erigeron breviscapus. Next base: position 114,862,492 of record CM067174.1, on the reverse strand, counting down.
CATTATCATATCATCATAACATTATATCATCATATCGTCAATGCATTACAACTTCATATCTTTACATTATAATAACACCTCATCGTGTTAACATCATATCGTCAATGCTTTACAACTCATTCTTTATTATATTAGCTTAGGCTACACTTTCACCTAAACTAATCAGATATATCTTTCTTTACATTATATTGGCTTAGGCTACACTTTCACCTAAACTAATCACATACATCTTTCTTTACTTTATAATAACATCATTCATCATATCGTCAATGCATTACAACTTCATATCATTTATATTATCATAACACCTTATCGTGTTAACATCATATCGTCTTAATGCTTTACAACTTCATATCTTTAATTATATTAGCTTAGGCTACACTTTCACCTAAACTAATCAGATATATCTTTCTTTACATTATTAACATCAGTTACATCATATCGTCAATGCATTACAACTTCATATCTTTATATTATCATAACACCTTATCGTGTTAACATCATATCGTCTTAATGCTTTACAACTTCATTCTTTATTATATTAGCTTAGGCTACACTTTCACCTAAACTAATCAGATATATCTTTCTTTACATTATATTGGCTTAGGCTACACTTTCACCTAAACTAATCACATACATCTTTCTTTACTTTATTAACATCAGTTCATCATATCGTCAATGCATTACAACTTCATATCTTTATATTATCATAACACCTTATCGTGTTAACATCATATCGTCAATGCATTACAACTTCATATCTTTACATTATCATAACACCTTATCGTGTTAACATCATATCGTCTTAATGCTTTACAACGACTTCTTTATTATATTAGCTTAGGCTACACTTTCACCTAAACTAATCAGATATATCTTTCTTTACATTATATTGGCTTAGGCTACACTTTCACCTAAACTAATCACATACATCTTTCTTTACTTTATATAAACGTGCACGTGTTAACATCATATCTCAATGCATTACAACTTCATTCTTTATTATATTAGCTTAGGCTACACTTTCACCTAAACTAATCAGATATATCTTTCTTTACATTATATTGGCTTAGGCTACACTTTCACCTAAACTAATCACATACATCTTTCTTTACATTATATTAGCTTAGGCTACACTTTCACCTAAACTAATCAGATATATCTTTCTTTACATTATATTAGCTTAGGCTACACTTTCACCTAAACTAATCAGATATATCTTTCTTTACATTATATTGGCTTAGGCTACACTTTCACCTAAACTAATCACATACATCTTTCTTTACTTTAGGGAACTACATCGATTTAAGGCTCTAATGATATCATCAAATCATACTTCACAATCAATTTATTTGCAAACCAGTAAGGCAGTAACAATCGTTTCGGGTCGCCAAATCGACCAAAACATACTATTTCGATCAATTAACACACCCTTAAGGTACAGATCTGATACAACACCCACAATGACTCTTTTGTATCATAACAATGTCTGCAATAACATATTCATACCTGTAGGAATCGCCAAAACACCACATGATTGCAATAACGATTACCGGGTAACCCGAAATCAACGATTCTAGCAACAAAACACGTGTAATCGATCAAGACCAGGTATGAACGAATTGAATAGATGTAAATGACCAAAAATCAGTATGTATTACGATCCATACCTTAAATATGATTAGAAGATCGAATTATAAGCCCTAAATCTCTCTGAATCAAGCGGGAATCGATGAAAATGAGTCAAGAATGATAATGGAGGCACACCCAAACTTACACACACTTAATTCTGGAGAAAATGAGGTATTAGGGTTCCCTAACCCCCTCCTAAACCGTCCACCTTTTAGCCAAATGACAAAAGTGCCCTTAACTTGAATCTAACGACCGTTAAGGCTCAAACTAACAAACCGGAAAGTCAGTCGACCTAACGAGCACCTTAATTACCGACCGACAACTATAATAACATCTCATGATCATTAATAACTCATTCAAGTACCACATTAATGCTTGAAGCCACAATAGTTAATTACTTAGCAAATTAAGCAACTAACGGTGTCAAAGTCAATTGACGTTCAAGGTCAAAGTCAAAGATAGAAAAGTTTAGGATGTTACACACACTTTCCTAAACTTGAACTTATGACTCTCAACTTTACATTCTTTCATTTAATGTCTTTCTACTTCACATCTTAACATATAAGGCTTAAATGACTTAATGAGAATACTTAACGACACATTAAACACATCTTAAACATCTTAAGCATCTTAAACACATTAGCACATCAATAATTAAGGCATTAAAGCCTCACACATATAGCACATTAAACACATATATTCATTAAATCTCCTAGAGACTTAACGGACACGAAGTGTTGACTTAACGACTCAAGTCAACCGTTAAATAAAAGTTCGGGATGTTACAATTACCTCCCCTAAGAGGATTCTGTCCTCATAATCATTTCGCCACTCATATATAAATAACTTATCCATATCCTTAACTTTATCATATCATTTCTTTAGTTCATTTTTTGATTCAAACAATAGAGTCATACTATTCTCTTGTCTAACATAAGTAATATTCATGAAAATATTATGGATACGATTTACTTGGAAAGTAAGATTATCCCCTACTTATACTTATTATCTCGTCACCTTGCCTTTCGTAATCAATTGAACAGATAATCGGTACGCCATAGCTTTCGTTGCAAATCATATCTCTCCAAAGACTTATGGCTAGACCATAATACTCACCTTGTTCATAATGAGCTTTCTTTGCTCATCACAAATCCTTTCGGACGATTTTGAGCTAGTCAAAATACTCCTTTAACAATTCTAACTTTATGAATTGTTATCTTCATGTTATTTGGGTCCACAACTTTCCTTTCAATAACATGTCGTATCATGAAATGACATCCAACGCCTACGTCATAATCGTTGTTGCATATGAACATAACAATAAATCTCGATGAACCATCGAATTATCTGACCTAAGCTTATTGATGATTATAGTGAGATTTCACCAAATAAAACCCTAAACCCTAACAGTAAGTTAGATAAAATTCATTGATAATTAACTAATATATACGTATAAATATATACGTAATTATCCAGATTTGGAGGAGAGAGAATCGAACCTTCAAACAGTAAGGTAACGAGGCTTCACAAGGATTTTAAAGTGGAAAGGAAGTCAGCGAGGCAAGATTTGATCGAGCTTCAGCATTCATATACATATATATGATCGAAGCTTAATAAAGGACAAAATGACGAGACTTTAACACCTTGGAGTGGGACCCAGGTAGCGAAGTGGCCAGGCAGCGGAGCTCCATGCTCTTTGACTTTGGCGAGCCTTATGTGGCGTCAAACTAAGGGAAGTTCTTGTGGGGCCCACCTCCAATCCTTTTATGACTTAATCAAAGCTAAGCTAATATATTTATATAATCAGAGTGGGGTCCAGCCTGGCTTAAAGTGAGAGAATCGGAGTGTAATCCTCGAAAGTTAGCGAGGCTTCAATAAAGTTTACATGGGATCCGTAGAGTGGGGCCCAGGAAGGGTCTCAGCAAGGCTTCCCAGCTAGCGAGGCTTCAATACTTGTAAATTAAACCAAGATTAAGAGAGAGGAGATAGCGGGCCTTCAAAAAAAGACAAGGACTAGTGAAGCAGGACCCACATCGAGGCTTGGGGTGGGTCCCAGTATAACTTTTGACTAAGCTTCGAGGTTTGAGAAAGGAATCCAAGTGAAGTGCCAAAGTTTAAAGAGAGGCAACAAGGTCTAGACAAAGCTGTCGAACCTTACATTAGAGAGCTAGGTCAAAACAGTGGGCCTGGCCCAATTCGCAGACCTCCAAGCAAAGCTTGGATCGAATTAGAGTTTGGAAGGGATGTAAGGCCTTACATAAAGCTTAAGAATTCTTCCACCTCTCCTATGTAACATTAATTTAAATGTTATTATGCTTATTATTGTGACTCACAAATCAAGTAAGACAAAAAATAGTTCTGGAATGTTCAGTACCTAGTACCTTTAGGATTTGGGCCAGGGCCTATATCTGCACGGCCCAAAATACTAGGTAACCCTAATCTGATGGCCTATAAATACTCCTCATCATTGGTTGTCAGAGGCATTCACAATCAATACAATTCACTCTCAGATATTTACATACATACACTTTCAACATATTCATATTCAGTACATTCATCATCAATCTATCAATCATTACACAAAATCATATAACATTCTTATCCTCCAGAGATCGAAACATCTCTCTGGGAAAATCATCATCCACCTTAGATTCGTTAAGAATTTATTAGGTTTTCACTACTTTGTAGGAGATCTTGATGATTTTCGTGGTTAAACCCCTTTCTTTATTGAGCTTAACTTTTCACGCTCAAACATTGGCGCCATCCGTGAATTTATTGATCACTGGGCGGTTTTGTGTTGTTACAAATCAAAAATCAACACTTTATTCCTTGTTTGTTTCTTAGTCTCTCATGGCTGAGGAATTCACTCCTATTTCTCAGGTTGTACCTTCTAGGTTGGGAAGGGTGTTGATGGAGATGTGATGAGCGATAATTATATACACTTTTACCGCACTAGTTTTGGCCATTTTATAGTCATTTGAGTGAACTTATGATACTTAATGGCATGCATATGTGATTTCAGGTTCATTGCTCGTGGCATGAAGGAAAACATCAAGAAATGGTGATGAAGGACTTAAAGGAAGATAAATGATGGTTCGATGAAGGATATGGTCGAGATTCAAGACTTAAGACGAAGAAACTTGTGTCGACATGAAGCCTATGACCATGTGTTAGTATTTTGGGCATAACTTCTTCATACGAACTCCGTTTTCGACGAGTAAGCTGTCCACGAAAAGGCAAGAGAAAGATCTACAACTTTTCTGTTGAAGTCCAAATCCAGTGCCGCTCACATCCCAGCCAGCGCCGCTCACAAGCAGCCAGCGCCGCTCCCAAAGTTGGTCAGATCTAGAAAACCTATAAATACCCCCCTAAACCCTAAAATTCGAGACTCTATTATTCCAGACGACTTTGGGGCTGCTCCGAGGGTATTTTCTCCAGATCTAAGCCGTCGTAACACCTCCATATCACACCGGAGATCAGACATCGATTCTGTACTGCAGCATCATCAATCTAATTCTCTCTTTCATTGTCGGTACATTATGAATTCATATATTATTGAGTTTGATCTTTCTTATACTATGAGTAGCTAGATATTTAATCATCTACTAAGATAAATTGATATGATTATGTGATGGTTGCATTGATTATTATCGTTACACTTAACGTTGTGTGGTGATCTTAATATATTTAATCCTTGTTCTTCATTCTTGAATCATTGGTTATGTTTGCATGCTTTTAATGGTATTATTTGTATGTTTATATGATCTTGATTGTTTAAGGTTTAGATAGTCAGCTTTATGTCATGGACTGGTAATGAATGATTCAATAATAATAGGGTTAAACGTATTAACGGATTGGTAATTCGGTAGACATAATTGTTATTTAAATAGATAAACAAATAATTGGTTAGAGAACTATAGGTGGACAGGGTGGTACTCACACTTGTAGCTAATCGGTTAGGGGATTTGAGTAGGAGATACGGATTTGTTAGCGGAAAGGGTGGTACCCACGTGACCAAGTCTAGTGACTTATTTAGATCTCAACTATTGTATTGATTAGTGCAACCTAAACATGTCATGGATCTAAGTCGAAGTAGATGATACTTTTTTTTATTATTGTCTTCTGATTACTTTTCAAATTTTTTCGTTGTTTCTTCCGAAACAGCCTGCCCTGGTAATACCGGATTCCACTGTCTTTTATTATTATTAGTTTAAGCATCGTGACAACTCGGTCACAAAAACCCCAACAAATCTTAGGATCACTTAGTCTTGCTTAGTTCTTAAACATAGTCCCTGTGAACGAACCTGGTCTTACCTAATAGCTATATTACAAATGAACGGATCCACTGTCCGTGAGTGTGTGTTTAGTTTGGTATTTCCTTTTATAAATTTAAAACTTGACCGCTTTTCATTATACACAAACGACTCATCAAGTTTTTGGCGCCGCTGCCGGGGACTATTTATCTAGGAATTTAGTGAGATTTTGTGATTCGACCCTTTTTCGTGTTCACTCACGAGAAAGTTATGTAACAACCCTACTTTTTAACATTATATATGTTCTAGTTATGTTGTCTATGATCCCGCAAGCCATAATTATACTTGAAGCTAGTAGATAATGCCCCTAAATTAGCAATCTAAAACTATTGTTCAGTTTTAAATTTAATTTATAAAATGTCATTGAACAAAAATTTTATTGATGATCAATCAAGCTATAAATGATAAGTTGAGCCTCACAAGTTGGGATATCAATCAAAAATTCTTATAAATGTCCAACAAATCAATCACCAAACCAATGTAAGTAAATATGACATGAGAATAAAGATTTCTATCTCAAAGTATATTTAAAATAAATACAAGTTTATAAATAAAGGCCTATGTAACAAATTAAAAACACAAAAATATATACATACATACATATATACACGACATATATATATATATATATACATACTAGAATAAAAATTAACTTACACTACAAACTAATACAATTAACCTTACAAAATATATAAATACACTTACATCTAACAAATATATACATTATATACACAAATTATATATAAAAAAAAGACACAAAACCCTTCATTACCCCCCCCCCCCCCCATTACACCAACACACTCCCATTTCTAATTACATACACTCCCTTTTCACTCTTGGAACTCACACACTCTTACACTCTTCACACTCTTCACACACAATCTCTTATTCTCTCAAGAAAAACTTTCTCTCCTCCCTCCTTCTTCTTGTTTCCTACGGCCAAAAAGGAAGAAAAGAAAGGCAAGAAAAACTCATCTAAACTAGTATTAATAATAAAGGATTAAGTTAGATTACTAAAGGGTTATATTAAGCAAGGGTTTAAGGATTGTTTTTGGGTTGGATGAAGGGTTGTTGGAGGCTTCAAGGGTCACGAAAATTCTGCCCATTTCTCACCATCAAAACCAAGTTCAAGAGGGTATAATCTTTATCCTTTTTACTAGATCTAATCTTGTTTTTGTTTATATTCAAAGGTTTTATCAAAAACTCATACTTTCTTCTTGTTTTCTTTGTAATATACACTTAATGAGGGCAAAGTTAATAGGATCTTTCTTTCCATGCTCATGCATGTCGAATCTAAGAAGAAAGATTCAAGGATTCAACAAGTTTAAGACCCAAAAGTGTTGTTATAGATTATTAGCTTTTAAAGATATTTTCTTTTTAATAGATCTATATGTTTTTGTATATTTTTGAAGAATATATTCTGAGATTTTTCACTTAAAAGATGTTTTTATGTTGTTGAATGTTAGAACTATAAAAGTTGGTATTAAAAAGTGTTGATTTGAATGCATGTATGCTAGATTTAAGAAAGTTGGATCTTTTGTTGGATTATGAGATGGATATGGACTTGTTATAAGTGAAAAATATGTTAATATTAATGTTAATATTCTGGAAAACAAAGAGACAAAGCTTGGACCAAAACATGTTAAAATAAGCTAGAAATCATAAACCGAAAACACGCAAAAATGCATTTTGAGCACACACATGCACCATAATCTTATGACCAAGGAAATATGATAAACCTACTGGAAATAAGTTGAAATAAAAGTATAAAACTCAGATCTATTGGTTCATGACAACAATGAGCTCAAAAATCACATTTTAGGGTCAATTAATCACTAACCGAAAGCACTAAATTGCACATATCACACCACCACCACTATCATGATTTTGGACACCAAAATATGATGAACTTTCTGGAAATAATAAAACAAGAATGAAAATCCATTTTGAAGTACCTTAATAGCTTAAGAAATGAGGCTAAAATCACTATTTCGGTAAACGATTTTTAATCATAAAATCCTCAAAATGAACAAGACACAAGAGAGGTTGAAAATTTGTATTGATAAAAGTTGCCTAAAAGGCCTGGGATATTTGACCAAAATGTTTAGTGATGATTTCTAAGAATTTCCATGAATTATTGAATTTAAATGGTAATTAAAAGACATAAAAATCAATAAATAAATTATGTAAATTAAGAATGGGGTTAAATCATCTTAACCATTGATAAAAATAACTAAAACCTACTGGAGAAAAATAGTTAAAAGGCAAGAGGCATGTGTTACATAATTTAAAGATAAATAATTAAGTAAAAATAACTAATTAAATATTATTATTAAAATAAATGGAAAATACACAAATAAAAGTATAAAACATGAAATTATAAATTAAGAAGCATATATATCAGAATATAACCTAACTAAAATCATTCATAATTTATAAAGACAATTATGACACTTAAAAGTATTTTTAAGGAATTATTTAATTAATAAATCAATAAAATGAATAAATAATTAATTAAATAATATTAAATTAAATAAAAACTTATAAATCAGAAAATATTCATAAACACCAACATTATGAGGTAACTAATGTCAAATATTATGATTAAACAAAGTATACAATGGAAATCATATAAACCAAAGCCAAACTACCGAAATTCCAATAAACGTACAAAATGTATAACGAGAAATGACCTTCACCACCAAATCTGTTATACCCAATTAATGAGAGCATCATAATGCACTTAAACTCCATAATCTAATAACAACCAAATATGGGCAAGTTTACTAGTATACATCTCATGATCTAGTTCACTAGTTCATGTCACGCGAACTTACGTCGTGAATATAAATACCATGGTTTAGGCTTGCTTGGGGAGCAACAAGACTAGACGAAGATCTCGCATTTGATCAGCCCCTAACACTCTCAATCAAGTGAGTCATAGCCCCCTTTCAAACTCTTTTATATGTTTTACTTGCGGGGTGAAAAGCATGATTAATTAAAATGACTTTCTCTTATGAAATGATCCTTGAAATAATGATAATGATATGGGAATTATATTGTATGTTCAACGTGTTATATGTTATATGATGAGCTTGAGTACTGTCAAACGGTGGTCCCCTGTACACTACTATTAACTCATTTGAGGCCTGTAGTTAGAGGGTTGCGCAACTAGGATTTGTCCCCTCATCCACTATTATAGGTAACGGTGGGATGTTTGGTCTACCTTTGTGGCCACCTTCATTGCCAGTCTGGCCTCGCGGTGCTCTAACTACTATATATTTATGGTCGTCTCCATGGCACGACCCTTGGTTATCTTTATGCACGTGATTGACAGCATGTGCTTATCATTATCTTATCATTTGGGACTATATATATTTGATTATTGGGACATAACCGGTCTTAGTAGTGGCTCAAGATCTATCTCATCAAATTATGTCATGGTAGTCTTACCATTGACCAAGAGGTATTGATATTATTCATGGTTGGTTATTATTGATTGAACATACGGTTTGGGTATGGACAGTATGATGGAATTCTTGGAAATTTTATGACATATTATTTCTTGAATTGGATTAAATATATATGTGTTGTTAGCGTAAACCTATGAACTCACTCAACTCTCGTAGTTGACACTTTTCTTCATGCTTTTCAGGTCTAGGGCAGTAAGTTAGCATTATGGACCGCCTCATGGATGATGTGTTTAATTGTTGCATGTTGGACTAGTAATGCGAACATTTGATCTTTTGATAATGAATTTGGTTATGTAATGTTTATTAAACGTCAACTTGAACTTGTAACCTTTTGAATTTGAATGGCATTTGAAACTTTGTGGTGATGTTTTATATTTAAATCTTTTGTACCATGTCGTTCTGTGACATCTCGTGTTTCGCCTTAGTCGGGGTGTTACAGAAAAATGGTATCAGAGCTGCAGGTTATAGAGAATTTTTGCTATAACCTACGTATTTTCAAACGAGTCGAATATTTCTTAAACAATTGAGTCGATCATAAAGTATTCTTGTTTTACTTATGCATAGCCTGATCAACTATGCCTAACTAAAAATTTAATATGGAATGATCGAAATAATTGTCTAAGGGATATTCAAAATGAGTCTTTTGAAAATAAGCTTAAAAACGATTCTTGGTGCAAAAGATACATAACCAAATCCAATGTTTGCATTACCTATTAGAACCCTTAGTTAATACCCCCACTTGGCTAGTATTACTTTGTCCATTTAGACATAATACATGAGAGCTATGCACAAGTTGAATCCTAGTCATTACCTTAATTATAAATGGTTATGTTGGTCGTGCGAGTCGAGTTGGTCGTCGGTTGTGGATGATCATGTCGTTGTTTAGTTGTTAAGCTTGTGAGTCGTTGGTCGAGTTGGTTGGTTGCTTGTCAAATGGTTAAGGTCATCTCATGGTCCGTCGAGTCGTCTTGCTGTCCGTAAGTTGCCACATGAGTCGTCAATGGTCAAGTCGGTCGTCCATGGTCGTCTAAGCGTCGAGTCAAGTCGTCATCTCACGCCTTTGTGAAACTTGTGTAGGAACATCATGTCGCAAGCAAGTGGAGCTTCCGGATCAGCCCCTAGGCCAAGGAATTTGTATGGATTCGTGGACCACATGGAAGAGGAAGAAAGGAGATGCCTAGAGCAAGAGCAACCTCCCCAACCACTCCAAGAAGAAGAAGAAGAAGAAGAAGAAGAAGAAGACGAAGAAGAAGAAGAAGAAGAAGAAGAAGAAGAAGAAGAAGAAGAAGAAGAAGAAGAAGAAGAAGAAGAAGAAGAAGAAGAAGAAGAAGAAGAAGAAGAAGAAGAAGAAGAAGAAGAAGAAGAAGAAGAAGAAGAAGAAGAAGAAGAAGAAGAAGAAGAAGAAGAAGAAGAAGAAGAAGAAGAAGAAGAAGAAGAAGAAGAAGAAGAAGAAGAAGAAGAAGAAGAAGAAGAAGAAGAAGAAGAAGAAGAAGAAGAAGAAGAAGAAGAAGAAGAAGAAGAAGAAGAAGAAGAAGAAGAAGAAGAAGAAGAAGAAGAAGAAGAAGAAGAAGAAGAAGAAGAAGAAGAAGAAGAAGAAGAAGAAGAAGAAGAAGAAGAAGAAGAAGAAGAAGAAGAAGAAGAAGAAGAAGAAGAAGAAGAAGAAGAAGAAGAAGAAGAAGAAGAAGAAGAAGAAGAAGAAGAAGAAGAAGAAGAAGAAGAAGAAGAAGAAGAAGAAGAAGAAGAAGAAGAAGAAGAAGAAGAAGAAGAAGAAGAAGAAGAAGAAGAAGAAGAAGAAGAAGAAGAAGAAGAAGAAGAAGAAGAAGAAGAAGAAGAAGAAGAAGAAGAAGAAGAAGAAGAAGAAGAAGAAGAAGAAGAAGAAGAAGAAGAAGAAGAAGAAGAAGAAGAAGAAGAAGAAGAAGAAGAAGAAGAAGAAGAAGAAGAAGAAGAAGAAGAAGAAGAAGAAGAAGAAGAAGAAGAAGAAGAAGAAGAAGAAGAAGAAGAAGAAGAAGAAGAAGAAGAAGAAGAAGAAGAAGAAGAAGAAGAAGAAGAAGAAGAAGAAGAAGAAGAAGAAGAAGAAGAAGAAGAAGAAGAAGAAGAAGAAGAAGAAGAAGAAGAAGAAGAAGAAGAAGAAGAAGAAGAAGAAGAAGAAGAAGAAGAAGAAGAAGAAGAAGAAGAAGAAGAAGAAGAAGAAGAAGAAGAAGAAGAAGAAGAAGAAGAAGAAGAAGAAGAAGAAGAAGAAGAAGAAGAAGAAGAAGAAGAAGAAGAAGAAGAAGAAGAAGAAGAAGAAGAAGAAGAAGAAGAAGAAGAAGAAGAAGAAGAAGAAGAAGAAGAAGAAGAAGAAGAAGAAGAAGAAGAAGAAGAAGAAGAAGAAGAAGAAGAAGAAGAAGAAGAAGAAGAAGAAGAAGAAGAAGAAGAAGAAGAAGAAGAAGAAGAAGAAGAAGAAGAAGAAGAAGAAGAAGAAGAAGAAGAAGAAGAAGAAGAAGAAGAAGAAGAAGAAGAAGAAGAAGAAGAAGAAGAAGAAGAAGAAGAAGAAGAAGAAGAAGAAGAAGAAGAAGAAGAAGAAGAAGAAGAAGAAGAAGAAGAAGAAGAAGAAGAAGAAGAAGAAGAAGAAGAAGAAGAAGAAGAAGAAGAAGAAGAAGAAGAAGAAGAAGAAGAAGAAGAAGAAGAAGAAGAAGAAGAAGAAGAAGAAGAAGAAGAAGAAGAAGAAGAAGAAGAAGAAGAAGAAGAAGAAGAAGAAGAAGAAGAAGAAGAAGAAGAAGAAGAAGAAGAAGAAGAAGAAGAAGAAGAAGAAGAAGAAGAAGAAGAAGAAGAAGAAGAAGAAGAAGAAGAAGAAGAAGAAGAAGAAGAAGAAGAAGAAGAAGAAGAAGAAGAAGAAGAAGAAGAAGAAGAAGAAGAAGAAGAAGAAGAAGAAGAAGAAGAAGAAGAAGAAGAAGAAGAAGAAGAAGAAGAAGAAGAAGAAGAAGAAGAAGAAGAAGAAGAAGAAGAAGAAGAAGAAGAAGAAGAAGAAGAAGAAGAAGAAGAAGAAGAAGAAGAAGAAGAAGAAGAAGAAGAAGAAGAAGAAGAAGGAGAAGAAGAAGGAGAAGAAGAAGGAGAAGAAGAAGAAGAAGAAGCAGAAGAAGAAGAAGAAGAAGAAGAAGAAGAAGAAGAAGATATATATGCTTAATGCCTCTCTATGGTTACATGATGTGCTATCCTTGTTGTGTTATAGTTATCGCTATTATCAAAGTTATAGTTACAGCAGGAAATCAGTTCTAACCACTTTTGGTAGAACCGCCATATCTGGAGTTCTCTTTCGTCTTTTGACCTGATTCCAATTGGAGGTGAAACTTATCTCATAGGGCTACGTTTTATATTTTATGAGTTTTTCCCAGATCGTCCATCTTAAGCCACTTCTACGTGCCCCAAGTTCGTACACAGATTCTGTAATTCTCTTAACTAACCGTGAAAGCATGGTTGATAAATTTTAGAATTTACCTAACCATTTATTTACTCATAATGACAAGTGTGTCGTGATTATAAAAAGGAATATGAATCGGGTTATACATATACATATGTGTGCAAACGAGTCCCCTATGCACTAAGTAGCTTTAGATATCCTCGTGTGAGATCAAAAAGTCGTGAGTCGAGTTTATGTCATATGATTCAATAAACGAATGACTAAACTATATTATCCTTTGTAGAGACATGGCACCACGAAGGACCGGTGGAGAAGCAAGTGAAGAGGCCCAACGAAGGGCCGAGTTAGCTGAGCTTATCTCCCAACAAATCAATGCCGCCATGCCAAACATTGCCACCCAAATTGCGGAGAATGTGACCGCTACACTCAACACGGCTAGAAGACAATGTAACATCCCAAAACTTAATCGTTCATGTTGACTAACGTCGTTAGGTCAAATTATAAGTCCGTGATACGTTGGTGTGGAAATATGTGTTTATATGTTTATGTGCCCTATATGTGAGATTTAATTATCTTTAATGAGTGACAATAAAGTAGATTTAATGATGTGTAAAAGGCCTTTGTAGTGTGTGAAAGTGCTTTAGTGTGTTATATGTATCCCCAATAAGTGTTTTTAAGCGAAATAAAGTCGATATGAAGTCCAGGGACCAATTTTGCCAATGGTGAAAAGTTAAAAACGGGTTAAGAAAGGGATTAGACTAATCTAGGTTAATTTGGCAGCCTCTAATCTAATTAGAAACACACACACAGCCTCTCTAATTCCCAAATTAAATTCTTAAGCAAATCTTCAAGGTTTTTGGTTAATCATTCGAGTGTTTTTGTAATTGGATTGGTTCGGTCACTTGTTGTTCAGGTAATCAACGATCTACTACGTATATTTCAGATTCAAAGGTGATAATTAAAGGATTCAAATCTGATTTTAAAAAGGGTTTTGCAAATGATTAGGGTTTAAAAGATGTTTTGGTTAATTGATGTTCGTAATGGTGTTTAACGGGTTTATAATCGATCTTGATGATCAAAAGATGTTTAAATATGTCAAAAACGTGTTTTGGAAGAAGCCATAGTCGATCGATTCCTGGAAAAATGAAGAACATAGTCGTTTTTTGAATTCTGGACGAAGTTAGGCTTAAGTTCGTTTGAGCTCAAATTCGTTTTCTAAATTCGTTTTAGGCTAAATTCGTAAGGTTTAATGCTGGACTTTTACGTAGTCAGTCCTAAGGTCATACGAGAGTCGTTTTTTTTTGAATTCTGGACGAAGTTAGGCTTAAGTTCGTTTGAGCCATCTTCGTAAAGCCTAAATCCGTTTTCTGGAACCTAACTTCGTTTGACAAAACGAAGATCATCTTCGTTTGAAGCTAAAAACGAAGGCTAAGTTCGTTTGATGCTCAAATTCGTTTTCTAAATTCGTTTTAGGCTAAATTCGTAAGGTTTAATGCTGGACTTTTACGTAGTCAGTCCTAAGGTCATACGAGAGTCGTTTTAAGGTCCCAAATGACTTATATTTCATATGTTAATGTACGATAGGTGTCGGGGATTACTATTAAGCACTATTAGCTCTCTGTTTGCTCGCGTACACTACTACGAGGTAAGATACACTACTTTTGTCACGCTGAGGGTGCAACAAAAATGGTTTCATAAACTATAACCTCCAAAATGGTAATGTATAACCTATATTGTGGTTGGGTTGATATGGGAGGTATTCGGGGATTAAAGATGACGATGCCTATGCTTATATGTGATATGGATACGTTATGTGGTGATATAAATGCCTAAATCAAATGACGTAATGTTTTAAAGTGACGTGTTTAATGGATGAAATGTTTTGCTTAAACCTGGTGTTATCTTACTTAGCTTTATAGCTAACACTTGTTTCTTTTATGTGTTGACACCCCTCAGGTTAAGCAGTGAGATGTCGTGTGAAGCTTTGGCGAGAGATGGGTAGATGATCAAGATGGCTTTAGTTTACCCAATAGCTTCGCATAGACCTTATGTTATTGATTTCCTTTATGGAACTTATGTAATGACTATGTTATGATTGCTTTATGTTGGGCAATCTTATGGATTTCTTTTATTACTGATTCGATGCTATTAGTAACACCACTTATGTTTCTCAACCGTTTTCTTTGGTTGAGGTTTTTAATAAACTGTTTCCGCTTTATTGACGCCGTTAGGCGAAAGTTTTTGGAAATCCATATTTTTACAAAACGGGTGTTACAAGTTGGTATCAGAGAAGTAGTTTAAGTGAACCAAGGCCTATTGACCATAGGGTTTGGACTTAAACTTAAGATGTGCATGCTAGGTACTCGTAGGATGCCTTAGCTAGTGATGACATGTGATGTAGGATGGGTTGGGATGAGTGCGAGTGTGATAGGGCTTACGAGATGTTTACGTTATTGATTTCCTTTATGGAACTTATGTAATGACTATGTTATGATTGCTTTATGTTGGGCAATCTTATGGATTTCTTTTATTACTGATTCGATGCTATTAGTAACACCACTTATGTTTCTCAACCGTTTTCTTTGGTTGAGGTTTTTAATAAACTGTTTCCGCTTTATTGACGCCGTTAGGCGAAAGTTTTTGGAAATCCATATTTTTACAAAACGGGTGTTACAAGTTGGTATCAGAGAAGTAGTTTAAGTGAACCAAGGCCTATTGACCATAGGGTTTGGACTTAAACTTAAGATGTGCATGCTAGGTACTCGTAGGATGCCTTAGCTAGTGATGACATGTGATGTAGGATGGGTTGGGATGAGTGCGAGTGTGATAGGGCTTACGAGATGTTTACGTTATGATATGATATGTTATGATGAATGGTGGTTAATGATATGATGTAATGATGATATGTGCATGTATATGTGGCTTGTTCATCTAGAACACTAGACCTTTTTAGGTTGCCATGACACGTGCACGTTTTAAGGGCCCTAACGTGAAAAGATGATAGTTGTGGATTAGTTTAGGATTAATGTGGAAACCTAAACTAAACGTGGTAAATGCTCGAGCTAATTAGATGTTAAGTGTTATGCATAACCCGTGCCTGATGTGGTAATAGGTACGTATAAATCGTGCTCGTATGTGGGAGAGTACGTCGTGCTCGCATGTGGGAGAGTACGTAGTGCCCGTATGTGGGAGGGTACGTTAAACGGTTGTTCGGGTGGCTCCTTGCAACCAGTCATATGTGGCGAGTAGTTCGGGTGGCCTGATGACCCACCTAATGTTATGAACATAACGTGCTACTCATGGATCGACATTGTCTTTCCTTAATGGTAACTTCGGTTACAGTTTAACGGTGACCTAGTCACAACTTAATGAGATGAGATGAAATGATGAAATTGATTAGGCACACTTAGGGTCATGGACTCTATGCTTATATGTGATATGGATACGTTATGTGGTGATATAAATGCCTAAATCAAATGACGTAATGTTTTAAAGTGACGTGTTTAATGGATGAAATGTTTTGCTTAAACCTGGTGTTATCTTACTTAGCTTTATAGCTAACACTTGTTTCTTTTATGTGTTGACACCCCTCAGGTTAAGCAGTGAGATGTCGTGTGAAGCTTTGGCGAGAGATGGGTAGATGATCAAGATGGCTTTAGTTTACCCAATAGCTTCGCATAGACCTTATGTTATTGATTTCCTTTATGGAACTTATGTAATGACTATGTTATGATTGCTTTATGTTGGGCAATCTTATGGATTTCTTTTATTACTGATTTGATGCTATTAGTAACACCACTTATGTTTCTCAACCGTTTTCTTTGGTTGAGGTTTTTAATAAACTGTTTCCGCTTTATTGACGCCGTTAGGCGAAAGTTTTTGGAAATCCATATTTTTACAAAACGGGTGTTACAAGTTGGTATCAGAGAAGTAGTTTAAGTGAACCAAGGCCTATTGACCATAGGGTTTGGACTTAAACTTAAGATGTGCATGCTAGGTACTCGTAGGATGCCTTAGCTAGTGATGACATGTGATGTAGGATGGGTTGGGATGAGTGCGAGTGTGATAGGGCTTACGAGATGTTTACGTTATGATGATATGTTTTAGCCTTATCTCAACGAGCTTTTTGTTTTATTTTGCGCTTATCGACTCCACCATTTTATTGAAGGAAAATGGTTAACACTCGCAACCGCAACATCCAACGCGACGGAGCTACTGCTAGCGTTACTCCACCTGTCCATCCGGGTGCAGGTGCTTCTAATGTTGCCAATGCTGCTGCTGTTGCAGCCAATACGAATAGAAATCGAGGAAACCCCCAGCAAGTAAATCAGCCAAGCCCATTAGGTCCTATGCCTCCACCTCCCGGTAATCCACCTAGAGTTAACGAAGCAGTGGTGGAGCAAATCCCTAATGCAGCTGAACTGTACAATCTTGTGCTGACTCTCCAAGCCCAGTTAGCACAGACTCAAGAGCAACTGAACAACGCTCTTGCTGAGAATGCTGAAGGAACTGATGGCAACTACTCAGTGCCATCTCACCACATTGAGCCACCAGTGGATAATGTTGTCGTTCCCCCTGTTAATGTTGATGTGGCTCCTCCTAATGTAGTTCAAGCTCCTCGATTTAAGTTCGAAAGTTTTCAGAAGTGTGGAGCTCAGAAATTCAATGGAACACTTAACGCAGTAGGCTGTATGGAATGGCTTGATGATACTGAGATGGTCTTTGAAGCTTGTGACTGTCCAGAGGATAAAAAGGTGTTGTGTGCGAGTAGAATGTTGAAAGAAGGTGCTCGAGATTGGTGGAAGAGCATTACTATTTCGATGACTCCAGATATGGTGTCTGCTATCACATGGGCTACCTTCAAGCAGAAGTTTATTGAGGAGTATATCGGGACTCATGAACAGCGCAAGATGGAAAAAGAGTTTCGTGCTTTGACGGCTGAAATTGGTAAAGTCAATGATTATGCTCGTTCCTTTATGGAAAAGATGAAATTTGTGGGTCATCTATTCAGAACTGATGCAGATCAAGTCGCCTGCTATGTCGATGGTTTACCTCCAAGTTATCGAGGTATTTGTAGGCAGCATAAGACTCTAACTGAAGCAATCAAAGAATCTAAAAAGCTTGATGATGATTTTGCTGCGGATAAGAAAGTTGAAAAGAAAGAGGATGAGAAGAAGTCTGGCAATAAGAGGAGGTTTGGTGGATCAAATCGTTTTGGAAAGAAGTTCAAGGGATCTTCGTCCTCTGACAAGGGAAAGACAGACAAGGATGGAAAATGGTGTTCTAGCTGCAAGGCTTTTCATTCTGGTCAGTGTTCTGCTAAGACCCGCAGGTGCAATAGGTGTGGAGCACAGGGTCATACTTTTGATGAATGCACTGATAAAGCAAGATGTTATAAATGTGGAGATTCAAGGCACCGTATTGCCGATTGTCCCCAAATGAAGAAAGATGAGGGAAAGAAAGCGGAAGCTTCCAAAGCCAAAGCCCGTGCTTTCCAGATGACGGCCGAGGAGGCAAAAGACGACGATCAGGTAGTTACTGCTACCCTTATTGTTAACTCAAAACCCGCTAATGTGTTATTTGATTCTGGTGCGAACAAATCTTTTGTGTCTACTCTGTTTGCTCCTAAGTTAGACATGACTACTAGTCCTTTACGGTGCCCTATAGAAGTAGAAGTGGCTAATGGTGCAACGTCTATTATTCGGGAGGGTTATTCTGATTGTCCGTTAGAGATAGAGGGTCGGTCGTTTACTGCTAATTTGTTACCAACTACCATTCCTAGTTTTGATGTTGTACTTGGTATGGACTGGATGTCTAAAAACGATGCTGTCGTCTTATGTGCAAAGAAAATAGTTCGTATCGCTACCCCTGATGGTAAAGGTGTTTGTGTTTATGGTGACAAGAAGCCGGGAATTGTTAAGGTGATCTCTATGATGAAAGCTCTTCGTTGTATACGGCAAACTAAGTCACATTTCTTAGCTTATGTAATTAATTCTCGTATCGCGAAGCCTACAGTTTCTGATGTTGAAGTTGTTTCCGAGTTTCCAGACGTTTTCCCTGAAGATCTTCCAGGTCTTCCTCCTGATCGTGAGGTTGAATTTTCTATTGATCTCATTCCTGGTGCTACTCCTGTAGCCAAAGCTCCCTATCGATTAGCTCCTACAGAGATGAAGGAGTTAATGACGCAAATTCAGGAACTTTTAGATAAAGGTTTCATTCGTCCGAGTTCCTCTCCTTGGGGTGCTCCTATCCTTTTCGTAAAGAAGAAAGACGGATCCATGCGCATGTGTATCGATTATCGTGAGCTGAATAAAAGAACGGTGAAGAATAAATATCCACTCCCTCGTATTGATGATTTATTCGATCAACTTCAAGGTGCTACTTATTTCTCAAAGATTGATTTACGGTCTGGCTATCATCAATTGAAGGTTGAAGAAGAAAGTGTAGCCAAAACAGCGTTCCGAACTCGTTATGGTCATTACGAGTTCCTTGTCATGCCATTCGGTTTGACAAATGCTCCAGCGAAGTTTATGGATTTGATGAACCGTGTCTGTCGACCATTTTTGGATCATTTCGTTATTGTTTTTATCGACGACATTCTGGTGTATTCAAAGACGGAAGAGGAACATAGAGAGCATTTGAGAGCTGTCCTTCAAGTCCTCAGAGAGAAAAAGCTTTATGCTAAGTTCTCCAAGTGCGAATTCTGGCTAAAGGAAGTTCATTTCCTCGGCCATGTCGTCTCCTCTGATGGTATAAAAGTAGATCCTTCGAAGATAGAAGCGGTGTCGAAGTGGGAGCAGCCTAAGTTCTCCAAGTGCGAATTCTGGCTAAAGGAAGTTCATTTCCTCGGCCATGTCGTCTCCTCTGATGGTATAAAAGTAGATCCTTCGAAGATAGAAGCGGTGTCGAAGTGGGAGCAGCCTAAGTCTCCTACTGAAATTAAGAGTTTTCTCGGTTTGGCTGGCTATTATCGACGTTTTATTCAAGATTTCTCGCGCATTGCCAAGCCAATGACTGAATTAACGAAGAAAGGTGTGAAGTTTGTGTGGACCGACACTCAAGAGAAAGCCTTCACGACGTTGAAAAAGAAGTTGTGTGAAGCTCCAGTCTTAGCTTTACCCGAAGGAACAGATGATTTAGTGGTCTATAGTGACGCATCCATCACGGGGTTAGGGTGTGTATTAATGCAACGAGACAAAGTTATCGCTTACGCCTCTCGACAGCTGAAGCCTCATGAGCGGAACTATCCTACTCATGACCTTGAGCTGGCTGCTGTTGTTTTTGCTCTGAAATTGTGGCGACATTATCTGTATGGTACGAAGTGTACCCTATACACGGATCATAAGAGCTTACAGTACGTGTTTACTCAGAAGGACATGAATGTTAGACAACGGCGGTGGATGGAGTTATTAAAGGATTACGATTGTGAAATTAAATATCACCCAGGCAAAGCTAATGTGGTTGCTGATGCCTTAAGCCGCAAAGGATATGTGAAGAGTAGATTATGTGCGATGATTACAAAGATTGAGTCGAATTTACTGGAACCTATTCGATTAGCTCAAAACGAAGCGTTAAAGGATGTTAATGTGAAAGCGGAGTCTATTGGGAAAAAGAAGAAAAATAGACTCCAAATGGAAGAAAATAGTCGTGGCCTTCGAACTTACAAAGGTAGAATATGGGTTCCTCTCTATGGAGGCAATCGTGAGTTAGTAATGGATGAAGCTCACAAAACTAAGTATTCTGTACACCCTGGTGCCACAAAGATGCATGCGGATTTGAAGCCGATTTATTGGTGGCCCAGTATTAAGAACGATGTGATGATGTATGTGCAGAAATGTTTGACGTGTGCTAAAGTGAAAGCTGAACATCAAAAGCCTTACGGGAAATTTCAGCAACTTGAGATCCCTGAGTGGAAATGGGATCACATTACGATGGATTTTGTGACCAAACTTCCGAGGACGCCTCGTGGTCACGATATGATATGGGTTATTGTCGATCGATTAACGAAGAGTGCTCACTTTCTCCCAGTTCGTGAGACTGCTCCTATGGAGAACTTCGCTACGTTGTATATTGATGAAGTGGTTACTAAACATGGTGTTCCGATATCGATTGTGTCCGATCGTGATGCTCGATTCGTTTCCAACTTTTGGAAGAGTTTTCAACGGGAAGTTGGTACTCAAGTTCGTCTGAGCACAGCCTATCACCCGCAGACCGATGGGCAAAGTGAAAGGACTATTCAAACGCTCGAAGATATGCTTAGAGCTTGTGTAATGGATTATGGTGGTTCGTGGGATAAACACCTACCTCTTATTGAGTTTGCGTATAACAATAGTTATCATGCGAGCATTGGAATGCCACCTTTTGAGATGTTATATGGTAGAAAGTGTCGGACTCCTAGTTGTTGGTTGGAGCCCGGGGAAAAGCAATTTGCTGGACCCGAAGTAGTACAAATTACGGCCGATAAAGTTAATGTTGCAAAGAAAGCCTTACGTGTTGCTCGCGAAAGGCAAAAGTCATATGCCGATAAGAAAAGGAGGCCGTTCGATTTTAAAGAAGGCGAAATGGTTTTACTCAAGGTGTCGCCTTGGAAAGGTGTATTACGGTTTGGAAAACGTGGAAAGTTAAGCCCCAGATTCATTGGACCTTTCAAGATTATCAAGAAGGTTAATGAACAGGCATTTCAACTGGAATTACCTCCAGAACTACACGCAATTCACAACACATTTCATGTGTGTTATCTGCGTAAATGCTATGCAAACGAAGCAGATGTTATTCCACTCGAGGACGTAAGTATAAATCCCAACAAGCAGATTGTGGATGAACCTGTTGCAATAATGGGAAGGAAACAAAAGAAGTTACGACGAAAGACTATTGATCTAGTTCTCATAAAGTGGAAACACAATCACGGCGAAAGTATGACTTGGGAGACCGAGTCCGTAATGCGGGAGACCTATCCCCACCTTTTGATGCTGAAGTGATTCCGGGGACGGAATCCTCTTAAGGGGGAGGTAATTGTAACATCCCAAAACTTAATCGTTCATGTTAACTAACGTCGTTAGGTCAAATTATAAGTCCGTGATACGTTTGTGTGGAAATATGTGTTTATATGTTTATGTGCCCTATATGTGAGATTTAATTATCTTTAATGAGTGACAATAAAGTAGATTTAATGATGTGTAAAAGGCCTTTGTAGTGTGTGAAAGTGCTTTAGTGTGTTATATGTATCCCCAATAAGTGTTTTTAAGCGAAATAAAGTCGATATGAAGTCCAGGGACCAATTTTGCCAATGGTGAAAAGTTAAAAACGGGTTAAGAAAGGGATTAGACTAATCTAGGTTAATTTGGCAAGCCTCTAATCTAATTAGAAACACACACACAGCCTCTCTAATTCCCAAATTAAATTCTTAAGCAAATCTTCAAGGTTTTTGGTTAATCATTCGAGTGTTTTTGTAATTGGATTGGTTCGGTCACTTGTTGTTCAGGTAATCAACGATCTACTACGTATATTTCAGATTCAAAGGTGATAATTAAAGGATTCAAATCTGATTTTAAAAAGGGTTTTGCAAATAATTAGGGTTTAAAAGATGTTTTGGTTAATCATTCGAGTGTTTTTGTAATTGGATTGGTTCGGTCACTTGTTGTTCAGGTAATCAACGATCTACTACGTATATTTCAGATTCAAAGGTGATAATTAAAGGATTCAAATCTGATTTTAAAAAGGGTTTTGCAAATGATTAGGGTTTAAAAGATGTTTTGGTTAATTGATGTTCGTAATGGTGTTTAACGGGTTTATAATCGATCTTGATGATCAAAAGATGTTTAAATATGTCAAAAACGTGTTTTGGAAGAAGCCATAGTCGATCGATTCCTGGAAAAATGAAGAACATAGTCGTTTTTTGAATTCTGGACGAAGTTAGGCTTAAGTTCGTTTGAGCCATCTTCGTAAAGCCTAAATCCGTTTTCTGGAACCTAACTTCGTTTGACAAAACGAAGATCATCTTCGTTTGAAGCTAAAAACGAAGGCTAAGTTCGTTTGATGCTCAAATTCGTTTTCTAAATTCGTTTTAGGCTAAATTCGTAAGGTTTAATGCTGGACTTTTACGTAGTCAGTCCTAAGGTCATACGAGAGTCGTTTTAAGGTCCCAAATGACTTATATTTCATATGTTAATGTACGATAGGTGTCGGGGATTACTATTAAGCACTATTAGCTCTCTGTTTGCTCGCGTACACTACTACGAGGTAAGATACACTACTTTTGTCACGCTGAGGGTGCAACAAAAATGGTTTCATAAACTATAACCTCCAAAATGGTAATGTATAACCTATATTGTGGTTGGGTTGATATGGGAGGTATTCGGGGATTAAAGATGACGATGCCTATGCTTATAATGTTTCCCCGTAAATACGTTTATGATATGATATGTGATGATATGTTTAAACGATATGATATGTTATGATGAATGGTGGTTAATGATATGATGTAATGATGATATGTGCATGTATATGTGGCTTGTTCATCTAGAACACTAGACCTTTTTAGGTTGCCATGACACGTGCACGTTTTAAGGGCCCTAACGTGAAAAGATGATAGTTGTGGATTAGTTTAGGATTAATGTGGAAACCTAAACTAAACGTGGTAAATGCTCGAGCTAATTAGATGTTAAGTGTTATGCATAACCCGTGCCTGATGTGGTAATAGGTACGTATAAATCGTGCTCGTATGTGGGAGAGTACGTCGTGCTCGCATGTGGGAGAGTACGTAGTGCCCGTATGTGGGAGAGTACGTCGTGCTCGCATGTGGGAGAGTACGTAGTGCCCGTATGTGGGAGGGTACGTCGTGCTCGCATGTGGGAGAGTACGTAGTGCTCGCATGTGGGAGAGTACGTCGTGCTCGTATGTGGGAGAGTACGTCGTGCTCGCATGTGGGAGAGTACGTCGTGCTCGCATGTGGGAGAGTACGTCGTGCTCGCATGTGGGAGAGTACGTCGTGCTCGCATGTGGGAGAGTACGTCGTGCTCGCATGTGGGAGAGTACGTCGTGCTCGCATGTGGGAGAGTACGTCGTGCTCGTATGTGGGAGAGTACGTCGTGCTCGCATGTGGGAGAGTACGTCGTGCTCGCATGTGGGAGAGTACGTCGTGCTCGCATGTGGGAGAGTACGTCGTGCTCGCATGTGGGAGAGTACGTCGTGCTCGCATGTGGGAGAGTACGTCGTGCTCGCATGTGGGAGAGTACGTCGTGCTCGCATGTGGGAGAGTACGTCGTGCTCGCATGTGGGAGAGTACGTCGTGCTCGCATGTGGGAGAGTACGTCGTGCTCGCGTATGTGGGAGAGTACGTCGTGCTCGCATGTGGGAGAGTACGTCGTGCTCGCATGTGGGAGAGTACGTCGTGCTCGCATGTGGGAGAGTACGTCGTGCTCGCATGTGGGAGAGTACGTCGTGCTCGCATGTGGGAGAGTACGTCGTGCTCGCATGTGGGAGAGTACGTCGTGCTCGCATGTGGGAGAGTACGTCGTGCTCGCATGTGGGAGAGTACGTAGTGCTCGCATGTGGGAGAGTACGTCGTGCTCGATGTGGGAGAGTACGTCGTGCTCGCATGTGGGAGAGTACGTCGTGCTCGCATGTGGGAGAGTACGTCGTGCTCGCATGTGGGAGAGTACGTCGTGCTCGCATGTGGGAGAGTACGTCGTGCTCGCATGTGGGAGAGTACGTCGTGCTCGCATGTGGGAGAGTACGTAGTGCTCGCGTATGTGGGAGAGTACGTCGTGCTCGCATGTGGGAGAGTACGTCGTGCCGCATGTGGGAGAGTACGTCGTGCTCGTATGTGGGAGAGTACGTCGTGCTCGCATGTGGGAGAGTACGTCGTGCTCGCATGTGGGAGAGTACGTCGTGCTCGCATGTGGGAGAGTACGTCGTGCTCGCATGTGGGAGAGTACGTCGTGCCCGTATGTGGGAGAGTACGTCGTGCTCGCATGTGGGAGAGTACGTCGTGCTCGCATGTGGGAGAGTACGTCGTGCTCGCATGTGGGAGAGTACGTCGTGCTCGCATGTGGGAGAGTACGTCGTGCTCGCATGTGGGAGAGTACGTCGTGCTCGATGTGGGAGAGTACGTCGTGCTCGCATGTGGGAGAGTACGTCGTGCTCGCGTATGTGGGAGAGTACGTCGTGCTCGCATGTGGGAGAGTACGTAGTGCTCGCATGTGGGAGAGTACGTCGTGCTCGCATGTGGGAGGTACGTCGTGCTCGTATGTGGGAGAGTACGTCGTGCTCGCATGTGGGAGAGTACGTCGTGCTCGCGATGTGGGAGAGTACGTCGTGCTCGCATGTGGGAGAGTACGTCGTGCTCGTATGTGGGAGAGTACGTCGTGCTCGCATGTGGGAGAGTACGTAGTGCTACCAACTTAACGGTGACCTAGTCACAACTTAATGAGATGAGATGAAATGATGAAATTGATTAGGCACACTTAGGGTCATGGACTCTATGCTTATATGTGATATGGATACGTTATGTGGTGATATAAATGCCTAAATCAAATGACGTAATATTTTAAAGTGACGTGTTTAATGGATGAAATGTTTTGCTTAAACCTGGTGTTATCTTACTTAGCTTTATAGCTAACACTTGTTTCTTTTATGTGTTGACACCCCTCAGGTTAAGCAGTGAGATGACGTGTGAAGCTTTGGCGAGAGATGGGTAGATGATCAAGCTGGCTTTAGTTTACCCAATAGCTTCACATAGACCTTATGTTATTGATTTCCTTTATGGAACTTATGTAATGACTATGTTATGATTGCTTTATGTTGGGCAATCTTATGGATTTCTTTTATTACTGATTCGATGCTATTAGTAACACCACTTATGTTTCTCAACCGTTTTCTTTGGTTGAGGTTTTTAATAAACTGTTTCCGCTTTATTGACGCCGTTAGGCGAAAGTTTTTGGAAATCCATATTTTTACAAAACGGGTGTTACAGACAAGATGGAGGAGGAAATGCTATTGACAGGAATGCTTACAAGGCTTTCACGTCTTGCAACCCCAAGGAGTTTCATGGGACGGAAGGTCCTGTTGGGTTGCTTACTTGGTTCCAAAGCATGGAAGCCAACTTGAACATCATTGATTGTGCGCCAGCTGACCGTGTTAAGTTTGCTGCTAGTAAGCTTCAAGGAAGAGCTCTTACTTGGTGGAATCTCCAAGCGACTACTAGAGGTCCTGCAGCAGTCAATGCTTTGACTTGGGAGCAGTTTAAGGAAGAGTTGAAGCGTGAGTATTGTCCACGAGAAGAGGTACAAAAACTGGAGATGGAATTCTGGAACCATGCCATGAGAGGGCTGGAATTGGAGGCCTATGTGATCCGCTTCCACGAGTTAAGCGTGTTGGTGCCGGATATGGTAACCCCTGTGGCTAAGAAGGTTGAGAGGTTTATCTATGGGTTGGCACCTGAAGTTAGGTTGATGGTCACTGCTGCAAGCCCTGCCACTCTTGAGCAGGCTATAAGTTTGGCAACCAGGCTAGTAAACGATTTGGTTAGGCGTGGGAAGTACACGAGAGGTGAATCAAGTTCGAGACAAGGTAGAGGGAATCGGTTTGGCGATCGCAAAGGGAATGGGCCGGATTAGGGGCAAAAGATTGTGAGAAACTATGGGGTTGTGGATGCTAACCCCAATCCAAATCGTGGCATGCCTCCAAGGTGCAACCGATGTGGTTATAGCCACTTGGGTGAATGCAAGCATTGCACAACTTGCAACCGCATGGGTCACCTTGCTACTCACTGCCGGAGCGGGCCAAGGAATGAAGGACAACGAGGGGGATGTCACGAATGTGGAAGTACGGATCATTGGAGAAATGCTTGTCCTAGGTTGGGAAGAGCAAAAGGAAACTGTGGAAATGAAAATGGTAACCGTGGCAACTTTAGGAATGTTGGGAATCGCGGGAACCAAGCAAACCGAGGAAATAATGGAAATCAAGTCAACCGAGGAAATGCTGGGAATCAAGCTAATGTGGGGAATCAAGGCAACAACGTTAACCAAGGAAATCGTGGGAATCAAGGAGGTCAAGCCCGAGGAAGGGTGTATGCCATGGGAGCAAATGAGGCACGTGATGACCCTAATGTCATCGTAGGTACGTTCCTACTAAATAATGTTTATGCCTCTATGTTATTTGATTCTGGAGCTGAAAGAAGTTTTATCTCCTTTGAATTTAAGGAATTGATTGATAAGAAACCTAGTGAACTTGAGGAAACTTATTATGTTGAATATGCTAATGGAAACGAGTATAAGACTAAGGAAATTATTGTTGATTGTAAGTTAACTTTAGATGAGAAGGACTATAGTATAGACTTGATTCCCATAGAAATAGGAAGTTTTGATGTGATAGTAGGAATGGATTGGTTGTCAAAAATGCGTGCTGAAATAATTTGCCATGAAAAGATCATTAAGATTCCCTTAGATCGCGGTGAGGTGCTAATAGTTCAAGGCCATAAGGCGGGAGTCCAACCCAAGATAGTGTCGTCTATGAAAGTGAGGAAGTATTTACGCAAGGAATACCACACATACTTGGCACAAGTAGTGGATAAGCGAGTGAAAGATAAGGATCCTCTCAAGGTAACGGTGGTTAGAGATTTTCTAGATGTATTTCCGGACGAACTACCTGGACTTCCCCCAGCGAGACAAGTAGAGTTTACTATCCATTTAGTTCCCGGGGCAGCCCCCGTAGCTAAAGCACCGTATAGGCTAGCGCCCTCCGAAATGCGAGAACTCTTAGAGCAATTGCAAGAATTGCTTGATAAAGGTCTAATCCAACCTAGTTCTTCGCCATGGGGTGCGCCAATTCTCTTTGTCAAGAAAAAGGATGGATCTTTGAGAATGTGCATCGACTATAGAGAGTTGAATAAATTGACGATCAAGAATAGATATCCGCTGCCGCGAATACACGATTTGTTCGATCAACTGCAAGGAGCGTTGCACTTCTCGAAAATTGACCTTAGGTTCGGCTATCATTAGTTGAGGGTACGAGAAGAAGATGTACCTAAAACGGCCTTTAGAACTCGCTATGGGCATTATGAGTTTCTAGTGATGCCATTTGGTCTCACAAATGCGCCAGCCGTTTTCATGGACCTAATGAATAGGATTTGTAGGCCATACTTGGACAAATTCGTCATAGTGTTCATCGATGAAATTTTGATATACTCTAGAAGTAAGGAGGAGTACGAGAAGCACCTGAGGATAATCTTGCAGTTACTTAGAGACGAGAAGCTATATGCTAAGTTTTCTAAGTGTGAATTTTGGCTCCGTCAAGTCCAATTTCTGGGGCACGTTGTGAACGAAGAAGCAATCAAGAAATGGGAGACACCCAAGACAACAACGGAAGTGTGTAGCTTCCTAGGTTTGGCGGGTTATTATAGGAGGTTCATTCAAGGGTTCTCTAAGATTGCGGTACCTTTAACCCAATTGACCCAAAAGTCAAGGGAGTTCGAATAGGGTGAAGAACAAGAGCGAGCGTTTCAAACGCTTAAGGACATGTTGTGTGAAGTACCAATACTAGCATTGCCGGATGGAATGGAAGGATTTGTAGTATATTGTGAAGCGTCGAATAAAGGGCTAGGGTACGTACTAATGCAAAGGGATAAAGTTATTGCGTACGCATCTAGGCAATTAAAGCCACATGAGAAGAATTATTCGACACACGATTTGGAGCTAGGAGCCGTAGTATTTGCCTTGAAGATATGGCGACATTATCTTTATGGTACCAAGTGCACCATATTTACCGATCACAAGAGCTTGCAGCACATCTTCGATCAGAAGATGTTGAACATGAGGCAAAGGAGGTGGATGGAGCTGCTTAACGATTACGAGTGTGAAATTAAGTACCACCCCGGAAAGGCAAATGTTTTTGCTGACGCCCTTAGTAGGAAGGTGAGCACTAGGGTGTCGAGGACAAGAATTTATCACTTACGAGTGAAAATGTCTCTAAGGGACAAATTCTTAGAAGATCAAGCAAAGGCTTTTGAAGGGAAGAACATTGAAGAAGAGGCATTGAGTGGGGTAGAAACCAGGTTCGATAGGGATGATGAAGGCATCTTGTACTTCAAAGGAAGAGCTTGGGTCCCAAAGATCAATGGGCTGAGAGAGGTATTGATGAATGAATCTCACAATTCAAAATACTCGATTCATCCGGGAGCGGATAAGATGTACCAAGGTCTAAAAAGGGACTTTTGGTGGCCTGGGATGAAAAGTGATGTAGCTCTATATGTGAGCCGATGCATGACTTGTGCGATGGTCAAAGCTGAGCACCAAAAGCCAGTTGGACTTTTAAAGCAGCCGTAAATTCCCGAGTGGAAGTGGGAGCAAATAGCAATGGACCTAGTGACGAAATTGCCTCGGACAAAGAAAGGTCATGATGCTATATGGGTGATTGTTGATCGTCTTACGAAATCAGCCCATTTCATCCCCATCAAAGAAGATTGGAACACTGAGCGTTTAGCTCGTCTGTACGTTGAAAAGATTGTGACATTACATGGTGTACCTCTGTCCATAATATCCGATAGGGATGGTAGGTTTACCTCACGTTTCTGGGGTCTTGTGCAAGAAGCAATGGGCACTACGTTAGCATTAAGCACGGCTTACCACCCACAAACGGATGGGCAAAGTGAGCGTACGATACAAACGCTGGAGGATATGCTAAGGGCTTGCGCATTAGAATTTAGTTCTACCTCCGTACCCGAAGCAGAATACGAAGCCACCTTCGTACAGGTTAAAATTACTCATCTATAGCCAGAACGAAGCTTGATCTTTGTTCAACATAATCATTCTGGAACCCCCGAGGTAACAAATACCCAGATCCGAGGAAATATATAAGGAAGATCAAATTCTATCCATGATTACCCGATCTAAACATATCAAGATCCGAATAACTCGGGCACGGTTTATTAAGAGATCGACACAAATCTCCTAAGGGAGTAAATAAGATATACACAATGGAGGAAGGGATTTACCCTAATTCTCTTACCCTCCTCTCCAAGTTTTCTACTCTCTATATAAATAGAGGAAGAAGCCATACGGCAAAAATCATCAACTCGAACTATCAAAATTACAATAAAGGCGTAAAGTGGCCTCCCAGCCCTATTACCTTTAGGGAACCGCCTTCAAATCACAATCAACACTTCAATCCTTTTACTCATACCTCCGGGTGAGCCATAGTCCGTTTATTTGATCAAACAGTTACTATAGTGAAACGGCTCTCCGGACAAACCTTACCAACCAACGTGGTAATCTAAGTCTACGAGCCGTCCAAACTGGGTGTGTGTTTACGGTTCGTGCGTGAGTCGAGTACCACCCACAAGATCAACCTTGCGTGTTCTTGGTTTTCTCTCTCTAGGTTTTGCTCGTTTCTCTCAATACACTCTTGTTGAGAACAGATAAAACACACACCACTATTTATAGGCAAGTGATAAGAACTCTCAAATCCAACGGATTTTAGTGTTCTCATGTTAAGTCCATAAGGGTTTTGGCCTGTTTGTGTGTTTCCCAGAACACACAAACTGTTTTAGAGTTCTTATGGACAAGCATGTTTTTGCTTGTTTCCACAGAAACTCTCAAATCATTTGAGAGTTCTTATGAACAAGCAAACTTTTGCTTGTTCCTCAGAAACTCTCAAATGACCATTTGAGTGTTCTTTCCACAAGCAACTATTTTGCTCGTTCCCAAGAATACTCAAATAACACTTA
Source organism: Erigeron breviscapus (assembly GCA_034093135.1). Classification (NCBI taxonomy): domain Eukaryota; kingdom Viridiplantae; phylum Streptophyta; class Magnoliopsida; order Asterales; family Asteraceae; genus Erigeron; species Erigeron breviscapus. Next base: position 114,831,955 of record CM067174.1, on the reverse strand, counting down.
GGAATATTTGAGTTAATGTTTATACTGCTGTCAAGACGCAGAACCAACATTAACTCAGCTAATGTTTATACTGCTGTAAATACGCAGAACCAACATTAGATACGACAATGTTTCTACTGCTGTGAATACGCAGAAACAACATTGTCTATATTACCTATTGGAAGTATTGATTAAGTTATTGTTTCTCCTGCTGTTAATACGCAGAAACACAATTAACTTAACTTCCATTTGGAAGTACATTAAGTTAATATTTCAACTGCTGTTAAACGCATAAACAATATTAACTTAATAACTCTTTACATGTAATGTCTAGAACCTGTAAAACACAAATAATAAACACACATATAAACATAAAAGGATCCCAATATGATCAACAATATATGCCAAGGTAATATTATTGACAAACGGTAATTACAAGATAAATTACAAGACTTGAATATATGTAAATATACGTCACACATCTAGAATGCTTTTGTCACCGAGAAACATGCACCAACAGTCTCCCCGTTGACACTAGCATCTAGATGTGACCTTCAAGTCTTCGTTTGTCATCCTAAGTGCTGGCCAAAAACCCTGTCATCAGGAACTTCAGGTGTTGCATCCACTGGAGTCCTGCTCTTCTTTTTAATCACCTCAGCAGTATCCGACTCCTAATTTGAGTCTAACTCTGATTGATTGTCTACCCCAACCTTGCCCTCTGCACCGGTTGCTTGTAGAGATAGCTGATTTGATCCCTTTACTTTTGGATCAAGTAGATCAAGCATTGCATTAAGATATGAACACTTATCTTGAGCTGAAGAGACTGATGGATCTTCAAACATGCTCCCATACTCATCAAAATTGAAGTACGCAGCAATGTCGTCCAGGAGTTCACTCCCAACTTCTTCCTCAGTAGTTGGTCTGACTGAATGCTGACTCCTACTCCTCCAGTCGGTTGTTCCTGGATACCAGCCACTTCCTCTACGGCTGGTTGATCAGATGAAGGAGCACCAGCATGGCCATATTGACCTTGCTGACCTTGCTCCCCCTGAGCTGCATTGACGTTTGGCCCGAAAATCTCTGAATCTCCTCCTGCTGTCTGGAACCGCTTGGATCCTCATCCTCATCATCCTTTCGACAATGTTTGAGAGTGTCATCCTTGCATCCAGACTTCTCCCCCTGAGATTCAAGATTTTTGATCTTGTTATGCAACTGAGCAGACCCCTTACCTAAGCTCTCGAGATGCTTAGCTTGACCTTTTAGCAATTTGTGGTGCACCCCAATAGAATCAACAATCCCATTAACATATTTATTGTTGCTTCTTGGGCTTCTTGCAGGTCATACTGGCTATTCTCCAGCTCTAGGGGACTTTGTCTTATGAGGTCAGCATCTCTTCGGTGTGACTCTTCTTTTCTTTTAAGCTTGTCAGACAAGCCGGCAACTAGAGCTTTCATCCGCTGGATGTCCTCAGCTAACTTGGATACTCTTTCCTTGTTAATCTGAGTAGCTCCTTACTTTCAAGAAGTCACTGATGGTCTTATTGTAGATGGTGGAGTCATTGACGAAGACATGGTTGGTGTGATTCTAGAGCTGCGAGGCCTTGCAGTCATCAAGACTGGTCTATCTCCAATCTTGATTCCCAAAAGTCTGATTACCTTTGGAGGTGACTGGTCATCTTCTGCATTAACCAGTGATATCACAGCTGGTTTGATGACAGGCGGACTGACATAAACTTGAGGAGTTGATGGTGCTGCTGAACTTGAGGAAGGTGCACCCATCAATCCTTTACCTCTATCCTCAGTATGGAGAGGTCCTTCAGTCATAACTTCCGTCGAGTCCTACACAGGCTCTTGAACACTCGGTGTCGCTTCATCTAAATCTTGTCTTGTCTCTTCCACCTCAAAAAAATATGTCTCCGCAATGAGCCCGAGAGACTCAATTGCATTAGATACCTCGGCGTCCTGACGTTGTCTCTTTCTGCTAAGACTTCGCCCCGACCCAGAGGGATCTTCGTCTTCTACAACTGGCCGGGAATCAGCATCGGCCATGGGGAGATCCACTGCTGCAGAAGTACTACCAACACCTTGACCTATGGGTACTCTTCCAGCAGCATTATCTTGACCATCATCCCCGTTATCATCTCCATCATCATCCCTGGTTCCTCCTTGTCCTTGGTTGAGATCTCCTCCAATGTCATCAGCAACGTCGTCTTGGTTATCAATAACCATATCATCGACGTGCTCTGCACCCAAACCCCTATCGTCAACATCCATGTTAATTTCTTGGTTCTGTGCAAGATTTTGTTCAGCAACGATCTCAGGATTTGCTTGAGCAACCTCTTCCTCGATCAATAACTCTTGAGGAGCCTCAGCTGCAGCTGTAGGTGGTTATTCTGGTTGTTGTTGTTGTTGCTGTTGTTGTTGTTGTGGTTGCACCTCTGGTTCCACTGGAGGTTGTGTAGGGATTGGCTGTGGAGCAGCAGCATCATCACCTTCAACATCAGAATCCTCATGCGCAAATCCATTATGTTCTGGAGCAACATAAGCGGGATTAACAAGCGCACCAAAGAGGTTTCTGTCCCTCGGTCGAGCCTGTGGTGGATGTAACACCCCGACTAGGGCGGAAACACGAGATGCCACAGAACGACATGATACAAAAAGACTTAAATATAAAACATCAACATTAAGTTCCAAATGACATACATGTTTGAAATATTACATGATCAAAGTTGACGTTTAATAACCATTACATAACCAAATCCATAATTAAAAGACCAAATGTTTGCATTACAACCGTCGAGCATATAATCAAACAAGCATCCAAAAGAGGGGTCATGCTACAACCTTACTGCTCTAAACCTGAAAAGCATGAGGATAAAGTGTCAACTATGAGAGTTGAGTGAGTTCATAGGTTTTTACTAACAACACGTTTATATCCCATCAAATTCAAGAAGTAATAAGTCATAAAGTTTCCAAGAATTATATTATAGTATCCATACCCAAACCGTATGTTCAATCCATAATAACCAACCATAAACAATATCAATAACACTTGGTCAAAGAAATAAATTGATGAGTTTATCTTGAGCCACTACTAAGACCCTTCACGTCCAAATAATAATAATGATAATATGTCCCGAGAATTAATAATAGAAGCACGTGCTGTCAATCATGTGCAATAATAATAAAAGGGGTCGTGCCATGGAGATGACCAATAATATATAAAGTAGATTAGAGCACCCCATGACCGACACCGTTGAAGGCGGCCACGTAGGTGGCCAATCAACCTGTCGCCACTAATGTGAGTGAGGGGACGAATCCTAGTTGCGCAACCCTCTAACTACGGGCCTCAATGAGTTAATAGTAGTGTACAGGGGACCACCATTTGACAGTACTCAAGCTCATCATATAACATATAATACGTTGAACATACAATATAATTCCCATATCATAAACATTCTTTCAAAGTATCATTTCATATAAAGAAAGCAATTTTAATTAATCATGTTTTTCACCCCGTAAGTAAAACATATAAAAGAGTTTGAAAGGGGGCTATGACTCACTTGATTGAGAGTGTTACTTCGATGAATAGCGAGAGTTCCTTCTAGTGGTTTTCCTCACCGAGCAAGCCTAAACCATAATATATATTCATGACGTAAGTTCGTGTGACATGAACTAGTAAGCTAGATCATGAGATGTATACTAGTAGACTTGCCCATCTTTGATTGTTGTATAATTATGGAGTTCAAGTGTATTATATTGCTCACGATATTTGATTAGAAGATATTTGATGGAGAAAGTCATTTTCTCATTTTACGTATTTACACGTTTGTCGGAATTTCGGTTACTTGGCTTTGATTGTCATGGTTCTCATTGTATACTTTGCTTATTCTTGTTATTAGATGTTAGTAATCTTATAATATTTGTATTTATAAATATTTTCTGATTTATAATCATTTATTTAACTTAATATTATTTAATTAATTATTTATTTATTTTATTGATTTATTAACTAAATAATTCCTTAAAAATACTTTTAATTATCAAAGTTGCCTTTATAATTTATGAATAATTATATATGAGTTATATTCTGACTTTTATGCTTTTTAACTTATAATATTATGTTTTATATATTTATTTATGTAATTTTTCTATTAATTATAATAGTGATTAATTAGTGATTTTTACTTACTTATTTACCTTTAAAATATATAACAATTTGTTTCTTGACTTTTAATAGTTTTGCTCCAGTAGGTTTTAGTTATTTTACCATTGGTTGGAAGATTTATCCAAATTCATGATTCACATAATTTATTTTTTCCTTTATATACCTTTTAATTACCATTTAAATTAAATAAATCATGGAAATTCTTAGAAATCACCACACATCATTTTGGCTAAAAATTCCAGTCCTTCTTTGGCCACTTTTATCATGATAAATTCATATCAATTCAACCTCTCTTGTGTCTTGCTTATTTTGAGGACTTTAAGCTTAAAAATCGTTTACCGAAAAAGTGATTTTAGCCTCATTTCTTAAGCAATTAAAGTGCTTCAAAATGGATTTTCATTCTTGTTTCATTATTTACAGAAAGTTCATCATATTTTAGTGTTCCAAGTCGTGATAGTGGTGGTGGTGTGATATGTGCATTTTAGAGCTTTCGGTTAGTGCTTATTTGACCTGAAAAGATGATTTTTGAGCTTATCTTTACCATTTAAAAAATGACTTGAGTTTTATTCTTTTGAAATCTCTTATTTCCAGTAACTTTAAGATATTTTCTTGGTCATTTGATTATGGTACAAGTGTGTGCTCAAATGCCCTTTTTGCATGATTTCGGTTGTGATTTCTAGCTTATTTCAACTTGTTTTATTCCAAGCTTTATATCTTTGATGTTTTATCAATTTTTCCAGAATATTAAGATCAAGTTTGACATATTTTTCACTTAGAACAAGTCTGTATCCATCTCATAATCCAACAAAAGATCCAACCTTCTTAAATTTAGCATGTATGCATTCAAATCAATACTTTTTAATACAAGCTTGTGAAGATCTATCATCAAAATATAATCATCAAAATACAAGAAAATATACACCACAACACTTTTAGGTCTTAAACTAGTTGAATCCTTGAATCTTCTTCTAGATCTCGACATGCATGAGCATGGAAAAGAAGATTCTATCAACTTTGCCCTCATCAAGTGTGTTTTTCAAAGATTCAAGAAGAAAACATAGACTTTTGATGAAAACACTTGAATATATATTAAAACAAAATAGATTACACTAAGAGATGAAGATTTATACCCTTGAAGAACTTGGATTTGAGATGAAAATTTGGCAGAAAATTCGTGGCCTTCTACCCCAATAACACCCTTTTCTTTGCTTGAAAAACACCCTAAATCCTTACTTGAATCAACCCTTGTTTAATCCTATATAACCCTTATTATTATTATACTTCTAGATTGATTTTTCTTGCCTTGTTCTTGCCTTGTTTGAGCCGTAACCAAGAAGAAGAAAAGGAAAGGAGAAAAAGTTTTGAGAGAGAAAATGAGTTATGTGTGTGTATGTGTGTATTGGGAGTGTAAGGGGTTTGAGTGTTATGTTGTATGGGGAGTGTAAAGAAGGATGTATTTTGATTGGGGGATGTATGTGGGAGAATGGGGAGGCCGGTTTTGGGAGGGGAAAAATGAAGGGGTTTTTGAATTTTGGTGTATAATATAAGTGTATATGTGTATGTATTATTTGTATAAATTATAAGTGTGTTTAAGTTTATAAGTTATTTGGTTTTCTAGACAAAATATATATGTTTATATGTGCATATATGTATAGATATATATATATGTATATATATAATATATATATATTATATATATATATATTATATATATATATATATATATAATATATATATATATTATATATATATATATATATATATAATATATATATGTACAAAAATATGTTTGTATATATATATATATATGTTCCGTATATATGTATGTATGTACATACATTTTTGTACTTTTAGTTTTGTCACTTAACTCATTGTATGTACATTTTGTATATTTATTAGACATATATATTTATATATTATATTCAATTTATATATATATATATATATATATATATTCTTATTGTTATTTAAAGATTTTTATGTGCATAATAATTTATGAATATATCTTGAGATAGTCATTTTTTTTTCATGACCATGTATAATTTAATTGGCTTGGTGATTAAATTGTTGGACAATTTGTAAGGTTTATTGAATTTTGTCACAAGTTGTGAGTCTTAAATTATTATTTTTATAACTCGACTTATTGAAGTAAAATTCTTGTTGAAAGACAATCCATTAGGTTTAATTAGAGCTTAATTATAGCTTGGGATTGCTAATTTGGGGGTATTATCTACTAGCTTCTAGTACAACTATGGCTTGCGGGATCATATGCAACCTATCTAGCATATATATAATATTTAAAAGAGAGGGTTGTTACAGTGGAAGATTTCCACGATATCTATAACTATTGTTAAAGATACAATTAGGCATCGTTGTCACCGATTCAGTAGGACCCTCCGGAACAAGATTGGGTAGTCGAGCATTAATGATCAGCATCACGAACCTCGGATACATCAAGAATCTCTCATCATCCCTCGCCCTTATCTGCCTACACATCTCATTAAAGATATAACGAGAGAAGCTATAAGGCTTGTTTAGCACCAAGGAAATCACTTGTGATTGGGTTTCGACATTCAACGAATCGTAACCCGACTTCTTATTGCTCAAAGTAACAAGAATCACATGTGAAAAGAATTTCCATCTGCCCATCAAACAATTCTTCTGGAATGTGTTTCGATTTGCAGGACCAACATACCCCATTCTTCTGAATGCTCCCAATCTAAGTGTTTGGGGATATGTGGTTGGACCATTCACTCCTCCCTCTTGGTCTTCAGTTCCCAAGTCGAGAATACCAATCAAGTCAGAGGCAGTGAACTGGAAGGTCTGATTGTTCACCCTCGCTTCAATGCTTGGGACAGCACCGGGTAACAATCTTGCAGATGCCCAGAATTGACTTAAGAAAGTCAGATAGATAACTGGGTCAGCAGTGAGAACATGTTTGATCCTTGATTGCTGCAGAAACTCAAGAATCCTGACGAATCTCCCAACATTAGCTTGATTCACATCTAGATCAGTAAAGTAATTATGATTCTTGTGAAAGTGTCTCTCAGCCATCTGCACAAAGATACAAACAACAACCAAACAAATGATTAGCAACAACAATTAAAATCGAACTTTAAAGCTCTTAACATTTTCTAAGCCCCTGAAACTCTTAGTTTCATCGGCTCTGAAAATGTTATCAACTTTAACAATCGACAAACAAGTTGAACGATAAAATTCTTAATATTTTCCAAGATTTTGAAACCCTTTGTTTCATAATCCTCCAAAACAAAACAAATTTTATCAAATCAACACGTCGAAATTAAAACTTTTAATATTTTCCAAGGTCGCGAAACCGTTTGTTTCATAACCCTCCAAAACATTTAGTTTTAATAAACGACACATTGAACTTTATCAAATTTAACTAAAACCACTTGTTTTTCTTAAATTTTAAAGTTCAATATTATAAGGCAATTTGCACTTTCTAATTTGACTTATTTGAAAATTTTCCCATTTTGAAAATTTTCTGAAGTCCTAGAACAAGCAAATTCCTTATACACACACATATGGTGACAATACACACATATGGTGTCGGGTTTGACTAGTCAATGCGTGTTATGTTTCATATTTTACTTATTAAACATTTTTTCAATTTAAGAATTTTCTAAGTCATGAAACACGCAAAAAGTGTCAGAAACACGCAAATGGTGACAAACACTCAATACTATGTAGTTTACACAAGAACAAGCAAAACAGTCATTTGCGTGTTTGTTTGTGATGATGTCATCACAAACACGCAAAAACTGGAAATCTTGAAGATGTGTATCTGGGTTCGAAGAACACGCATATTCCTCAAGAACACGCATATACAGAACGACACCCCCAAAATCCATCCAGTCAATTTTGAACCCTAAAACTCCTAAACATGGTACGAATAACATCCTATTAGTCCGATTTATTAGTTTTCAGGTTCCATTTCTTCATCCAAACAGTGTTAATAGTCCCATTTAGTGATTTTATATTCAAAATAAAAAACCTTAAAATTCTTGACCATAAAACATGAGATTTGGATCCAGAAACATTGTTAATCATTTACCTTTGTTCGAAATGTGTATAGATAAGTGTTTCTTGTGTCTAAAACACTAACTAATCAAGATTTATGAATCGAATACGTGAACAGTGGGAGTACAGAGAACAAGCAAAATGTGGAGGGTTTTGACAAGGACACGCAAATTACTTTAAATTTGCATTAAGTGTGTGTTTTTGTCCCTTTATATACCCACACAACGCGCAAACCCTAAAACCCACAAAGAAACACGCATATAGGTCAAGTCAGTAGAACACGCAAATACATGTTTACTTGGTTACAACACGCAAATCCAGCACAGTTGGCAAAACGCGCATATCAAGCCCAAAGTAAAACACGTATATTAGACCACTTAACTACAATATGCATACTTAGTCCATTTTGCTAAGACATGCTTATGAGTTCACTTGGTCCAATTTGCATATAAAACTTGACCTAATTTTTTTATTCATGTGAACCTTGACTTTCCAAAAAGTCAACTTTCACAGACTTGATTAACACTTTGAAAATTCACCAAGAATTTTCTCGAACTTGGTATGATTAACGAAAAGAATTCTTTAGAGAACACGATAAAGACAAATACAAACCCTATTTTGTATTATAATTAATCGTATTTTTCTCGATAAAGAAATTCTCGATAGATGTCACAACTTGAACAAAATTACAATGTACGATCATTAAATTAAGACCCGATATGTCACTAATTAATGAATTACAAAGCACCATTGTTAAGTATTTGACAATAACAGACATTGGACACAATCAATGCTGTTTAATAAATTCAAATACAACAAAAACAAATGACACAAGATTGAATAACATGATAAACAATCTCTTCATCATTATTTTCGTCTCAGTTTGAATTTTGATGAGTTGTTGATGTGTAAGTGTACTCTACTTCCATTTTAAGTTTGAGTTTTCTCCAATCCGGACTGGATAGACCCAATTTTCATACACTTTGGAGATCCTTTATCTTAGCAGTTGACATACATCCAGTTAAGATAAATAATTCTGCGAACACATCATCAAACTCATGAGATCCATACAGCACATGTATTCATCTCAATGGTAAATAATTGAACTTGAAAACACTTAAACCGATATATAACAGATAATTAATGGCTGATTCTCCCAATTAAGATTAGAATCAAAGCCTTTATCATGTTAGCTCACACATTAAGTATGTTCGATTCAATTATTTAAAGTAAATTGCAAATCAAAATATCTGTCAAATACATCAACTCAGTGACTCCGTTTGACCTATTTTGACCGAAACCTTAAGTATTTCACTTAATCTTTCAAGCAATTTACATCCAAGACCTAATTCAAGGTGTACCAAACACACTCAAATTAGAGTCTTTACTTACACTATATCCTTATCATGATACACGCTTATTCAGTGTTCACACAGAACACAACCAACTCCCCCTGGAAACCAGACACCCTAAATAACACTGTCTCTCGTGCAATAGAACCCTTTTATTATCAGCAAGAACCTTACGGAGCATAAAGTTACAAAATCGATCACAGTAATTTTAGATCAAAATTACTCTAACAAATCTTGTAATAGTCATGCTTAATACTGTACTTGCGATATACCTTATGAAGCATAAAGTTAAAAAATCGATCACAATAATTTTAGAATCAAAATTACTCTAACCCATCTTAAAATAGTCATGCTTAATCCGGTATATTTGTGTTGATTCTAGAAGGAACAATTACTACAGAAGAGATCGGATATAGCAAATGAGTAAACTTAAATGCCATATGTTTTCTTCATTTCTCTTGCAGTAACGACTCCCCCTTAAATCATTTTGGTACACTGAGTAGGTTTTAGAAGAACTAATTACTTACAAAAGAGATCGGATGTAGCAAATGAGTAAACTTAAATGCCACATGTTTTCTTCATTTCTCTTGCAGTAACGACTCCCCCTTAAATCATTTTGGTACACTGAGTAGGTTTTAGAAGAACTAATTACTTACAAAAGAGATCGGATGTAGCAAATGAGTAAACTTAAATGCCACATGTTTTCTTCATTTCTCTTGCAGTAACGACTCCCCCTTAAACCATTATTATATTTTTGTGTTGCATTTTCTGATTATATGATGGTTCCTGAGAGATGGTGACTAAGGGTTTCTCATTCCAGTCAACTGGACTAGCAACTCGAAACGCGATCGATCAATGGCCTTAGTGTAACCATCATAAATAAATCAACTTTGCATATTCATCATAGGATAACAACCATTATATGAATAATCATGTTATCTCAAATGATTTATTAACAAGCATAAAATAAAGTAGAACATTATATATACTCGTTTTTCCCAAATACGTTCCTTTATAAACAAATTATAAATAACATACATAGGACTTGCACAATGATTTATAATGAAGAAAACAATAAAAGTTCGATAACCTAATATGTTATCTAAAGAAAGTGTGCCTAGGACTCAGTCACCGATCACCGAAAATGCATGGTCCTCCTTGACTGTGTCCTCCGCACATATGAAGGGAATTAGTTTTCTTCGTCAAGAACCCAGACCTTCTTTGTCCGGATTCTTCCTGAATCATGCCGATATGCAAATTCTCCCCATCCTCCTTTACCCAAAATATTATTTAATTGGTTTGAATCATCTTGATGTTGTTTCTTATAATAGGCATTAGATGATTCACCAACATAATAGTTCTGAGATGTTGATCTGAAACCATTCCCACTTCTTCCAGCAAAACGATCATAATAAGAATTGTGATATTCTGTAGTCTTGGTAGATGATTTCACTCAATGTATGTCTGAAGGATATCTTATGCCAGAATTCTCTGATCTTTTACTTGAAGAAGGGTAATGTGAAGAAGTCGAATGATTATACACTTGTCTGGAATGACATTCTTCAACTGATTTCTTCTTTAAATCTCTTGATCTTTGAGTAAATAAGGAATGTTTGGAAAGTCTTTGAAAAGAACCAACATGATCTCCAATTGATTTCCCGTATTGTTCTTTCATCATATCTTTTCCCTTCACATTCTGAGAGTTATCTCTCAGAATTCTCTCATTAATCCTGGATAGATTGTCTGAAGAATGATCATCACTGCTTGAGCATATTCTAGTATCTGAAATCTTGAATGAGTTAAATCTCTATTCATTCCTTTACTTGGACACCTACTAGCAATATGACCCTTCGTACGACATATGAAGCAGGAAATCCTGTTGACATTTTTCTTCGTCTTGAATCTTCTGAGATTTTCTTCCGTAATGGGAATTCCAAACTCAGTCATCTCTTCAATGCATGAAAGTCTTTCCAAATCTTCTTCCTTTGTTTTCACAGGCTTTAATGGAGTTGACTTTGAGTGTCTCACATGTAATGTCTCATTTTCTTCCAGAATAACTCCTCTACTTGTTGACGGCTTATCAACCCTGGAGGCTTCATGAACCAGACGAAAAACATTTTTATGATCCTTGTCCCACTCATGACATACATCATGCATTTGGCTGGCACTCAAAGGGTTTTGACTTAGATGTTCAACATGATACATCTTGTCAAGATGAAGATTAGTGATGCTCACTTTACCATGACCAGTTGTGATCCCCTGAGCTGGTCCGGCAAAGTTCACCTGAACATCAAAAATCTTAACAAAGTCTGACAAAACACTACTATCTCCAGTGGCATGAATAGAACATCCAGTCTCTATATTCCACATGTCGTTAGTCCCTTCTACTGAAACTGGATACTTTGTGATAGTTAAGTTCATCATGAAGTTCACCAGACCCGATATTGTCTTTTGATCTTCGACTTTGTTTGAACTGCTCACAACTATTGATTTTTCAGGGTTTTTGAATGGTCTAGTGTCATCACCTTCTGGAATCTCTGATTCAGAATCTGATGACACATCTGAACTGATCTCAGCCAGGTAGGCATTGTTGGTTTCTTCAACAATAGAGCCCCAGTCATATGAACCTTCCTGTTGTTGAACCATCAAAGCTCTTGACCCATTTTGGTTATTAGAGTTTGGACTTTCAACCTTGGAACCTTGATGACTGTTTTGTTGAGAAGAGTTACTAGCATTCGAACTTGACCCTTGAAAATATCTTCGTTGTGGAGCACCTGAAGGAGTTGCTGATCCACCTTGGTTGAAGTTCTGACAAGTCACAATAGACCTATCATCCTTCTTAGGTCTCTGGCATTCCCTAGCAAAGTGTCCAAAGCCCTCGCAATTGTAACACTTTATCTATGACTTATCAAAGCCAAGCATGGAACCCACGACCTTTCGTGCTGTTCTTGATAAAAACTGTAAAGAGTAGAATTTGAGCTTTTGTGTGTGTTTTAGTGTGTCTCAAGGGCGGTTTCTAGAGAGATAAAGTAGAGAGTGAAAGGGAAAGACTGGTTAGCATTATGGGGTAAAAGGTTTCAATAATACAAGAGTTAGTCATAAATGACTTATGAGAGGGGTATTTATACTAATCACTAACTTAACACTAATATCCCTTCCAATACTAGAATTTACAATTAAACACCATATTTATATTTCTAACAATCTCCCCCTTGGTGTTGAATTGTAAATGTTGCATCGTCTTCGGTCTTTAAATAAACAAGATAAGCCTATTTGTTGAAAATCTTCAATGTTGATTGGACTTTGAAGCTTTCTCATTGTCTTCAACGTCTTGAATCAACCTGACTTTGAATCTTCTCAAGACATTAAACAAACTTAGCTATCACAAGTATCAACAAACGAACAATCTCCATTCAATCTCAAACTCTTCTAATCATCAAACAATGGTCAAATTTCCAATAAATCTTTCAAATATCGACCATGTACATCATCTTGAATATACTCGATCTTGAATCAATCCTTTAACATTCTCGAAACAATCTCTCAACTTGGCACGATAATTATTCACTCTCTTCACCTAAACTAACGATCCTTTGAACAACCAAACACTATGAATTATCCTCAATCAATATCTATCAATCAAATTCTACCTAAAACCTTGAACTTTGAATTCCATGAATTCTTTTGGTATAGCGGAAGCTTGATTTAACTCTGAATTCTTTTGGCTTTGCGGAAGCTTGGTTTTGACTTTGAAATCTCTTGGCATTTCGGAAGCTTGGTTTTGGAATGCGGAAATTTGAATTGACTTTAAAACTTTAATTCTTGATCTAACTTGTCTCTGAATCAATAAACATCTTGGAGCACTTGATTCTTTGACCAATAAACATTTGCTCCCTCTCAATCAAACAACTATCTCGGAGCAAATTATTCAATAACAAATTTTTAATCTCTTGCTCCCCCTCGAACAAACAATCATTTCGGAGCATATTTAACGACTCATGAGTTTACTCTTGCTCCCCTCAAATTAACAATCTCTTCAAACTATGAATCTTCTCAAGACATTAAACAAACTTAGCTATCACAAGTATCAACAAACGAACAATCTCCATTCAATCTCAAACTCTTCTAATCATCAAACAATGGTCAAATTTCCAATAAATCTTTCAAATATCGACCATGTACATCATCTTGAATATACTCGATCTTGAATCAATCCTTTAACATTCTCGAAACAATCTCTCAACTTGGCACGATAATTATTCACTCTCTTCACCTAAACTAACGATCCTTTGAACAACCAAACACTATGAATTATCCTCAATCAATATCTATCAATCAAATTCTACCTAAAACCTTGAACTCTATCTATCAATCATATAATCATTTCTCCCCCTTATGATGAAAATGAGAAATGGTTTCATCATACAATAATGATTGATAGCTTAAACGGTAGATACCAACAAACAACAAGCAAGCAAAGTAACCCAACCCAATTCCCAATTCCCAATGAACCTATTGGTGAACTAGAATTTGAGGTTGCGTTGTTGGAAAAAGATTTTATAAGGTGTTTGTGTTCTTTGTGTTTGTGCGAAGAGAAATGAAATCCGGATAAAAATGATCCGTTCTCACAACCAGAAATCGAAAGGATTAATGGTGTGGCCTAAAAATACGATTACTATTTTTAGGACTTCCCATTATCATCGAGAATTGCACAAACCTTATCTCAAAATGGTTCGGTCTATGGCTTTTCAACCGATAGATTGCTTTAAAGAATGTAATTCATGGTCAGTGTCACAAAGGCGTTCGATAACCATGTCTTACTATCCTCAAAGACTTTTGGGAAATAAATCCGAGGTCACATAGACTTCTCATTTACTCAACAAATTCATAAAATGAAAATGTGAGACCTACATTCAACGTTGGAAATGATGTTAGCATTGGTAGGATTTCCATTCGATCATCGTGGAATATCAAAAATATGATATCACTACCAACGTTCCGGCAATATCACAAAGATATGCAATGTCACAAAGACATATAAAGACTCTATGTGTCCTAGTCAAATGAAAGAATATATCAAGTACGCTCTAGACTCAATAGGTGATCAAATGAAGTCGGGGACCGGAGCAGAGTGTCTCCCTTTTTCAATATCAACATCTTCCAAATGAAGAGTCGATAGAAATGTGAAAATCTCCGTGAGAATAAAACAAGCATTTGTTAAGAAATACTTGAGTGGTTAGGTAAAGATGTGCATTGCTTCACTGGGTCCATGAAGTCTTTTTCAATATCGAGAAATCAACATATGAAATCCGATAGAAACGTGTTGACCCAGCTTTTTAAGAATTTTGGGGAGGGCTTTCATTACTTTTTGCCCTTTCTCACATCATCATTTCACCTTAACCTCTCACTATTCGACTACTCCCTCATGTCCAATTTGCACAAACATCATCACCACGCTCATAAACCCTCACAATCTAAAATTTAGATTTTAACTCCGGGGTTAGATCTCATCGGCGATGACAAGATCATGGAGTAATTATGAGTGGCCTAAACTCTCATGTGCAAATCTAACACCGACCTTCTTTGAATATGATCGAAAATGGTTTGAAAATCTTCTAAAGTGTTTTAAGATGGAAAATGAGTTTAAACACTTGGAAGTTTTGGTTTTATAAACAAACTCCCCCTAAATATATGCATGATATAAACAAAGTTTTTGCATATAAAGGGTGAGTAAAGAGTTTGAAAGTTGCTCACAAACATTAAAAATGAGACTACAAAGGCAGTACACAAAGGCGTTCGATGCCTTGCATCTCATCCTAATACTTTGTGAGAAACTAAAAGACAAAGTAAATAAAAATAATGAAAAGAGAAAATCTTTTTGGATTTTTAAAAATAAGAAAATGAAAATCTTTTTGGATTTTTCTAAAAAGAATGAAATTATAAACACGGTTTTAGAACGGGTTATACACTGAAGTGTGCATAAGCCATTTATTCATCAAATCACTTGGAAATCACTTTTGGAACCCATTTGTGATTGGGTCCAATGATTTTTGAATTCTTGAAAGTCCAAATGTAAGTCTCATCGATTTGATGAATAGATGTTGCATTCCACGGTGAACTAAAACCCGGTGGTTTAGTTGAAAAGAGTTTTCGTGGAAGCAATGGTGAAAAATTATTCTTTTTCTTAGAAAGAGAAGCAATCTTTTGAGATTGATTTGAAAAATGATTTTTCGGAACAAAATCATTCACTTTTTGCACAACAGTTTTCACAGGTTTTGGTGCAAGATCAAAAAGCTCTGAAAATGAATATTTGAATGATTTTGACTCAATTGACTTATATTTTGAAATTGGTTTCCATTTTGATTTAGTCAACTGAGATTTTGCTTGTGAAATGTGTGATGAATTATCCTCAAAGGATAGAAAAGACACTAAAGTAGTTGTTCCATCAAAATTAGGTTTCTTAGCGTACTTCTTACCCTTTTGTAAGGAGTAATTGGTAAACTGAGAAACCTTTCTTTCAAAAGGTTTTGAATATTTACCAGTGTAAACCCTCTTTGGAACATCAACTTTAGGTTTTGTAGGTTTTGACTTCTGAGAACATTGAGACACTTTAATATTGTCACAAACACAATCAAAATCAGTTTGAGTTGAGGCCTCGGTAGTCTCAACACATTTATAAAAAGTCTCATTGGTCTGAACACATGCATGAACTTCATCATCACAGTCATTTACCACAGAAGAAATCACTCCTCCACATTCAAACTCAGGATCAGTCTGAATGGAAGTCTCAACAGTCTCAACCTTATCAGAATCAGTCTGCACTAAAGAATTCACAAGCATAGGACAATCAGTTTGAGTACAAATATCAATCATGACTTTCTGAAGGTCAGAATGCACAGACTTGGTTTGTGTTTGCAATTCAATCTCAAGGTTGGAAATTTTCTTTGTCAAAGATTTTTCGTTTGACTGAAATTGCAAACACTTGTCGTCAAGACACTTAATTTGAGCACAAAAAGTGGATCTTTCTTTTTCAAGTGTGGTCTCAAAAATGGTGGACTTGTTTCGCAACTCATGGTTTAGCTCAGAAATCTTTTGTTGCCAAACAAGTTCGTTTGATTGGTTGTCCAAAACAATTTTATTGAGCTCTTTGGAAGAATTGTTCAACTCATTTGTTAATTTGAAAATCTTTGATTGCAACTGATCATTTTCTTTTTGAAGACTTTCCATGTTGGACAAAATGATATCATTTGCAGATTTGAGCTCTTTGTTCTCTGACATGAGTTGGTCAATTTCAAGTTGAAGATTTTTGTTTTGTTCCATGAGTTTTTGACTCGTCTCATACATGTATCGTTTTTCTTGAAAACGAATGACAGCACATGGAACATGTTTGTTGTTGAAAATCTTGGGATTAAAATTACATGTACAACGACCATTTTTATGATCCCAAATTTCAACCCCTATGGGTTCTTGAATGAACATAGTCGTCAGTTTATCTGGCACATTGAACTTTATTGACTCAAAATTTTTTGAAGTCTGGTACGAAGAAATAATCGATTTCAACTCATTAATGTCAGACACAAAACACGCACGCTCTTCACAAAGAGCTTTGAATCTCTTGGAAACATCCTCAAACTCTTGATACACTCGAACAACACAAACATGATTATTTCCTTGAAAACATGAACACTTTTGACTATTATGAAAATTATATAAACCAAAGCTTGGTTCAAATTTGATTGGTATGGTTGACATTTTGACTGAAAAACTTGATGATTAGCCCAATGAAAGAACAATTCAAGACAAGAATCAAAAAAAATTTAGCCCAAATGACACTTAAATCCAAAACAAACTTTTAGTTCAAATGAAATTAGTCCAACAACTAAATGTAGGCCCAACAAATTTAAACCAAAAATCAGCCCAAATGACTAAAGAAGTCCAATTAAATTTTAGTTTAAAAGAAAATTCAGCCCAATGAATAATAAAAAGACTTAAAAAAAATTTTGATTTTTTCTACTTGTGAAGAATGCCGAGCAAAAATCTCGGCAAATGGACCAAAAATTTTGAACAAATTTTATTTTCTGCCCACTTGAAGAATATTGATCAAAAATGATGGTGAATCAATTTTCTTGAAATTGAAAATTTTGACAAGTCTAAATGAACTAAGTGCTGAGGTTTTTCTTCGGCAAATAGAACAAGTAGCCAATTCACAATTCGAACACACTGATCAACCAACTTCAACAGTTTGCCGAGCTTTTACGAAATGTGATCAAATGATGAAATTGAAATCTGAAATCGATACAGAATGATGATATACTAACAACTAATCGATCGGTGAACAAATTTCAACAACAAACACACTAATTTTGCAAAAAATAAGCACAAAATAAGCCTTAATTGAACTTGTGGATCGTTCAGCAACTCTGATTGTGCTCTGATACCAAATGTAAAGAGTAGAATTTGAGCTTTTGTGTGTGTTTTAGTGTGTGTCAATGGCGGTTTCTAGAGAGATAAAGTAGAGAGAGAAAGGGAAAGATTGGTTAGCATTATGGGGTAAAAGGTTTCAATAATACAAGAGTTAGTCATAAATGACTTATGAGAGGGGTATTTATACTAATCACTAACTTAACACTAATATCCCTTCCAATACTAGAATTTACAATTAAACACCATATTTATATTTGTAACAAAAACCGTTTAGTCCGAAGAGTTAGCATAGTCATTTGCCATTGCAAGTCCATCTCTTCTAAGTCCAAAGGATCAATCTGCTCATAGTCTTCATCTATAAGACTAGGATCTTGAACATTTCCTTGGATAAATTGTTCATATGATGTCACGAATGACGCAAGAACGGATAAGTGACTTTCCGCACATTTGACGCTTATAGGCACGGTGGAACTAGCACTGGAGGTAGGATATCCACGGTTGCCTACATTATCGCTCTGAATTGAAACAAGACATATGTTCCCCTCAGAGTCAAACGAGATCTTTTGTAAGTCAACATCTTCACTCAAGAATGCCCTAGTGCTTCCTTCAGGGGAACCTGGACTTACATTGATCGTAGGCCTACCGTAATAAAGCTCGGGAATCTGAGCATTATTATATCCTGCTTTCCTCCTTTTTAGTTTCATTTCTTGTCCCCTAAACTTAGCAACTATCTGAGTCAAAGACATATCAGAGAAATCTGCTTTTTCCTACAAAGTGGTAATGTAATTACTCCACTTTTCCGGCAAGGAACTCAAAAATTTCTCGACTTTTTCTTCCTCAGAATAGGTAACTTCAAATGCTTGCAATTCTGCTAACAAATGATAATACCTTGTAATTAGTTGATCTAAGTTTTCACTTCTTAACCCATTAAATACATTATACTGATGCTTTAGAAGGTCTCTACGATTCTTTTTAAGTGTTTCATCCCCTTCACAATGATTTTTAATGCTAACCAAAGTTCTTTTGATGTATTGAATCCATTAAATAAATGTAATATTTCTTGTGGCAATGACATTTTTAAACATGATAGTGCCTTTTCTCTGCCTCATACAATTTTTTATTAGATTCAGTCATATCTTGGTAAGCATATACTTTTAACACTAATATCCCTTCCAATACTAGAATTTACAATTAAACACCATATTTATATTTGTAACAAAAACCGTTTAGTCCGAAGAGTTAGCATAGTCATTTGCCATTGCAAGTCCATCTCTTCTAAGTCCAAAGGATCAATCTGCTCATAGTCTTCATCTATAAGACTAGGATCTTGAACATTTCCTTGGATAAATTGTTCATATGATGTCACGAATGACGCAAGAACGGATAAGTGACTTTCCGCACATTTGACGCTTATAGGCACGGTGGAACTAGCACTGGAGGTAGGATATCCACGGTTGCCTACATTATCGCTCTGAATTGAAACAAGACATATGTTCCCCTCAGAGTCAAACGAGATCTTTTGTAAGTCAACATCTTCACTCAAGAATGCCCTAGTGCTTCCTTCAGGGGAACCTGGACTTACATTGATCGTAGGCCTACCGTAATAAAGCTCGGGAATCTGAGCATTATTATATCCTGCTTTCCTCCTTTTTAGTTTCATTTCTTGTCCCCTAAACTTAGCAACTATCTGAGTCAAAGACATATCAGAGAAATCTGCTTTTTCCTACAAAGTGGTAATGTAATTACTCCACTTTTCCGGCAAGGAACTCAAAAATTTCTCGACTTTTTCTTCCTCAGAATAGGTAACTTCAAATGCTTGCAATTCTGCTAACAAATGATAATACCTTGTAATTAGTTGATCTAAGTTTTCACTTCTTAACCCATTAAATACATTATACTGATGCTTTAGAAGGTCTCTACGATTCTTTTTAAGTGTTTCATCCCCTTCACAATGATTTTTAATGCTAACCAAAGTTCTTTTGATGTATTGAATCCATTAAATAAATGTAATATTTCTTGTGGCAATGACATTTTTAAACATGATAGTGCCTTTTTCTCTGCCTCATACAATTTTTTATTAGATTCAGTCATATCTTGGTAAGCATAAACTTTTTTAACACTACTATCCTCATATGTCGGGGCACTATATCCTTCAGTCATACACGTCCACATTCTAATATTCATGAATTGCATAAAGGATTTGAATTGACCTTTCCAAGAAAGTATTAGCTTGGGTGGTGAATTACCCTTACCGGTCTCATGGTCCATAAGTATTAATTGGTTAAGATAGTTTGCTGCCATTGTGTATTAGGTTTAACTTATAAACAATCAAGTACACAAGAACACGCAAAAACAGGAACACTAAAATGAAACGAGAAAAAGTGTACTAAACAAGCAAGCCTCAAGAACTCTCAAAACCTCAAGAACTCTCAAAACAAACGCGCAAAACACACAGGAACACGCAAATTTTGGGAAACACGCAAATTTTGAGAAACGAGAAAAAGTGTACTAAACAAGCAAGCCTCAAGAACTCTCAAAACAAACGCGCAAAACACACAGGAACACGCAAATTTTGAAAAACACGCAGATCTAGGGGACTGTACTGAAACACGCATACAAAGAACACGCAAAACACGAGAAAACTAAATTTTCAATCTTTCTCAGATCTGTAACCCGATATTGTTATTTGATCAACAAAACCTTGAAAAAATAGTATTTAGGATTGAGATATGTCTTATTTTGGTGTCAAGTTTGAACCTTTATTTCAAACGAACCCGAAAACACTTCTCCACCTAAAAACACGCAAAAATGGGATACCCAAAACCGTAATCAATCTCGAACCAAGGTTTTAGATAACCTATGGCTCTGATACCAGTTGTAAGTCCCCCGGGTCTTACCGAACCGAGATTGCCTTAAGGATATGTCGAGGTGCGGAATTCCTCGAGATAACCCACGGTTTTTATATCTACCTTTTATGATATATATATATCACTATATATATATATATATATATATATCTTTTGCGTGAATATAAACACTCGTATTTGGTTACTATAGTGAAACGGCTCTCTGGACAAACCTTACCAACCAACGTGGTAATCCAAGTCTACGAACCGTCCAAACCGGGTGTGTGTTTGCGGTTCGTGCGTGAGTGGAGTACCACCCTTCTTGGTTTTCTTTCTCTAGGTTTTGCTCATTTCTCTCACTACACTCTTGTTGAGAACACACAAAACACACACCACTATTTATAGGCAAGTAACAAGAACTCTCAAATGACCATTTGAGTGTTCTTTCCACAAGCAACTATTTTGCTCGTTCCCAAGAATACTCAAATAACACTTAGGAATATTTGAGTTAATGTTTATACTGCTGTCAAGACGCAGAACCAACATTAGCTACGACAATGTTTCTACTGCTGTGAATACGCAGAAACAACATTGTCTATATTACTATTGAGAGTTCTTATGGACAAGCATGTTTTTGCTTGTTTCCACAGAAACTCTCAAACCATTTGAGAGTTCTTATGAACAAGCAAACTTTTGCTTGTTCTTCAGAAACTCTCAAATGACCATTTGAGTGTTCTTTCCACAAGCAACTATTTTGCTCGTTCCCAAGAATACTCAAATAACACTTAGGAATATTTGAGTTAATGTTTATACTGCTGTCAAGACGCAGAACCAACATTAACTCAGCTAATGTTTATACTGCTGTAAATACGCAGAACCAACATTAGCTACGACAATGTTTCTACTGCTGTGAATACGCAGAAACAACATTGTCTATATTACCTATTGGAAGTATTGATTAAGTTATTGTTTAAACTGTTGTTAATACGCAGAAACACAATTAACTTAACTTCCATTTGGAAGTACATTAAGTTAATATTTCAACTGCTGTTAAACGCAGAAACAATATTAACTTAATGACTCCTTACATGTAATGTCTAGAACCTGTAAAACACAAATAATAAACATACATATAAACATAAAAGGATCCCAATATGATCAACAATATATGCCAAGGTAATATTATTGACAAACGGTAATTACAAGATAAATTACAAGACTTGAATATATGTAAATATACGTCAGACATCTAGAATGCTTTTGTCACCGAGAAATATGCACCAACATAAAAGTTTCATTAAAGACTTTTCAAAGATAGCTAGGCCATTGACTATGCTTTTAGAAAAAAGATGTAAAATTTGATTTTGATCCAGAATGTGAAAAAGCTTTCGAAACACTTAAGGACCACTTAGTTAAGTCACCTATAGTAGTTTCACCCAATTATGAGTTACCCTTTGAAATAATGTGTGATGCCAGTGACTATGCAGTAGGAGCAGTGTTAGGACAAAGGATAGAGAAACATTTTAGGCCTATTTACTATGCTAGTAAAACACTGAATGAAGCCCAGAAGAATTACACCACAACTGAGAAAGAGTTATTAGCTGTAGTGTTTGCATTAGAAAAATTTAGATCCTATTTGTTGTTAAGTAAGACTGTAATTTTCACCACTCATTCTGCCATCAAATACTTATTAAGTAAACAGGATGCCAAGCCTAGGTTGATTAGGTGGGTACTATTGTTGCAAGAGTTTGATGTAGAAATTAGAGATAAGAAAGGTGCTGAGAATTTAGCTGCTGACCACCTTAGTAGACTAGAAAACCCCCACTTAGAGGAATTAAGAGAGTCAGACATAGATGATGCATTCCCGGATGAATATTTAATGAATGATAGACTAGTTGAACAACTTGATAGGACACCATGGTATGCTGATATTGCTAATTACCTTGCTGCTAATGTTGTGCCAAAAGATTTTACTTATCAGCAAAGGAAGAAATTCTTTTCTGATTTAAAGTATTACTATTGGGATGACCCGTTTGTTTTTAGAATGTGTGCAGATGGCATTATGAGGAGATGTGTGCCCGAGGAAGAAACGAGGGAAATCCTTGATGGTTGTCACTCAGGGCCGACTGGTGGACACTATGGACCATCTGTGACTGCCAAAAAGGTTTTTGATGCAGGGTTCTATTGGCCGACGATATACCAAGTGGTAAAAACTTTAGTCAGAAACTGTGATGCATGCCAGCGCCAAGGGAACATAATGAAGTGGGATGAATTGCGATAGCAGGGTATCCAAGTTTGTGAAATATTTGATGTTTGGGGGATAGACTTTCTGGGACCATTCCCACCGTCTCACAAATTCAAATACATTTTAGTTGCTGTAGATTATGTATCAAAATGGGTTGATGCCAATGCTTTACCCACTAACGATGCTAAGGTAATAGTAGATTTTCTTAAGAATTTGTTTAGTAGATATGGCATGCCAAAGGCCCTTATTAGTGATAGAGGAACCCATTTTGCAAACTCCCAAGTTGTTAAAAAGATATGGTGTAACACATAGGTTTTCCACTTCTTACCATCCCCAAACTAGTGGCCAAGTAGAGAACACTAATAGAGCAATAAAACAAATCTTAGAGAAAACCGTAGAAAGTAATCCGAAGAATTGGGCAAAGAAGCTTGATGATGCTCTATGGGCATTTAGGACCGTCTTTAAGACACCTATAGGGACTACTCCGTATTGTTTACTTTTTGGGAAAACTTGTCATTTACCATTAGAGATAGTTAATAAGTCTATTTGGGCAGTTAAGAATTGTAACATGGACTTAGATGCAGCTGGGGAACATAGATTGTTACAACTGAATGAAGTAGAGGAACTTAGACAACAGGCATATGACAACTCTAGACTTTATAAAGAAAGGACTAAGGCTTGGCATGACCGTAGGATTCGCATGAAGGATTTTAAGGTTGGAGATAAGGTTCTTTTGTTTCTTTCTAAGTTCAAACTGAAGCAACCTAAGTTAACCTCTAGATGGACAGGTCCTTATGTGATTAATCATGTGTTCCCATCAGGCCATGTAGAACTTTTTATGTCAAATGGAGAGTCGGTTTTTGTAAATGGTCATAGGGTGAAGTTGTATCATGATGAGGAAAGTGTAGCGGGAGTTATCATAGATGAGCTCCTGTTCTTTGAAAGTGACAAATAGACCATTAGGTAAAAGTCTGGCTGAAGACTCGGTAAACTTAGCGCTTCTTGGGAGGCAACCCAAGCCGTATTTTTTATTTTCATTTTCTTTTTTCTTTTTATCTTTTTAGGAATATGTGACTAATTGCAATTAAGTGAACTGTTTTGAATATAGTCATTTGTGCTCTGTTTTGTATGAGATATATCCTTAGAATCACAGATGCAAGCTTTCAACGAGTGAAGGAAACAAGTAACTTATTGCAATCGTATTTTGTTTTTATTTTATTTTCATGTTTTAGCTTGTTATTTCCATTTTTATATTTTGATTGAAGTGTGCAGGAGTATTTAGCTTTGTATTTTGAAGGAAAACAGGCACTTGGTCAAAAGCTAAGTGTGGGGGAATGCCAGAAGCAAATCGTGAACGAAAATCAGACGTCGAAGCAAGTACAGGACTAGCAAGCGCCGCTAGAAGACCTCAAGCGCCGCTGGGAGCAGCAGATACATCTCCAGCGCTGCTCCCTATCTCCAGCGCCACTGGACCTGCACTTTTGCAAGTCCAGCGCCGCTCCAGCCTGTCAGCACCACTCTTACTGTCCAGCGCCGCTCTTGAGTCCAGTCTGCACACCAGATCGCGAAAATCCAAAAATCTGGAAAACCCAAAAATACCAAAAAGAAAAGGAGATGGAGGAACTTCAATGGATCGCCATCAAATGGAGTCGACTTAAGCTTTGAAGATCATCATTCAAAGTGACTCAACATTTGCCATATCCAGATGCTTAAACCTGGGAAGTTTCGTAACTCTTATCTTTTTATTTTGTTTTTCCTATTTCCATTGTTTTTGATGTCTAGTACAACGAGGGCGTTGTACAATTTAAGTGTGGGGGGTGTAATAGCCCCGGGTCTTACTGAACCGAGATTGACTTAAGGATATGTCGAGGTGCGGAAAATTCCTCGAGATAACCCACGATTTTTATATCTAGCTTTTATGATATATATATATCACTATATATATATATATATCTTTGCGTGAACATAAACACTCGTATTTGGTTACAATAGTGAAACGGCTCTCCGGATTCCCTTTATCAACCAACGTGATAACGTGGAATCTACAAGCCTACCAAACCGGGTGTGTGTTTGCGGTTCGTGCGTGAGATCGAGTATTACCCACAAGATTACTATATGAGTGTTCTTATAGTTTCTCTCTCTAGGTTTTGCTCGTTTCTCTTTCTACGCTCTTGTTGGAACACGCAAGACACACACCCTCTATTTATAGGCAAGTGAAAAAAACTCTCAAATCTGTTGGATTTGAGTGTTCTCAAGTCAAGCCCATAAGCCCATTAGGGTTTTGACCTAGTTTGAGAGTTCTTGTGTACAAGCATACTTTTTCTTGTTTCCACAGAAACTCTCAAACTGTTTGAGAGTTCTTATGAACAAGCAAACTTTTGCTTGTTCTTCAGAAACTCTCAAATCCATTTGAGTGTTCTTCTTTGAACAAGCAAACTTTTGCTTGTTCCTAAGAACTCTCAAATGAAACTTAGGAATATGTGAGTTAATGTTTCTCTTGCTGTTAGTACGCAGAAACAACATTAACTCAGCTGATGTTTCTACTGCTGTAAATACGCAGAAACAATCATCAGCTACAACAATGTTTCTACTGCTGTGAATACATAGAAACAACATTGTCTGTATTACCTTTGGAAGTGTACATTAAGTTAATGTCTCTACTGATGTGGATACGCAGAAACAATCATTAACTTAATCCTCCTCTGGAAGTATATTAAGATAATATTTCAACAGCAGTAAATACGCTACAACAATATTATCTTAATAACTCATTACATGTAATGTTTACATTCATGTTGAGAACCTGCAAAACATAAATAATAAACAAACATATAAACATAATAGGATCCAATTTGATCAACCAAATATGCCAAGGTAATATATCGACAAACGGTAATTAAGATAAATTACAAGACTTGAAATATATAAAATACATCACACATCTAGAATACTTTTGTCACCAAGGGATATGCACCAACAGGGGGGATGGAATAGGAAAAACCCGGTGTTTTGTTGTTTAAAATTTCAAGTTTTCTACTACTTATTTCATGCAAAAAATTTCAAATTTTTAATTTTTCTTGTGTTGAAAATTATTTTTGAGAAATAAGCTTTGCAAGTAGACAAAAGATGATGATATTTAAGCGATATTAGCTTTGGTAGGATGAACGGTTAGTTAGGGCTTTTAGTTCAACTATAGATTTGTGCCTGTTCATTTTCCAAATGGATTAGAGCTTAGCCTGAAACTGTATGCGATTATGTTTGCCATAGCACATTTAACCATACATTAACATGCCTAGCATTTAGAGCTATTTAGTTATTAGTATAGGTGTATTAATTGGACTCAATTATACGTGCTTGTTTAGGAACTAGTTTAGACGTATGGTTCGCCTTAATTCTTACACTATTAATTGTGAACTAGTTGCATGATGAGTAAGTGTGTGAGTCATCTGGGGTCTCTGATAATGTCTATTGCATGAATAATGTAGTATCTTAAGAAAGACAATCAGTAGATTAAATAAAAAGAGTTCAAAGAACTATTAACGAGTAAAATTTAAACACATCAAGTTATGTCGCTCTGCGCGTGGGGAACCACCGACCTGTCACCGCTGTCTTAATGTAAGGTATAAACTCTAACCATTAGTTGAGTTATGTCGCTCTGCGCGTGGGGAACCACCGACCTGTCACCGCTGTCTCAACTATTAAAGATGATAATATCGTATAACTGCTTTAGTGTTTAGCTAGCGAGCATGACTATAGTGTGAGAGTATGTCTAAGTAGTGACTCACAAGTACACAAACGAGTGAAATGTAAGTTCCTTGCTAGTAGCTAGTAATTCTGATTGCTATACAAACTTTAATTAAGTGCTTACCTAGTCAGCAGAATGAAGTAAGATTGAGCTGTAGAAAATGTGGAATTATAGAACGGTTTTAGAGGTATTAACACAAATATAAGGTTAACTTTTTGCTTTGACTGACTGATTATCATTACCTCTAGCTATAGCTTACTAATTTTGTCTTAAAGCTTTCTCAAAAACAATTTGCACGACTAGCCCTTGAATGTTTTGAAAAGTAGAAAAGTTTTGTCACTTAAGTTGTACGCTCATCTTTAAATGTTTTTATTATTCTTTTGGAC
The DNA here is from genome assembly GCA_034093135.1 of Erigeron breviscapus. Taxonomy (NCBI): domain Eukaryota; kingdom Viridiplantae; phylum Streptophyta; class Magnoliopsida; order Asterales; family Asteraceae; genus Erigeron; species Erigeron breviscapus. Next base: position 114,804,770 of record CM067174.1, on the reverse strand, counting down.
ACTTTGCTTGAGGAGAAGCAAAAGCTTAAGTGTGGGGGTATTTGATGAGCGATAAATATATACACTTTTACCGCACTAGTTTTGGCCATTTTATAGTCATTTGAGTGAACTTATGATACTTAATGGCATGCATATGTGATTTCAGGTTCATTGCTTGTGGCATGAAGGAAAACATCAAGAAATGGTGATGAAGGACTTAAAGGAAGATAAATGATGGTTCGATGAAGGATCGGGTCGAGATTCAAGACTTAAGACGAAGAAACTTGTGTCGACATGAAGCCTATGACCATGTGTTAGTATTTTGGGCATAACTTCTTCATACGAACTCTATTTTCAACGAGTAAGCTGTCCACGGAAAGGCGAGAGAAAGATCTACAACTTTCTAGTTGAAGTCCAGAGCCAGCGCTGCTCAAATCCCAGCCAGCGCCACTCACAAGCAGCCAGCGCCGCTAGGACTTCACCCAGCGCCGCTCCCAAAGTCGGTCAGATCTAGAAAACCTATAAATATCCCCCTAAACCCTAAAATTTGACACTCTATTTATTCCAAATGACTTTGGGGCTGCTCCGAGGGTATTTTCTCTAGATCTAAGCCATCGTAACACCTCCATATCACACCGGAGATCAGACATCGATTCTGTACTGCAGCATCATCAATCTAATTCTCTCTTTCATTGTCGGTACATTATAAATTCATATATTATTGACTTTGATCTTTTTTTTTACTATGAGTAGCTAGATATTTAATCATCTACTAAGATGAAGTGATATGATTATGTGATGGTTGCATTGATTATTATCGTTACACTTAACGTTGTGTCGTGATCTTAATATATTTAATCCTTGTTCTTCATTATTGAATCATTGGTTATGTTTGCATATTTTTAATGGTATTATTTGTATGTTTATATGATCTTGATTGTCTAAGGTTTAGATAGTTAGCTTTATGTCATGGAGTGGTAATGAATGATTCAATAATAATAGGTTTAAACGTACTAACGGATTGGTAATTCGGTAGACATAATTGTTATTTAAATAGTTAAACAAACTAATTGGTTAGAGAACTATAGGTGGACAGGGTGGTACTCACACTTGTAGCTAATCGGTTAGGGGATTTAGGTAGGACATTCAGATTTGTTAGCGGAAAGGGTGGTACCCACGTGACCAAGTCTAGTGACTTATTTAGATCTCAACTATTGTATTGATTAGTGCAACCTAAACATGTCATGGATCTAAGTCGAAGTAGATGATACCTTTCTTTATTATTGTCTTCTGATTACTTTTCAAATCTTTTTGTTGTTTCTTCCGAAACAGCCTGCCCCGGTAATACCGGATTCCACTGTCTTTTATTATTATTAGTTTAAGCATCGTGACAACTCGGTCACAAAAACCCCAACAAATCTTAGGATCACTTAGTCTTGCTTAGTTCTTAAACATATATCCTGCGAACGAACCTGGTCTTACTTAATAGCTATATTACAAACGAACGGATCCACTTTCCGTGAGTGTGTGTTTAGTTTGGTATTTTCTTGATTTTATAAATTTAAAACTTGACCGCTTTTCATTATACACAAACGACTCATCAAGATGATTCTTCAATTATCAATATCGAAACTTTTGAGATGTGTGATGCTCAAAATATCTAAGGAGAAAAATTTCCAGATTTTGATCCTAAATCTGGTGAAGTAGTGACAAATGCAACTAATGTTGTTTCTGGTGGTGGATCTAGGTTGCCACCCAAGGTAAGCTTTGCATCTAGCCTTGGGTCTAGTAGTATTAGTGTGGGACCACTTTTCTCCACACCCTCACCTTCTATATCTCCCTCTGTATCTTTGTTTTCAACACCCCCAACTAGCACATTTCCTATCACTATGCTCTCTTCGGGCCCTAGTCAGTTGAGTTCTGTAAGTCCCTACCGTTGAATGGATCGTAAATAAGACGTGATTCGTTATGTCAAGAGTGCGGAATCCTCTTGAGATAACTAGATTGCTATTGCCTTTTGTCAATTAATGAGTAATTAATCAACCTAAGGAGACACACGAAGTGCTAGTTCGTGTAGGAGATCACACGAGCAACAATTCGACTTTCTAGGTGTTAATTCGTTCCTTAATCCGTGAATTAAGTGTGTATTTATACTAATTAAGTTATAGTTCGTGTGGGCTTGGACCGTACACGAAGTACCTAAAGCCCGATCCACCAATTGCCTCATCTACGTGCTGACGTCAGCACGAAGACGTTACAACGTGCTGCTGACGTCAGCACGAAGTCGCGTATCATGGATCATATTTTGCATTGTACATAACATTCAACCACCGTTTAAGTGTTTTACAACACTTTAACCTTGGCTCTACATTCTTATACCTGCAAAACATTAAACATAACATACAAACATAACAAATAACTTTAAACATTAATCATATTGAAGTTCATATGTAATCATCAAATATAAACACTTCGTCCTAAAGACATATTATTTCTTGATTACATAATGTTTTCTAAGAACAAAAACGTTAACCAAATCTATGTTGCTATTGTCACACAAATCTGCATCTACAGACTCCCCCTTGTCATTAGCGACTAGATTTCTTTAAAGAGTTCTTGTACTTGAACTTCAAACTTGATTTCCAAAAAGAAGTCTAGTGCTATTCGCATGAATTCTCTCAACTAAACAAACTCCGAGAATATTGCGATAGCGCCTTTCTTCAATTTTCCAAAATCTATTTGCTGTACAAGGTGTCTCAATCAATCTTCTTTGATCACCTCTTGACAAATTGACAACTTGCATTGGATCATACATGCGAAGCAACATCTTGCTCTTTGAATTATCAATAAACATGTGTGCTTCACCTGACTTGATATCTATCTGCCAATAAGTCATTGTCGTCGGCAAATCTTTGTCCCATTTGATAGCGGGAACTCTTGTAACACACTTGATTTTCCTTTGAACAAACTCAACTCTGCCCTCTGGTTTTGTAACTTTCTTCAGTGATCTAGGTTTAACCAATCTTTCCTCTTGTTTCAAACCTCTATCTCCAAAATGCCAACTTCTTTCCTTTTTCAATCTATTCCAGAAGTAATCAGCATATCCATTATTCTGAAGATTTACAAACCATCTCTTTCCCAAATCTAACAAATCTGACTCAATAAGACTTCAGAAATACTTTAAGTCTTTTGGCATGTACTGACATCCTTCTTTTCTCTTGATAACAAATAAATTAATTCTATCATCGTAGAACCAACTTTGTATCACTGAGAAATACGTCGGTGCGTCCTTATCTGAGATAAACTCCCAAAATATCGACGGCTTAAGATATCCACCCATAAGAATGTTAGCACGATTTCTGTATTCTGGAACCAATCGATTAATACAAAAATCAGAATCTTGCTGCACCGGAGGAATATTATAGTCACTAATATCAAACTCCCTTTTAGCATTAATCTCCCAGCCAAGATTAACAATATAATCATGTTCTTCATGAACTATCATTGCAAAAACCTTGAAAATTAACTTTGCAGCATTCTTTGGATCATCTGGACTATCTCTGATTGGATTAAGTCTGAAATGTTCCTCTTCAGCAATTGGTTCAATCGGAATGCCTCTTTCATTATTAAAGACACGATCAAAATCATAAGGTTTCTCCATCAACCTTTCCATGCTGATCTAGGAATAAATTCTCCTTCTTCCAAATCTTCATCATGATACTGTCTAAATCATCAGCAATATCATCAATATCATCCAAAGCGCCTATTTGAAGCTTATCTGCAATTTAAAGTTTCAAACATACAAAGATAAAGAACATAAAATATATGTTAAGACTTAAATAAGAAACAAGTATAAATACATAAATCAAGATAAAATAAATTAATTCTATCATCGTAGAACCAACTTTGTATCACTGAGAAATACGTGGGTGCGTCCTTATCTGAGATAAACTCCCAAAATATCGACGGCTTAAGATATCCACCCATAAGAATGTTAGCACGATTTCTGTATTCTGGAACCAATCGATTAATACAAAAATCAGAATCTTGCTGCACCGGAGGAATATTATAGTCACTAATATCAAACTCCCTTTTAGCATTAATCTCCCAGCCAAGATTAACAATATAATCATGTTCTTCATGAACTATCATTGCAAAAACCTTGAAAATTAACTTTGCAGCATTCTTTGGATCATCTGGACTATCTCTGATTGGATTAAGTCTGAAATGTTCCTCTTCAACAATTGGTTCAATCGGAATGCCTCTTTCATTATTAAAGACACGATCAAAATCATAAGGTTTCTCCATCAACCTCTTCCATGCTGATCTAGGAATAAATTCTCCTTCTTCCAAATCTTCATCTATGATACTGCCTAAATCATCAGCAATATCATCAATATCATCCAAAGCGCCTATTTGAAGCTTATCTGCAATTTAAAGTTTCAAACATACAAAGATAAAGAACATAAAATATATGTTAAGACTTAAATAAGAAACAAGTATAAATACATAAAACAAGATAAAATAAATAATATTATACCATAAATATAATGTAACTATTACATCAATATTTATCTTATAATCTTTATTTAATTTTACAAATTTAGAAAAATCATTAACTCCCAGGTTGATAATCTGAATCATCAGTATCATCAGAACTAGAATCAAAGTTAGACGGCAAACGATTCAAAATCTTTTGTCGTTGTCTTTCTTTCCTTCTGCGATCTGTATCTGACCATTGATCACTGTCAAGGTCAATAACAGCAATATCATCAATATCATCCAAAGCGCCTATTTGAAGCTTATCTGCAATTTAAAGTTTTGAACATACAAAGATAAAGAACATAAAATATATGTTAAGACTTAAATAAGAAACAAGTATAAATACATAAAACAAGATAAAATAAATAATATTATACCATAAATATAATGTAACTATTACATCAATATTTATCTTATAATCTTTATTTAATTTTACAAATTTAGAAAAATCATTAACTCCCAGGTTGATAATCTGAATCATCAGTATCATCAGAACTAGAATCAAAGTTAGACGGCAAACGATTCAAAATCTTTTGTCGTTGTCTTTCTTTCCTTCTGCGATCTGTATCTGACCATTGATCACTATCAAGGTCAATAACAGCAATATCAACCTCTGAGTTTAGATTTCCCCATAAATGTGCTTCTGCATCAACTCGATGATGAGGATCATTTTGAAATTTTTCAGCCAATTCCCGTTCCATTCTTTGTTGTTCATCTCTTATACTTTGCGGATTATGGTAATCAGCACTAAGACTTAAACTAGAATTACCTGAATTGGAATCTTCTGCATCCTCTGAGTTGTCTGGATCATCATCAGGATCTGCATCTGGAGCAGTAGCCATCACAGCTTTGCCTTTCTAAATCCCAGATGTACTAGCACCAGGTGTACCAGCAATCTCTGACTCTCTCTGTCTTGGAGACTCCCCCTGAATATTTGCAGTCTCTGAATCCATCACATTAGCAACATCAACATCTTCATCTTGACCTTGATTCTCTGGCTCACCATCTTTTGGTTGGCTTTGATTTGGATCTTGAGCTGGATCTTGATCTTCATGATCATCATCTCTTTTCTTCTTAGAAAGCTCATCATCCTTACAACCATCCTTATCTCCCCCTTGAGCCAAGAATTGGTCAAGTCTATCACCAAGAGAACGAACAAGTGTTGTCATCATGTCCATCTCTTCCTGATGTTTAGAAACTTGAAGCTTCAATTGTCTCTCCAAAGCTGTCACTCGTATCTCTAACATCTTGTTCTCAGACATAACACGACTCAGCTGAACTTGCATTGGCAAAGCCGAATCAGAAGTAGAAGCAACATTAGATGTAGAGTCAGGCGGTGGCATCGTAATCTCAAATGAAGGCATACGAGCATTAAAAGTTCCTGGTGGAGGCATCTGAGGTCTTTGTAAAGGTAACCTCAAACGATCCATGACTGTAGCTACAGGAACTAACGCCTGAGTAGTAGTAGAAAGAAGGCGAGGAGCAGGAACTGTCGACTCTGGCTCTTGACGAACTGACGATTCTGGAACAGAAGGAATCGTAACAGTCGTAGCCTCAGTGACAACTCTAACATGAGAACCATCTAAACGAATTGTGAACTTGGCTCTCTTCCTCTTCTCTCCAACAGAAGTACCAACTGAAGTAGCAGACACCGAAACTGAAACTTCAGTAGCAGAAGTTCTCAAGGAAGCAACTGATGGTATATCAACTGATCCGGGTGTGTGAGACATCTCCATAGCAGTATTATACTTAGCAAACTCCCTATCAATCTCTGACTGAGGTCGTTGAAGGGCTTGAATCTTCTCGACAGCATCAATCCCTTTTCCTTGTCTTCTTCTCTTCAGTGGCCTATCTTCAACTTCATCATTATCTGAACCCAAATCATCATCATCAACATTTGGTTCAGATGGACCAACATCATCTACTGGAGCAGAGGTAGAAGTAGAAATCCCAGTAGTAGGTGTCACTAGATTTGTAGGATCATCAATATCCTCTTCAAGAGCATCCATCTCCGGATCATGTTCCAGATTCTCAGTATAAAGAGGAACTTTATTCAATCCCTCAAACTGATCAACTTGCTCTTCCTGAGGATCATCTTGTCCTTGAGCATCATCAGCAGCAGCAGCAACGGGTTCATCATCTTCCCAACCTTCTCTTGGAGCTATATAATCAGGATTAATTAAGTGCCCGAACAATGGTGGATTATCAACATCAGCCGGAACACCATTACCCCTTAAATGTTTCATCATATCATCAAATACTCTATGTGTAAGACGACCCAAATTAAATGTAGGACCATCAAAAGGTAAATCAGCTGCTTTATGCTGAATGATTATCATAACAAACCTTGGAAATAAAAAGAATTTCTTTTCGTTTCCAAAAGCTCTCAACTGCCTAACAAAACTATCATAAATGTACTGAGAAAAGCTATATGGCTTGTTCAATACAAGTGCAGCCAACTGTGAAGCAGTCTGTATATTCATCTGATCATGACCTGCACTCCGATGACTTATAGATCTCAACAAGTAGTAGGCAAGCAATCTCCATTTGCCTCTAATGCGATTCTTAGGATATGGATGCTTGATCTCGTTCACATACCCCATACGTCTAATAGCACCGTCAACAAAGCTTTCTTCAAACTCTGTAGGACCTTGCTCCATTTCGACGCTTCCTAAGTCCAAAATAGTCCTTAAGTCTCCAGCAGTAAACTCAATGTTACGTCCTTGAACCGTAGTGCGAATCAAAGTAAGATTACCAACTTGCACTAATCTTTTAGAGTTCCAGAACTGAGTAAGAAGACTTATGACCAATGGAGGATTCTCGGTCAATGCAAAACGAATACGTGATCTTGCCAGATACTGTAAGACACCGTGAAATTCCGATGTGCATCCTTGCTGAGTAATGCTGATATTAATAGCAGCATTATGCTCCTTAACAAAAACACGAGCAACAACACCTTATCTCGCCATACCCATATATATTTGAATCCTCGTGGCCGGGCCGAAGAGACTCTTTATGGGATTCTTGCTGACGTCAGCACGAGGCCTGCTGATGTCAGCACGCACGAGCTTCAATATTAAACACGCACGAGCTGCACACTTCAAATTTCGTCAATTTTTCCAGAAAATTCAAGAAAAAATCACAAAATTTCCAGAAAACATAAACCTGTAGATACTTGTTACCTGAACCTTGTATCTGCTTGTAAATGTAATCTTACCATAAATCATCCGTACAAACATGTCATCAAAATAATGTATAAATATAATCGTACATTATAATCTTGACATAAAAATCGAACATTTCTTCATTGATGCTTAACTTAAACTATGCAACTTTACAAAGAAACAGATTCAATGTACAATGCCTAAAAACTCATCAGTTTATCATGCCATCAACCTATCACTTAAGTCTTAGGTTGAGGTCTTGATTCTACAAATTTGATGATTTGATTGATCCCAAGTTGTTTCAATAGAGGAAATGAAATTTGATATTTGTAACCTGCACACTTAACAAACTTCATTAATGCATCACAATCAACAAATAACATAAGCATGCAAAAACAACCAAAATCGTTAACCTAGCAACCAAAATCTAAGTCAAGTCCACATCTTTGTCAAGCATACTTATAAAAAAAAAACAATTGAAATCTCAAAAATATACTGAAATTTGACAATCCAACCCTATTTTTGAATGAGTTTCAATATCAAAACAAAAACATTTTCTAACCTTAAACAACTTATGTCTATATTAGAAAATTCATTTTTTAAACACATATACCATAAGCAACAAGACTCATATAATCCACAAAAGATCATATATCTTTCAATAGAATCATTAGATGCTTATCAAATCTCTCGTGCAATAAGAACTAGTTTGACACTACAAATTTGACACAAAAACTAAAATATTAGTACAAAATCAAAAAATAAAAATAAAAATAAAAATAAAATAAACTTTTAAATCTAAACTACTTTATTTATATACAAGAAATTCTAAGTTTCTGCGGATTAGATCAGATTAGCAATTACATAAGCCTGCGGGTGAGAAATAATTCTCTTATTATTAGTTATGAACAGTGACCCAACAACGATTACCGGTATGTTTGTCCTCTTAAACACTCGGTACTTACAGTTTCCTTTAGATGTGACACTTTCGTATTACTTGAGCCAAGGACAGTCATCATGTAACCTAGTAAGTTACTCATGCCACATTTTAGTTTGCGAACTTATGTGACCCACATTCAGATATACTTCCATAATCGACACAAGCACTAAGATAACAAATATTCAACATATATCTGAAAAACCTCCTTAAACAAATCATGAGACACTTTTTTTAGATTTATTTCTTTCAATGCATTTAGCATTTTGTGATTTAACTTTCATTCACTTTTGCATTTCTTTGTATTAAGGAACCCGTGATTTTCTATGAGATCCATGTAACGAACTTTCTGACAACCTATCCCAAGTTGGAAGCTTTAGGTAGGCTAGGTATACAAAGACACCCCGAGGACATACTTGTCCGAATCTCAAAGACCACATTAGCCCTTAACTTTATATGCATTTCTTTAACAATTATCACATTATAACTAAATTTAACTTTCATGCTCATGACTTGTAGAAGTTTTCACTTATATACTAAATAAATCCTATAATAATGCTAGATCTTTCACAGAATTTAAGGACCAGATCTAATCATTACTGAAATGCAAGTATTCTCAGCCATATATCTGAATATGTTTCCCACTAGAACATTGTATAAATTAAGTTCAGATTTAAGGAAACCTTGGTACTTTGTGCCTACCGATACATCCTATATTGTAATCACTGAACTAATCAGTTATATTACGATTAAGCAGGCTTAAAACCTAAAGTTATCCTCACTTCTAATCATCTGAATGCATCAACTTAAATCTCTATCTTACTTATTTTTGTTGTTTTCTTATTTTTCACATTTTTATGATTTTTATGACACTAGATATATACACACTTAAACTAAGACACTCTTTTTGTATTTTTATGACTCTAGCTATTTACAGACTTAAACTAAGACTCAAATAAATATACAAAAATAGTTCTTTGAGAGATCTAGTATGAATCAGCATTCTTCATACCATTGAGAAGAATCAACTTTTCAAAGCGAGTCTTATCAAATGCTTTAGTATACAGATCAGCTAGATTATCATCAGTTATAACCTTTTCCAAATGAATTAGCTTCTTTTGGGCACAATCACGCAAGAAATGATGTCTAATATCAATATGCTTGGTGACTTTATGCATGACAGGGTTATTAGTAATATCTATAACTGACTTATTGTCTATTCTAATGGGAGTATCAAGGAAATCCATATCGTAGTCACGTAGTTGTTGCTGAATCCACAATACCTGGGAACAACAGCTACCAACAGCCATATACTCTGCTTCACATGAAGATTGAGCAACACGTCTGCTTCTTACACTGCCACGATACAAGTCTCCCACCTAAGAACTGACAACCTCCAGTCGTAGACTTCCTGTCATTGTTACAACCGCCAAAGTCCGAATCAGTATATGCAACAAAATCAAACGTTCCTCCCAAAGGATACCATAGACCAAGCCCTTGGTTACCCTTTAAATAACGTAGGATACTCTTTGCTGCAACTAAATGAGACTCTTTCGGACTAGCCTGAAATCTAGCGCAAAGACAAACAACGAACATAATATCCGGTCGTGAAGCAGTCAGATACATCAATGAGCCAATGATAGCACGATAATAAGTAGCATCAACAGGTAGATCTTTAGGATCCATAACTTCTAATCCATGATTAACCTGAATTGGAGTAGCATATGTATTGGACTCTAACATTTGAAACCTCTCCAAGATGTCATCGACATACTTAGACTGGTGAATGAAAAATCCATCTTTCCTTTGATCAACCTGTAGTCCGAGGAAGAATTGTAATTCCCCCATAGCACTCATTTCAAACTGCTTTTTCATTCTCATTTCAAATTCTTTGCACATCTTTACATTAGATGACCCAGAAATGATATCATCTACGTAAACTTGTACAAACAAATAATCTCGCTTTCGCCATTTGATAAACAATGTGCTGTTTATCGATCCTCTTGTAAAACCATTTGTCAACAAATGTGTCGACAACTTTTCATACCACACTCTGGGTGCCTGATGCAATCCATAAAGAGCCTTATCAAGTCGATATGCTCGTCTTGAATAGTTAGGATCTTCAAACCCAGGTGGTTGAAAAACATAAACTTCTTCTTTAACTTCACCATACAAGAAGGAACTCTTAACGTCTAACTAATACACCTTTATACCTTTGAAACTCGCATAGGCTAAAAATAACCTTATAGCTTCAATTCGGGCAACTGGTGCAAAAGTTTCGTTATAATCATATCCTTCTCGTTGTGCAAACCCCTGAACAACTAAACGTGCCTTATTTTTTGTAACGATCCCTTTGTCATCTCGTTTGCATTTGAATACCCAATGAGTTCCAATCGGTTCTTTACCTCTGGGCACATCAACTAACTCCCATACTCCAAGTTTTTCGAATTGAGCTAATTCTTCTTGCATAGCTGCAACACAAAAAGGATCTTAAAGCGCAACCTTAACATTCTTAGGTTCTTCTTGTGAAATGAAACTAGAATACAAGCACTCAGTAATAATTCCTGTATCCTTCACTTCACAAAATAAACTAGTCATCTCCTTATTTAATTGATTTGTAGTTCGAACAGGTTCTGAAGCATCACCAAGAATATTTTCAACAGGATGAGCCTTATTTAATCTATATTGAGAAACCAAATCAACATTTAGATTATCTCCTAGATTCGATTGAATCTGTAATTCAGGAGAACTAAAATCATCTTCCGATTCTTCAAAAATAGGATCATCATCAGGTAATGGAACCTTTGAATGAGTAGTTGGAGCAGTGTTCTCGGGTTCAGAAACATCTGAATCTGATGTCATATCATTAGTCTTACTACTTTTACCAACAACAGTCGTAGACTGAACTTTGGTTGGAGTAGTATCAACATCTCGAGGAGGAGATGTAGAACTTGGAGTATAGTCCATATGATCTCTTAATATGATCACATCATCAACTTTGTCAGGACTTGAACAAGAAGCAGGACCGTGTAATGAACTAAATACACTATCATAATCGAAATTCTTGCCAGTTCCAGAATGAATAGCAGGTTTATGACTGACAATCTTGACATTAGTACCTAAGTCAACTTTGCCTGTCTGCTTATTATAAACCCGTCGAATTGAAGTACCCGGTTTATAACCCATGAAAAATCCCTCTTCAATTTTTGAATCAAACTTTGACTGAGGAAGATATTTCAAGAAAGTACACGGTACACCAAATGGTTCAACATTCTGCAAATTGGGTTTCTTCTTATGAAGAAGTTCATAGCAAGTGTTATTAAGACGCTTAACTAACAAAACCCGATTCAAAATATGACATTCGGTATTCACTGCTTCTGCCCAAAACATAGTAGGAAGCCCCGAATCAGCAAGCATTGTTCTGGCTGTTTAGATTAGTGTCTTATTCTTTCTTTCAGCAACTCTATTTTGTTGTGGTTTATACGGTGCACTGAATTGATGTTGGATTCCCTTGGATAAGCAAAAGACTTCCAATGTCTTATTCTTAAATTCAGTTCCGTTATCACTCCTGATTCTCTTAACACGAACTCCATAAACATTTTCAGTTTCAACAAAGAAATTTATCAAAATCTGTGGAGCTTCATCTTTCGATTGAAGAAAGAATACCCATGAGAATCTCGAGTAGTCATCAGTAACCACCAAACAATAATACATCCCACCTATACTTCTTACATTCACAGGGACAAAAAGATCCATGTGAAGTAACTCAAATGGGTTGGCAATAGAATTTTCTTGCTTGGGTTTATGAGAAGACTTCCGTTGTTTACCTTTCAGACAAGGTACATATTTATCTTCCATTTCAAACCTTTTCAACGGAACACCTTCAACCAAACCATGTTTCACAATAAAATTCATCTTTCGGAAATGAATATGTCCCATTCTTCTATGCCATAACAAAGATTCAGATTCACTTGCTTTAGTTAAAAAGCAAACCGGCTCCTTCGAATCATCAACACCTAACATAAGGCCATAGATGTCTTTCTTCCTAGGAGCTTTCAGTAGGATCCAGTCTTCAGGAATAACATATCCCGGCTTCAAAATAAGTGCTTCCTTCTCAGTAAAATGGACATGATTACCCTTGTCACAAATCTGAGAAACACTCATGAGATTATGAGATAGCTGTTCCACATAATTGACCTTTTCCAACGAAATTTTCACATTGACAACATCACCTTGACCTGAGATGTTGCCGCCCTTGGGACCAGCAAAACTAACATAAGAACCATTTATATCTACATAATTGGACAACAACTTCTTGTCCCCTGTCATGTGCCGAGAGCATCCACTGTCAACATACCAAAGACTGATAGGCTTCCTTTGTTCTCCCTTCTGATCTGCAGCCTTGCAGTCTGCCATGTATGCAACAAAATCTTCAGTTGTCATACCTTCAGGTATCACAAAATTCTTCATCTGATCTTCAATGCTTTTCTTAAAATGTCATCAACTGGTTTAGATGACTCAGCATTTTCTTCAGTGGCTTTAACAGCTGTCACAGATTCACTCTCAGATCTCACTATCTCATCAACCTTCTTAACATTCTGCTTGACTATCTCAGATGCTCTCTCTTCACTAGTATATACAGCATAATCAATTGTTTCATCAACTTCATTCGCAACATGCGCATAATCATCATAAACTTCGACTAAAAATGCATGGTTTGAAGTATCTTCAGATTGTGTATCCCACTGATAAGTACCATCTGGATTTTGAACAACAATAGCCTTGGACTCCAAAAGCTGAGGAGAACCTTGCTGTTGTGGAGTAGCAGGAAATGTGATCATTGCTTGAGTTTTCTGATGATTGGGTGGAGTAATACCGCCTTGATTGTAGTTCTGTCTACCTGCTACGGTATTATCAGTCCTCTTTAGACGTTGACACTCTCTTGCAAAGTGACCAAATCCATCGCAATTATAACATTTCACTTTGGATTTATCAAAACCTTTAGTGCCATTTACCCAAAAATCTTCCTGTTCTCTGAGTAAATCTTCTGACCTTAATAGTTAACATTGCAAGCTGCCATTGTAGATCCATTTCTTCTAAATCATCAAGATCTATCTGATTATAATCATCATCAATCAAAGCAGGGTCAGTAACCTTTCCACCAATATAAGCTTCATGAGCTGAACAAAAAGCTGAGTAAAGATTCATTCTCCCCTCTGCAGAACTCATACTCATTGGCATGGAATGATATGACTGAGTATTGCTCTTGACATTAACTGTGGAATTGTCATAAGCAACATAACCTGCAAGTCCATCTGCATCAACTATTGGTATAGCTTCAGCACCACTTAGAAATGCATTAGATCCTGAACTAGTACTTGCCAAATGAACTGAAGAAGCATCTTATAAGGACGGATCTTGAGTAAAATCCGCGTGAGTATCCTTGATTCTTCTCTTCATTTCTCTATTCTTCAATTTAGAAACTACCATTTCAAAATCCCATGAACTGTATTCCTTGTCATCTTGAAGGTGATGAACATATTCAGTCCTAATTTTTGGTAGCGAATCCAAAAACTTATCTACTAACTCAGTCTGGGGATATACAACCTCAAAATATGATAACTCAGTAGTCAAATGACTGAATCGAGCAATTATCTCATCAAGAGATTCTCCTTTCAGTCCAATTAAGGCTTCATACTAATGTTTAAGAAGTTTAATACGATTTCTCTTTAAAGTAGCATCGCCCTCACAGTATTTTTCTAGAGCGTCCCACAAATCCTTTGAAGTAGTGTACTTTTTGAACAAATGTACACTTTCTTGAGGTAAAGCCATAGTAAGTGTAGAAAGAGCCTTTCCTTCCACAACGTATTTCTTCTTTTCATCATCTGGCATATCAGTATAAGTATATCTACCAATTACGCCATTTTTCTCATAAGTTGGCCAGTCAAAACCTTGAGTTATCACCACCCACATATCAATATCATTCAGACGAATATAATCTTCAAATCGTCTTTTCCACATCCAATAATTCTCCATTCGGAAAAGCTTTGGAGGTGTATTTCCACGACCAACCTCATGATCGTGCATGATAAGTTGATTGATAAGTGTGGCATTAGGCGAGTTTCTGGCAGCAGGTACTGTAGTCATTTCGAGTTTCTTAAATCGAACAACAAGCGAAAATGTTACTGTAGCACTTAAGTTCGTGCAGACGTGGCACGAAGAAAGTCACACGAAGAAACTGGATTCGTGCAGACATGGCACAAAGTCACACAAGGAGCACGTGACGCGAAGTGAAACACACGAAGGACACTTGTCACGTATCTGAGCACGAAGATCACCTCGTGCTGATGTAAGCACGAGGCTGCGCGAAGACGATTACGAATTAATGAAAAAACACGAATTTCAAATTGGTTTTTCAATCAATAGCAAATCACACGATCTTACACCTTCTGGTAATCAACCTTAGGGCTCTGATACCACTTGGAAGTCCCTACCATTGAATGGATCGTAAGTAAGACGTGATTCGCTATGTCAAGAATGCGGAATTCTCTTGAGATAACTAGATTGCTATTGCCTTTTGTCAATTAATGAATAATTAATCAACCTAAGGAGACACACGAAGTGCTAGTTCGTGTAGGAGATCACAAGAGCAACAATTCGACTTTCTAGGTGTTAATTTGTTCCTTAATCCGTGAATTAATTGTGTATTTATACTAATTAAGTTATAGTTCATGTGGGCTTGGACCGTACATGAAGTACCTAAGGCCCGATCCACCATATGCCTTATCTACGTGCTGACGTCAGCACGAAGACGTTACAACGTGTTGCTGACTTCAGCACGAAGTCGCGTATCTTGGATCATATTTTGCATTGTACATAACATTCAACCACTGTTTAAGTGTTGTACAACACTTTAACCTTGGCTCTACATTCTTGTACCTGTAAAACATTAAACATAACATACAAACATAACAAATAACTTTAAACATTAATCATATTGAAGTTCATATGTAATCATCAAATATAAACACTTCGTCCTAAAGACATATTATTTCTTGATTACATAATATTTTCTAAGAACAAAAACGTTAACCAAATCTATGTTGCTATTGTCACACAAATCTGCATCTACAAGTTCTCACATAACTAGCTTGACTAGCCCACCCATGACTGGAGGTCAGACATCCTTGCTGTAACAACCCTCATTTTCAATAATTATAGATGTGCTAGTTGTGTTGCATATGATCCCGCAAGCCATAGTTATATTAGAAGCTAGTAGATAATGCCCCTAAATTAGCAATCCTAAAGCTATTATTTAGTCCTAATTGAATCAAATGAAACACCATTGAAAAAAATTTAATTGCTAATTAATCAAGTTATGTAAATAATAATGTAAGTCTCACAAGTTGAGATAACCATCAAAAAATCCTTATAACTACCCAACAATTTAATCACTAAGTTAATTAAAATATAAATGAACATGAAAATGGAATTCTATCTCAAAATATATTTATAAATTTATATGTAACTAAAAATGCTTGAAATATTAATAAGTATATATATATATATAAATAATAATATATATATATATATATATGCTTAAAATAAATACAAGTTTATAAATAAAGGTTTATGTAACAAATTAAAAACACAAAAATATGTATACACATACATACATACACACGACACATAAACATATATATTTGGACACAACTAGTTAACTTACATGTACAAGTAAATACATAATACCCTTATAAAACAAACACACATTTAAATATCCATTTACACCTGAATACTTATACAATTTTTTATACAAAAAAAGAAAGAAAGACTCTTCCTTTCCCCCCTCCCCTTTGGTCGGCCCCCCTTTACACTCTCACACTCTCCATTTTCAAACTTTATATTCACTCTCTTTTCTTGTAACTCTCACTTTTCACACACATCTATTACTCTCTCCAAAAACTCTTCCTTCTCCCTCTCTCTCTTCTCCATTCACGGCACAAACAAAAAAAAAGAATCAAAAACCCATCTAAACTCATAGTAATAATAAAGGTTTAAGCAAGATTATTCAAGGGTTAATTCAAGCTAAGGTTTAAGGGTGTTTTGCAATCAATAAAAAGGGTATTATTGGGGTTGAAGGCCATGATTTTTCTGCCCATTTTTTACCATCAAAACCGAATTCAAGAGGGTATAAATCATCATCCTTTTGCTAGATTTAATCTTGTTCTTGTTTATATTCTAAGGTTTTATCAAAAGTTTATGTTTTCTTCTTGTTTTCTTTGTAATATAAACTTGATGAGGGCAAAGTTGATAGGATCTTTCTTCTCATGCACATGCATGTCGAAATCTTGGAGAAAAATCCAAGGATTCAACAAGTTTAAGACCTAAAAGTGTTGGTATAGATTAAGTAGCTTTTAAAGTGATTTTTCCTTTGAAAAATGGATATATTCTTGCATATTATGATGAACATACTTCTGGGATTTTCATTAAAAATGTGTTTTTATTTTGTTGGATGAAAGTTTGATAAAGATTTGTTGTGAAAATGATGAGATGAATGCATGCATGTTAGATTTAAGAAAGTTGGATCTTTTGTTGGATTGTGAGATGGATATGGACTTTTCATGATTAAGAAATATGTTCATATTGATGATAATATTCTGGAAATAAAAGTCACTGGATCGCGTCTGACATTGTTAAGCATCATATTCTATTCATCCTAATTACTATGGTTCTGGATCCCTCGGTTACAAGTGAATCACCTTTTACATCTAGTTAAAGACCGACTAGTGTTTTCCATCCTTATATATTAATCCTAGTGTATGATTATAGACCGATAATCAGAATTAAACTAATACATGTAGATATAGAACCGATAATAACATGAAGTACTAATAAACATGGATCTACGATAAACAGTAATGCACACTCCAACAGATTATAACAAACTAAGTAAAACAATAAACGTCTACATGATCACATTGATCCAAACAAGTATTCAGCCTACTAGCCTGACATTATTAAAGGAATAACAAAGTCTGAAAAGATAAAAGACATTGTTTGATAACAGAAAACAAATAAGAAAGTAAATCTAGACCAGAGATGAAGATCGGAAGGCGTTAGAAGCTCCAAAACCTTCTGGGGGGCTAGGGCTGCTGAATCGGCTCTCTCCTAGGGTTTTGAGGGTTAGTTCGGCTTAAATAGTGATTTAAGTCAGTCTCAGATCTGGGCTGCCCAGCGGCGCTGGGACTGGGCCTGAGGCATCCATCGGTGCTGGTTATATGGGAGCGGCGCTCGTCACTCTCCAGCGGCGCTAGCTTGGTTGCCAGCGGCGCTGGGAGCTGCTGTTTCTTCACGTACTTCTTCGTTCGGCTCCCGAATCACCTCCTTGTGTCTTTTAACTTCATAGGCTTCCTTCTTGAATTACTTGATGTCATTTACCCTCTCTCGCATCTTCCGTGAACCTGCATAAACATACGACTCTATTAAGTACCGATAATTCCAGAATATTAACTCATTTAGACATAGAAATGAAGCCTTTCGATAGGGGTTTTTATCACAAAATGGACGCTTATCAGGTAGCTAACCTAGTCATGGTAAAGAAGCCAGATGGTTCCTGGAGACTTTGTGTAGATTTCAAATATATCAACAAAGCTTGCCCAAAAGATAACTATCCTCTTCCAAGAGATCGACTGGAAGGTGGAATCCCTTGATGGGTTTAGATTAAAATGCTTCTTAGATGCTTATAAAGGGTATCATCAAATTTCTATGAAGAAGATGGATGAAGATAAGACAGCTTTCCACACAGACCATGGAATTTATTGTTTCAAGAAAATGCCATTCGATTTAAAAAATGCGGGAACTACATACCAGCGTTTGATAGACAGAGCATTCAATGATCAAATTGGAAGGAATGTGGAAGCATATGGTGATGACATTGTGATAAAGAGTCATGCAGAGGAAATGATGTTCGCAGACGTACAAGAAACCTTTGACACCCTGAGAAGCATCAATATGAAGTTAAACCCATCAAAGTGTAGCTTTGGAATGGAAGAAGGAAAGTTTCTTGGACACATTGTCACTCCTAAAGGAATCAAGGCAACCCAAAGAAAATTCAGGCAGTGCTGGACATGCCATCCCCTCGAACCAAGAAGCAAGTCCAAAGTCTTAATGGGAAGTTGGCTGCCTTGGCAAGATTTTTGTCTAAGTCCGCTGAAAGATATTTACCTTTCTTTAGAACACTAAAGGGATGCTTAAGGAAGCAAGACTTCTCTTCGTCAACAGAAGCAGAAGAGGCCTTCAAAGATATGAAGAAATTCCTTTCTAATCTCCCAACTCTCACGGCTCCGATTGCAGGTGAAAGACTTACTTATATCTTGTTGCTTCTAAAGAATGTGTTAGTGCAGTATTACTTGCAGAGAGAAGCAATGGCCAAATGCCAATATACTTCGTAAGCAGAGCCTTAAAAGGCCCCGAAATAAACTATCCATGTTTGGAAAAGTTGGCTCTTGCCTTGGTCTACGCGGCCAGACGCCTAAGGCGATACTTTCAGGGTCACCCGATTCGGGTTCTGACCGACAAACCAATAAGGCAAGTACTAGCCAAACCTGAAGTATCTGGTCAATTAGCTAAGTGGGCTATCAAGCTAGGTGCACACGAAATAAGCTTTCACCCAAGAACATCTATAAAGGGTCAAATCTTGGCTGAATTCTTGGCAGAAACTGACTCCTCAGATGTTTCAGGAAAGGAAGTCCAAGAACCTCACCAAGAAGAAAGCCCAAAGTGGACCCTCAACACAGACGAAGCATCGAATCAAGAAGGATCTAGAGCAGGTCTCATCTTAATTGACCCCGAAGAAAGAGAATACACTTATGCCTTGAGATTCAACTTCCCAGCATCCAACAATGAGGCTGAGTATGAAGCTCTCCTTGCTGGCCTAAGAATGGCAAAACAGATGGGAGTAAAGAAGATATAAGTATTTGTAGACTCTCAGTTAGTGGCAAACCAGATCAATGGGACATTTGAAGCTAACTAAGCGTCCATGAAACTTTACCTAGAAGAAACACGGAAGCTTATTGGAGAGTTTGAGTCCTTTGACATAGAGCAAGTTCGAAGAAGCCAAAATAAGAAAGCAGATGCTTTAAGCAAGTTAGCTTTCTTAACTTTTGCTCACCTCACCAAAGAAGTCTTGGTTGAAGTGTTACAAAAGAAATCAATAACAAAAGGAAATGAAGTATCTCAAGTAGAAGAAGAAGATTGTTGGATGACCCCAATCTACAACTTCATCAAAAATAAAACACTTCCAGAAGACACCAATGTATCTTCTCATGGAAGATAAACTCTTTAGAAAGTCATTCCTAGGTCCGCATCTCCGATGTGTAGGCCCCTCACAAGCACAAAGACTCATCCAGGAAGTCCATGGGGGCACATGTGGAATTCATGCGGGACCAAGATCTGTGGCCACAAAGATAATGAGGCTTGGTTACTACTGGCCTTCAATGAATAAGGATGCTAAGGAAGAGATAGAAAAGTGTGAGTCCTGCCAGATACATGCTCTGATATCAAGAATGCCAAAGGAAGATCACATTCCAGTAAACACTGGTTGGCCAAAGGGTGATCAACTTCCTTTGGGAGTACATAGTCTGCCGGTTTGGAGTGCCTCATGTCTTGGTAAGTGACAATGGAAAACAGTTCGCTGAGAATCCTTTCAAGACTTGGTGTGAAGATATGGATATTAGACAAGTGTTTACCTCCGTTGCCCATCCTCAAGCAAATGGGCAGGTGGAAGTGATGAACAAGGCGATAGTAGGAGGCATCAAAGCAAGGCTTGGCAAGTGTAGATCCGGTTGGGTGGATGAGCTTTCAGGAGTACTTTGGGCCCACCGGACTACCCCAAGAGGAAGCACAATGGAAACACCATTCAGTCTTGTCTATGGAACTGAGGCAGTCATCCCACCTGAACTTAGCATCCAAAGCCATCGCATTGTAAACTTTAACTCAGCCCAGAATGAAGAAGCCTTGAGAGAAAACTTGAATCTCATTGAAGAGAGGAGAGAAGTCTCTCACATCAAGTTGGCTGAAAATAAGCAAAAAATGGCCAAGTATTACAACAAGAGAGTCCACCATGTGTCTTTCAAACCGGGGGACTACGTCTGGCGGAAGAATGAAGCAAGTAGGGTAGAGAACTTGGGAAAGCTTGGACCTAACTGGGAAGGATCATACATGGTTAGCCAAGCAAATGGAGATGGTTCATACATTCTTACTGAGCTTGATTTTTTTTTTTTTTTTTTTTTTTTTTTTTTTTTTTTTTTTTTTTTTTTTTTTTTTCTTACTGAGCTAGAACATGGAATGGGACAAATTTGAAAAAAATGTTATGTTTAAACAAAGTGACTTAATGGCAGTTTAATTTTATGGTCTGATCTATAGATCCCATTTATCTGTACTTTGATCAATGAATCATATGTCTTTATATTTCAATCAAAAGAATCCTTCTATCTTGTATTCATTTGGTTTATCAATGAAAAGGATTCCCATTTATGGTCTGATCTAAGTATCCCATGTATTCTCACATCTTTTGTGTTATCTGCATTGAATGAAACAAGTTACCTTCTTTTAATAAAAATTATAAAGTTTTATATGCACCTTTGTAATTTGCACTCACAAGTTGAGAACAAAGTCTCGAACATGGAGTCGAGCATGGGAAAAGAAATATAATAGCTAAATAATTCCCAAAGTCCCAAGGTATATTCTTGGATGTAATTATCTTGTAAGATGTAAAAAGCCAATAAACAAAATAATTTTTTAAGGTTGAACACTTAGATAATTTTTTCGACTTTTTATCTATTGGAGAAATGGCAAGCACTTCCTATTGGGAAGCGACACTCGCGAGTAACAAGTATACAATAAAGGTTAAAACAACCAAAAAACATACATAGTTTTTCCAACACACATCTTTAAATAAGAAACATATGAGATAAGGCAAACATGCCAATACAAATGAAAATGAGTACAAATACATAAGTCTCATAAATAGAAATAGCAATAGTCTCATAGAATATAAAGTCTAAAAGATAGCATGACAAATATAATCAAATGAACTAGGCTGGATCATGAGCATCCTGAATAGCTGCTGAAATATTTGGGACATCCTGAACAGTAGAATCAATGTAGGCCGTCGAGGTCAAGGTAGAAGTAGCTGAGACAACAGAAGCTCGAGAAGTAGGCGCGACAAGAGCACCTAGAGGAACACCTGGATGCGGAACCCTCGACTTAAATGCAGCATCAAAAGCTTCTTTGGTCTGCGGAATAACGATGAGCTTAAGTACGTCCTCAACAGAAACATCGGACGTGCTAAGTAGAGACGCCACCTCATCTAGTATTGGAAACCAACGATCAGTCCAGAAATTACCAATACCTTCCATCTGCTCATGAGCCCTAAATGCACTACTTTGATGGGAATCTAACTTCTTTCGAGCACCCTCCCAATGGCCAAAATTGATGGCAACAAGCATAAAGCGGGCAAAACTCTCCTTCACATCTGGATGACTCATTAGATCCTTAAAAACCTGAGGAAAGGAACTCATTAAAGATCTCATACGGTCAATGTCACTAGCCTGGACCTCCAACTTACAGTGTGAATCCTCACTCTCCTTCCTAAGCTCCTGAAGCTCCTTCTCCTTAGGAACCATGCCAACCTCAAAGAGATTAGTCTTACTCTCCAACTCAGAAACTCTCTCTACCATCCTCTCATTCTCTTGAGTAAGAGACTCAAGAGCATTTCTCACTGACTAAAGCTCAGACTCAGTCTTCTCCTTCCCATCCCTAAGACTGGTACAAACAATCTTTTCTTGCTCTAAGTCCTTAGAGGGGGAAGCAAGCCCAGTATCACGAGAAGACAAGTCTCTCTGGAGCCTCTCAACCTCACGAGTCAATAAATCAATCTTACCCAAGGCAGTAGTCTGAAATGCCACACCACTAGCAACACAATTAAGGGTGTGGACATACTTAAGACGGGAGAGCTCAGGGATATCTCTAAAGCAAGCCTCAGCAGAAAGAACAGGAGGAATCATGGCCTCCAAAAGCTTCTTCGCATGATCGGGATTCTGACCATCATCTTTAACTTTAATCGATGTCGGATGAGCATAATATAGGTTCCCAATGGACCTATTGAGTTTGCCGGCTTATATGGGAAGAAGGGTAGACCCTGCCCGCGAAAGCTGAAAGGGGGCAGCAGGAGAGCTAGCTTTCACCCTAGCCTCAGCAAGACGATTTATGGCATACACATGCTCAGGAGAAAAAGTGTCCACGCGAAGAGATGACCCAGAACCGGAGAAATAACTGTTCTCCACAATACGGTCAGCAAAGATGGGAAAGCTAGGACCGAAAGCAGCACCAAGTAAGAGGGAAGAAGAAGAAGGTGCTGAAGTAGTCTGGGTAGATGAAGAAGTAAGAAACATCAAAGGGGCTGAAGTAATCTGAGCCTGAGTGTACCCTCCTTGGTTATAGGGGGTAAAGCCTCCAGCACTCCCATAAGATGCAAAGGTAGGCTGGGAAGTCTTCTGAAGCTTGGAAGGAGGACCAAAAAGCTCATCTCCTGGCCTCTTTTCATGAGGGTCAGGATAGGAATCACTATCTTCATCATCTTCAACCTCCTCAACAACGACAAGCTCTCGCCCTGAGGGATCACCTACAAGAAAAGTAAAAGAATATAAAGTTATACATATATACATATATAAAATGATAACAATGACAACACTTAGCAATGCTAAAGAGACTTACCACCCTCAAGGCTACCAGAAGCCTGAGAAGAAGAAAGAAAGGCAGTAGTGGGAGCCAAAGAATGCTCGCCTCGATCCACAGCCTGATCGATACTTAGAGAAGCATAAGTATCGTCATATGATACTCCGTCAGGGCGGAGAGAAAGAACCTCCCCAGCTGTCTCACGAAGCTTCCCCGCTTCGGCATCAGATACAGGACGAACATAGTAGTCTTTGAAGGGATAGTCGAAGCACTCCATTATTCTAAGAGCTGAGAATAAGAAAAGAAACAAAGTGTTAGAACTCATACACAATACAAATAAGCATACACAATGCAAATAAAGAATCATATATAAAGAAGGATAGAAAATCATACATCGACCCGTAGATTTCTCTATGATAACCGGGATGACACTCCAATCTCAGTCTGGGCTAATCCCGACCATAGCTAACATACCCTCAAACTCTGGGGGGGAAAGGCCGATAAGTAATGCAACTATCATGAAGCCTTTCATAGTGCTCATGGTCAGTCAGCTCGTCAGCAACTTTCTTATTCGCTTTAGCCACCATAGCTGAAGTATAATCCTTACTACCCTTTCGAAGAATTTTCTTATTATCACTTGGAAGAAATGTGTCATCCAAAAAAAAAGAAGTTAAACTGCCAGGCATGAATCTTGGCAGGAGTTTCTATTAACCCAAAAACCTTATCTTGATAAAGGAAAGTGAAGCAGTCACCAATCCTCGAAAGCAGGAAAACCTTTTTAAACATACGAAGGGACAAAGGTTGTCCTAAAGCTCTAAGGATCATCTCAAACCGCGCAATCTTTCCAGTGGCAAGAGGATGTAGCTGGGTAATGCCAATCTTATAATGGGAGAGAACCTTAAGGTATAAAGGTGTCAGTGGAACTCTAAGGCCAGAGCAAATAAGGTAATCCCTATAGAAAGCAACCTTCCCGGAAGGCGGACGGTTCACCCTGTCAGTATCGGCAGGAACAATGGGGTGATACTTGGCAAGGCAAGGATAAAGTCTCAACCAACTTTGCTAAGCTATCACTAGTCACAGAAGAACAACAATTCCTGGCTAAGGTAGGGGGTTTCCTAATTTTGCTAGTCTTAGGCTGGGACCCACTACCTCCTTCAACATTTTCACTACTAGCCTCAGACATGGTGAGCCTAAAACAAAAATCAAGGCAGGAACAACACCTGTACAAACAAAAATCCTAAATAAGGATCCAAACCAAATCTTATCCTATGTTTCATGTGAACATTCTGAAAGTCACAAAAAGGCATGCACTTCGAAATGTATGGAGCTAAAAACCTTTAAATGCATATTGCCAGCAACAGCTATAAAGAATTATTAAATAATCAGACAAACCATGGGCATTTCGAACCACACAAAGATACACCGTATCACATTTTTTCTCAGGACATATTTCTTTCTATGTTAACAACTCTCAAATTACAAAGAGACAAAAATACTCTTTAAGAAGGATTAGCAACCAAATGAAAGCATGTCTAAACACATCTTTTCGCTGTCGCTAAGCACATAGGTATTCCAAAGAGAAACTATGGCATCAACACAGCAATAATACAATGCTCATGTATGCATACATGTATTAGTCAAAAAATGGATTCTTGTGGTTGCATAGTGAAGCGGTGAGCTATGTAAATTAGTATACAGATTTATATCCCTATTTCTCAACAAGTACAAAATTCCATTTAATGGAAAGAAATAACAATAACATCAAATCTAAATAGATGGCTCACCCTTATAATCGGAGAAAGAAAGAAAACATGACGATGCTTCACCACCAACCACTGCCACTGTCGGATTTTCCCAACTGCCATAAAAGGAAGATTTAACAAATACAAATCTCATCAAGAATTCTTCTTCTATAAAATTATATAGATTATGTATATATACAAAGCATATATATATATATGGCGAGATCAAAAAGGAAGAGGAAGTCCATACCTTTCTTTCAACTTGTTTTCTCTTCGACAGCTGCAAAGAAAAAGAAAAAGGAATAAATATACAAGAAATTGAAAAGAAGCAAAGAAGAAAATAACGACCGACCTCACAAAAATAAAAAGAATTAAAGAAATCAAAAAGAAGGGTTTGAAGATTTATACCCCTCTTTTCTTTATTTTGGTTCAAGAAGAAATTGACAAGATCCACACCTCACTTGGATACTGTCAAAGGAATGAAGTAAATAGCAGAAAAGTAAAAATCTAAAAGAGATAATAAAAAGAGATAAGAAAGAGATAGTTCAAAATCATACCTTCTTTTCTTTTCTTGTCACAGACGATTCCAAGAAAAAGAAAGAGTTTTATTTGATGGCTTCCAATATCAAAACAAAGAAGAAAGGATATCTGATGGAAAAAGAAAGAATAGATCAAGAGAAAGTATTACCTTTCGATTTCAAAATAAAAGGAGAAAAGAAATTCAAAAGAGAACTTTACCTTTGTTGCTTCTTTTGTCACAACAAACTCCAAGAAAATAAATATAAAAAGAATTTTTCCCCTTGTCCTCGCTGTACACTGACCCAAGAAAGCAGAATAAATATCTATTTGAAAAATCAAGAAACTAAGAGGAAAATAGATAAAGTTTGAATCCAAGTTTTTAGAAAAACTTACCCTCAAACTTGGGGGACTTGATGATTATAGTGAGATTTCACCAATAAAAACCCTAATTATATATGAATGGACCGAAGCTTCAATTCTTTCTTTTTGAAAGGAGAGTCTGTCGAGGCTTAAGGAAAGACAAGAAGGAAGGAAGTTAGATAAAATTCATTGATAATTAACTAATATATACGTATAAATATATACGTAATTATCCAGATTTGGAGGAGAGAGAATCGAACCTTCAAACAGTAAGGTAACGAGGCTTCACAAGGATTTTAAAGTGGAAAGGAAGTCAGCGAGGCAAGATTTGATCGAGCTTCAGCATTCATATACATATATATGATCGAAGCTTAATAAAGGACAAAATGACGAGACTTTAACACCTTGGAGTGGGACCCAGGTAGCGAAGTGGCCAGGCAGCGGAGCTCCATGCTCTTTGACTTTGGCGAGCCTTATGTGGCGTCAAACTAAGGGAAGTTCTTGTGGGGCCCACCTCCAATCCTTTTATGACTTAATCAAAGCTAAGCTAATATATTTATATAATCAGAGTGGGGTCCAGCCTGGCTTAAAGTGAGAGAATCGGAGTGTAATCCTCGAAAGTTAGCGAGGCTTCAATAAAGTTTACATGGGATCCGTAGAGTGGGGCCCAGGAAGGGTCTCAGCAAGGCTTCCCAGCTAGCGAGGCTTCAATACTTGTAAATTAAACCAAGATTAAGAGAGAGGAGATAGCGGGCCTTCAAAAAAAGACAAGGACTAGTGAAGCAGGACCCACATCGAGGCTTGGGGTGGGTCCCAGTATAACTTTTGACTAAGCTTCGAGGTTTGAGAAAGGAATCCAAGTGAAGTGCCAAAGTTTAAAGAGAGGCAACAAGGTCTAGACAAAGCTGTCGAACCTTACATTAGAGAGCTAGGTCAAAACAGTGGGCCTGGCCTAATTCGCAGGCCTCCAAGCAAAGTTTGGATCGAATTAGAGTTTGGAAGGAATGTAAGGCCTTACATAAAGCTTAAGAATTCTTCCACCTCTCCTATGTAACATTAATTTAAATGTTATTATGCTTATTATTGTGACTCGCAAATCAAGTAAGAAAAAAAATAGTTCTGGAATGTTCAGTACCAGTACCTTTGGGATTTGGGCCAAGGCCTATATCTGCACGGCCCAAAATTCTAGGTAACCCTAATCTGATGGCCTATAAATACTCCTCATCATTGGTTGTCAGAGGCATTCACAATCAATACAATTCACTCTCAGATATTTACATACATACACTTTCAACATATTCATATTCAGTACATTCATCATCAATCTATCAATCATTACACAAAATCATATAACATTTTTATCCTCCAGAGATCGAAACATCTCTCTGGGAAAATCATCATCCACCTTAGATTCGTTAAGAATTTATTAGGTTTGCACTACTTAGTAGGAGATCTTGATGATTTTTGTGGTTAAACCCCTTTCGTGATTGAGCTTAACTTTTCATGCTCAAAACACTTATCATTGACCCAAGCTTTCGAAACATCCTATCTCATTCCTATCAATCTAGGAGGGAAATCCTTGAGTACGCTATATTCCTCATTTTCATAGAAAACTCCTTCAAAGATCATCTACATAACGCCTGCCTCGTTCCAAAACAATCACCAAACAACTCCCATGCTTTGAGTCAACTTCTTCAACATAGATGTGTAACACCCGTCATTTTAAAACCTGGATTTTCAAAAACTTTTTCCTAGCGGCGTTTAGAAATGCGGAAAAACAGAATCTTTGAAACATAACTAACCCTTAACGGATAGTTCGTTTATAAAAGTAGTGTTACAACATTCATATCATGAAAATGGTATAAGATAATCATGATTTGACACCAACAATAAATGCCATCATAACATTACATAAGTCATATTGAAAGTGGCCAATCATATAAGACTAACATAAAGGACTAAGCGGGGAAACTAAATGTCTTCTTCATAGCAACTACCCGCCTCACCAAGCTAAGTATTTCACTAGCTCAACCTGCTTAACCTGAGGGAGCAACAGATTTCAAGAAACAAGTGTTAGCTAACGAATTAGCTAAGTAAGATAACACATAGTTTATAAAGCTTTTGTCCATTTAAAACATTATAGAAAAGCCATATTTCATCTTTAAGGCACATATCATCACAAGTCATCACATCTATTATATCACATCTTGCATTACACATCTTTCATATAGGATGGGTCATCCTAAATGTGCCTAGTCATCTTTTGCATCTTCACATATATCATCTAAACATCTTTGTAGTTATGACATAAGTCACGCATCTCATATAACATATACATCTTTGTAAGTGTGACATAAGTCACACCCGACTAGATGGACAAACCTTAAGGTAGTACATCAATGTTGTTACGGAATGGCAAGCCAATCCCGGTATGTCCAAGACAATAGGGTTGGTTAGACCTCCCGTATTACTCTTCACATCTAAGACCATGTTGCAAGGAGCCACCCGAGCAACCACATCTACGCACCCGCCGGGAAAGGGCAAGTACGGGTAAGTTTAACAATTTCACATCTAAATTACGAGCTCGATTTCACATCTCATATAGTTTAGGTGTGCACATTACCTAAACATTCATCATATAGTTTCATCTTAACGTTTGGGCCCTTAAACGTGCACGTGTCATGGCAACTTACAAAGTCTAGTGAACTAGATGAACAAGCCATGTAATCATCACATTTCACATCTACACATGCACATATACATATCATTTATCATCTCATATCGCATATCATCTATCTCATATTGAAACGACTCAAACCAAAAATAGGAGTAAATTTTTTTTATATACATATTGGGGACTTGACGAATCCACTTTGAACCAACTTTATAATAAATCAAGATTTGTTTCATCGTTAGAGGACATTACCATTGGAAAGTAGACTCTAACACGTTTCCATGGATAAGTTGAACGTTAAAAACAGAGTTATGGTCGTTTGAAAATTCGGGTTTTGTGCTGAACGGGAAAAAGTTGCGGTGAACCCTGATATGTCCATTTATATATACATTCCCATATATTTTCTAAGTTGTTTTAAGCTTAATTATGTACAAATTACATATATATTTGATGCTTTGATGGTATTGTTAGTGATTTCAAGCTTAGAACAGGTACAATGGTTAGTAATGGCATTTGGAAGGTTAAAAGATGCATTAGGATGGTTCGTGGACGAGTTCGTGTGAAGACAGATTGAAAAATACATGTTTTGTGAAGTTTGGTAGTTTATGCGGCGCATGGCATCTTTGTGCGGTGCATGGAATAAGTGATTTTGGGTCAGAAAGTTTGGAAAATTCGAGGAAAAGTGAATATGTGGTGCATGGATTCTTCATGCGGTGCATAGCGGGCAAGGCAAAACTGAAATTCAAGTTTATGCGGCGCACAAGGATTCTGTGCGGCGCATAACGGGAGCCCAATTTTTGGAAACTTAGTTTGTGCGGCGCACAGAAAGGCCATGCGGCGCACAAATTGAGTCGGTAGAAACCCTTTTGGAAAAACACTATAAATACAAGACCAAAACCCCACCTTTCGAGATACTTTTTCTTGCAGTCGATTTTAGGGTTTTTTGAGGCAATATTCAGCAGCTTTTACATTCTTCAAGTTCTTAGGGTTTCTCGATAGTTTCAAGGCATTCAAACGTC
>CM067174.1:114771724-114774098 GCA_034093135.1 Erigeron breviscapus | reverse complement strand
GAACTGATTCTAAGGGATGAGAAGGGACGACCCAAAACCTCAGAAGGTTTGGGTCCCCAATGAAAACTAATTTTCTCATTTTATGTGCAGGGAGTTCCTAGGACACCAATTCATTTATGGTACCTTGACAGTGGATGCTCCAGGCACATGACAGGGGACAGAAACTCTTGTCCAATTATACTGGTATAAATGGGTCGTATGTTTGTTTTGCTGGATCCAAGGGCGGCAACATCACCGGTCAGGGAGATGTCGTCAATGGACAACTTACTCTAGAAAGAGTAAACTATGTGGAACAACTTACTCATAATCTAATGAGTGTCTCACAGATCTGTGACAAGGGCAACAATGTTCATTTCACAGAAAAGGAGGCATTCATCTTGAAGCCGGGTTTCGTTATTCCAGAAGAATGGATTATGCTCAGAGTTCCTAGGAAGAGAGACATCTATGGCTTAGTTTTAGGTGTTGATAATCCAACGGAGCCCCTCTGTTTGTTGAGCAAAGCAAATGAGTCTGAATCTCTCCTCTGGCATCGAAGAATGGGACATATCAACTTTCGAAAGATGAATGAACTTGTTAATCTTGGATTAGTTGATGGTGTTCCAGTTAAGAAGTTTGGGATGGAAGATAAATGTGTACCATGTTTGAAAGGAAAGCAACACAAGAATCCTCATAAATCAAAGGTGCACAACACTATATCCAAACCATTCGAACTACTTCATATAGATCTCTTTGGTCCTATCAACGCAAGAAGCATTGGAGGGATGTACTACTGTTTGGTGATCACTGATGATTACTCAAGGTACTCATGGGTATTTTTCTTGAAGACAAAGGACGAGACCGCAAACCGATTTATGGATTTTGTTAGACAAGTTGAGAATGTCCATGAAGTTAAAGTTAAGAGAATCAGGAGTGACAATGGCACTGAGTTCAAGAACAATACTCTTACGGTTTTTGCTTGACCAAGGGTATTCAACATCAATTTAGTGCACCGTATGAGCCACAGCAGAATGGAGTAGCTGAGAGGAAAAAAGGACTTTGATAGAAACAGCCAGGACGATGCTTGCTGATTCAGGGCTTCCTGTCACTTTCTGGGGGGAGGCAGTGAATACAGCTTGTCACATTTTAAATCGGGTTTTAACAGTTAAACGGTTCAAAAAAACTTGTTATGAACTTTTGCACAACAAAAAGCCCAATTTGCAAAATGTTGAGCCATTTGGTGTTCCTTGTACTTTTCTTAAGGTACTTCCTCAGGGTAAATTTGATCCTAAATCAGAGGAGGGTTTCTTCTTAGGTTATGTACCTAGTACACCAATTCGGCGTGTGTACAATCAGAAAACTGGCAAAGTAAATTTTGGTACACATGTTGTAATTGTCAGTCATAAACCTGCTGTACACATTGGTCCTGCTAATGACTTCGATTATGATGGTGTCTTCACCTCTTTTCGTGGTCCTGTTTCTTTTACAGGTGTTCCGATTGTGGAAGATGTAGTTACTCTTCATGATCCACTTGAAGGCGGACCGGTTCCTGTCTCTTCTCCTATTTCTTCATCATTTATTAAGCCTGCTTCTAAATCTGGAGAGTCAAGTGGGACCAAAGAAGCAGACTCTACTTTAGAGACTGCTCCTAAAAATCTTACTGATCCTTTACATATACCGCTACCTGATGATCCTTTCTATGATACTGATGACACGGAAGGTGAAAATCAGGAAGAGCCTAAAACTCCAGAACAACATGTCCAGACTAACTTGGGGAATGATCTTACAGTCGACACGGTTCCTCAAACAAGAGTCAACAAGGATCATCCAGTAGAGCAAATCATTGGTGATACTTCTGCCTCTGTTCGCACGAGGAATCAGAATAAGAATAATTTGTCAAGTATGTTTGCTGAAGTTAAGGATTCTGGGGCAATTACTTGGTACTTGTATTTTTGCTTCATCTCTCAGGTTGAGCATAAAAATGTTGGAATGGCTCTTAAAGATCCGTCATGGGTTCAGGCGATGCAAGAAGAATTGGCTCAGTTTCGGAAGCTTGATGTATGGAAGTTAGTTGACTTACCTCATGGTGAATCTCCTTTATCTACGAGATGGGTTTTTCGTTGTAAAAAGGATGACAAAGGTGTTGTCACTCGCAATAAGGCTCGGTTGGTAGTTAGAGGATTTGAGCAACAAGAAGGTTTTGAGCACCTGTAGCTAGACTAGAAGCTATTCGATTATTTCTGGCATTTGCTAGTTATCAAGGTATAAAGGTGTATCAACTTGACGTAAAGAGTGCCTTTTTGTATGGAGAAATTAGAGAAGAAGTGTATGTAGATCAACCTCAGGGTTTGAGGATCCAGATTTCCCCAATAGAGTATATCGTCTTGATAAGGCTCTA
>CM067174.1:114764224-114766724 GCA_034093135.1 Erigeron breviscapus | reverse complement strand
TATTGAGTCAAAATAGTATTTTCATAAGTTCTTATTGCACGAGAGATTCTACTTAAATTCTGTTGAGTATATATTTTAAATTCTAGGGTTTAATTTCGTTCTTGATTTTAAATCCATTGGATTCTTAATTCGTTTACAAAATCGATATGGGTTATGTTCTTTTTAAGTGTTACGATTGTTTTGTAACTAATTTCGGGCAAAACAAGGGTTAATCAATGTTATTGAAATCGACTTATTTGATTTTGGAACCAACAGACCGTTCAGAATGACTACGAACTTAAATGATGACAAACGAACTTAGACTTTTTCCTTAATTTATAAACGAAGATGACTTCTATCTTCGTTCCAATTGAGTTTACGAAGGTTAAATTCGTTCCACTTATATTCGACCGATCCTTTTACCCGACCCATTTTGACCCATCTTTTACCCATCCATATATATATCCAACCTTAATTCGTTTTTCTCTTTTTTATTACCAAACGAATTTAAGCTGCTTAACCCCAATATATTCATCAATCAAATACTTTGATTTCAGTTGATTTTCGGTTTATTATTTCGATTTTTGTTGAAATAAGTAATTCAGGTATCTTATCTAGCATTGTCATTCACAATTCCTCAATTTTTAATTCTAGTTTTTGCCCAATTTTTACATGAACTCATTCGGTTTTAAAATATATTTTAAATTCTAGGGTTTAATTTCGTTCTTGATTTTAAATCCATTGGATTCTTAATTCGTTTTTCTCTTTTTTATTACCAAACGAATTTAAGCTGCTTAACCCCAATATATTCATCAATCAAATACTTTGATTTCAGTTGATTTTCGGTTTATTATTTCGATTTTTGTTGAAATAAGTAATTCAGGTATCTTATCTAGCATTGTCATTCACAATTCCTCAATTTTTAATTCTAGTTTTTGCCCAATTTTTACATGAACTCATTCGGTTTTAAAATATATTTTAAATTCTAGGGTTTAATTTCGTTCTTGATTTTAAATCCATTGGATTCTTAATTCGTTTACAAAATCGATATGGGTTATGTTCTTTTTAAGTGTTACGATTGTTTTGTAACTAATTTCGGGCAAAACAAGGGTTAATCAATGTTATTGAAATCGACTTATTTGATTTTGGAACCAACAGACCGTTCAGAATGACTACGAACTTAAATGATGACAAACGAACTTAGACTTTTCCTTCAATGTTATCCAACGAATTTAAAGTCTATCTTCGTTCATTGTTACCAACGAACTTAACATCTATTTTCGTTTAATGTTATCCAACGAATTTAAAGTCTATCT
Organism: Erigeron breviscapus; assembly: GCA_034093135.1. Classification (NCBI taxonomy): domain Eukaryota; kingdom Viridiplantae; phylum Streptophyta; class Magnoliopsida; order Asterales; family Asteraceae; genus Erigeron; species Erigeron breviscapus. Next base: position 114,765,429 of record CM067174.1, on the reverse strand, counting down.
TCGTTCATTCCTAACTAACGAATTTAAAGTCTAACTTCGTACATTCTTCACTTACGAACTTAAAGACTAATTTCGTACTTTTTTAACTTATGAAATTAGTGATTAAGTTTATTTAACCTGCAATTCATTTAATCTTATAATTTGTTTTTGCAGAAATGGCTCTTGCTCCACGACAGTTCTTTAAGAAGCACAATTTGGCCTTAAATCTGGATCCCGATCAGCATAATTCTGAACGCTACCATGAAATGTTTGATTTTATTGCTCGTTCTAGGCTGTCTTTTGCATTCTGTGATTCACCTAGATTGGTTAGGCAGTATATCGATGACTTCTGGAGGACTGTTCATCAGGTCATGGTTAATGGTCGTAGCTTTGTTAGAGCAACTGTCGAAGGAATCACTTTTGATTTTAATGCTGCGATACTTCGTGAAATTCTACATTTGGGTGAAGAATCAGACGACGAAGTAGAATTGGCTTATGATTTTGACCTAATTCGTAGGTGTTTTCAAAGAATGGGATATGTTGGTCAAATAAAGCTTCCTTTTGATAAGAGTGGTTTTCAAGGACGTTGGAGATACCTTGCTTACGTGTTGTTAGTAAGTCTGAGCAACCGTAAGGCTGGATTTGATCAGCTTTCTGCTCAGATTTCTTCGCAGATGGTGGCTTTGGTCTATAATAGACCTTATCCGTTTTCAACATACTTCTATCATGCATTTGTTGATCAAATCAATGCCAAGGCGAAGAATAGGTTTCTATTATACCCTCGTTTTGTTGTGGCGATAGTTAGACATTTTTGTCCGAATTTGGTATTTGATCAAGGTCCTCGTTATGTACCACATGCTTGGCCTTTACGTATATTTGCTGATTTAGATGCCAATACTCGAAATGTAGCTGGTCTAAATAATCCACCATTGTTTGGTCATTTGATTAATCCAAATTATCGATCTCGCTTTGAGAATGATATGTTGGTGGATGATGAAGACAACTCTGATCATGAGATGAAGAGAGTGATGATGATGATGATGATGATGATGATGATGATGATGATGATGATGATGATGATGATGATGATGATGATGATGATGATGATGATGATGATGATGATGATGATGATGATGATGATGATGATGATGATGATGATGATGATGATGATGATGATGATGATGATGATGATGATGATGATGATGATGATGATGATGATGATGATG